>VXAC01004743.1:1219258-1278103 GCA_013399225.1 Rhipidura dahli | reverse complement strand
TTTATTATCTAGCATTATTCTTTCTCCATTGTGCATTGGGTCTGTTAAATAAATAAGTTTTTTTCCTTTCACTTTCCTCCGAAGAAATTTTTTTTCCCCCAAACCTGGTGGGGGAGGGGTGGCTGTAACCTGCCTTCTATCAGTGGACATTCAAATTTGGATGTTCCTCCAAATTTGTCTCAAACTGGGGCATGTGAAAGCACTTGAGAGGAAGCAGGAATGAAGCATGGGACAGGGTTACAGGTAGGAGATAAAGATGATGTTCCCAAGTAAATGAGGAAATTTGCCTGGCTCTTGTAAAAGTTTGTCTTGTGACTCACACAAGAAAGAGCTATTATTCGTGTGAGTAAGTTAAAGTGTCCTATTAGATTCCCAGTCTTTAACAAAAACCTGACATGTGGTTTCAGTGGAATAATTTTCACTGGAACACATTATAGTTGGTATATAAATTCAGTATTGGACAGGTTATCTTATAAGGGAGAATGGTATCTAGTAGGAGAGGTTTGGAATTGATGAATGACATCATGCTGAACAATTAAAGTAGCTGCACAGCTGTGCTGATGTCACACAGCTGACTGCTTCTATATTTATATCTGGGCTAATAAAGTGCAATAACAACAGAAACCACAGGACATGGCTGAAGGACGTTTTTCTGATAAAATGATGAGAAAAAACACACAAGTTTATTGAAGTGCTAGTGTCTTGTGCTTTCCAAGGAACAAAGCAACCATTTCCCTGTTTCACCACTTTAAAAGCACTGACGTACCGAAGGTCCTGGCAACTGGCTCTGTCATGCAGAAGTGACACAGGACAAGTAATGAAGTAATGTAATGAAAAGGTTTAGCTGGAGTGCTCACATTATTGCCTGATTTATGAAACTGGGCCTCTTATGTTAGAGAGAATGCGAGAAAAAAGGCTGGACTGTCACACACACAGCTGTGGGCTGGAGCAGTTGTTGAACTGAGGCTGAAGGGACATGAATGAGACCCACAAGGACTGTGGTTCACATACTTCACCAGAGCAGGCCCTGTTTTCCTGAATTCAGGAAGAGCCATGCTGTAGGATATTACCTGGAATATAATCTATTGCAGAAATGTGGAGGGTTTTTGCCTGTACTAGGTGTCACTTGAATGTTCATAAAACAGCTGTCCACATTTATAATATATGGTGTTTCCTGCAGCAGTCTTGCTCAGGCAGCTGAATTCTGCCTTTTGGCTCTTCAGTGAAGGTACTGATGTGGGAACCCCAGGAGAGTGAGGGAGAATTTATGTGTTCAGTTTTTATGAGAGGAAGGATGTGTCTGGGGATCAGTCTGCAGCTGGTCTTTTTTAATGTAAGGATTTCTTTTTCTTTTTTAAGGACTAGTTAGTTAAATGCAGTGCTGCATTCTTCTAGAGACAGTTCTAGAGAAGTGACTGGATGCAGAAATATCAATGTTACTGATAATTTTCTCCCCAAATTGAGTTTTTCTGATGTGCTGATGATGCTACTTGTCTTCTCTTTCCTCTTCAAAAGAAACAAAGTCTGTCAATAAGCATGTAGGAAACATATTTTGACAGGGCAAAGAAACCCTGTCTCCTGCTACAAGAGAGAGAACACAGCTTGTGCTCAGCAAAGGGTGGGAGTGTCCTGTGAGCTGTGTAGATCTCATGAACAATGATTACCAATGTTGTCTGAAGTACAGAAATTGCAGAGGGTGCTCTGGGAAAGTTGATTGCCTACAGCTCTGCTTACGGGGGAAATGCTGACAACTTTGGCAGTAGGGAAGGTGAACCTGATTTCCATGGGAAAACATAAACAAAGAAGGCTGTAACTTCCCCTCCCATGCGTTGGCCACAGTGCAATGTAGGTTCCCCCAAGAAGGCAAAGCTGTCATAAATCCTGTATTGTTATGGGACTGTGAGTTACGTCTTGATTTACCTTGCAGTTGTTTTGACACTTTCTGTACCGTGCCCTGGTGACCATATTTGTTGGTAGAGCTTTCTGACTTGGTGTGGTGTTTGTTCCTACCCTCTGTGAGCCTCTGGGGGCTGGAAACCCTGAGGATAGATGATTCCCTCAGATATGATTAGAGCTGCCCCAGAGGACTCTGCTGAGCAGAGCTGCCCTGTGGAGAAGAGGAAGCCTTCCCTCAGCACCTGAACAGAAAGGGAAGCTGACTTTAAGGTGGCAATTCCTGTAAGTTACTGGAGACCCGTTTAAGCTGTGGTTGCATTTGCAGCCCAGAAAGCCAACTTTGCCCTGGGCTGCATCAAAAGCAGCTGCAGCCAGCAGGTTGAGGAAGGTGATTCTGCCCCTCTACTCTGCCCTGGTGAGACCTCACCTGGAGCCCTGTGTCCAGCTCTGGAGTTCCCTGTTGAGGAATACCTTCAGTGCAGGTAGCTGGGTGCAGCTATAGTTGGAGCTGCAGGATGAGCTGTGGGTGGGAGCCCCAGGCAAGAGGCTGTGACGAGCTGACCCTTTGCATAACAAAGTTCCCAGGGACCAGTGGCACATCCAGGTGACAGGACACTCAGAGACAGGACAGCAGCCAGAAGATTCAGGAGGGAGAGCCTTGACTTTTGCACCCTTACACGGTAAGGATATAAAAGATTATGGGTCCTTTGTTCAGGATCCCTCCTTGGAGAGGCACCAGCTCAGACTTCTTCTGTGTTACTGTGCTGTGATTAAATTGCTTTATGGAATGAGACATCTGAGGCCCTGCAATGGGAATTCTGGGAAAGGAAAACTGATAAGGATTATGTGAGTGGGATGTGTAGAGGGTCATATGGGCACCCTTCATCTCGCAGGAACCACCTGCTGTGAAGGGGCTTTGGTCCCAGCGGTGAGAGTCCCTGGCCTTGGGAGTGACTGCCAGAGAGTTTGGTGAATGGCCAGACTGGGGAGCTTCATTAACATCCCCAGCACAGGAAGGACATGGACCTATTGGAGTGAGTCCAGAGAAAGACCATGAAGATGATGAAAGGGATGGAGCACCTTTCCTGTGAAGAAAGGCTGAGAGAACTGGGATTGTTCAGCCTGGAGAAGGCCCTGTCCAAGGGAAAGCTTATTGTGACTTTTCCATGCTTGGAGGCGTCCTAAAAGAGAGATGGGAATGCATGTTTCAGCAGGGCCTGTTGTGGCAAGAGAAGGGATAATGGTTTTTAAATGAAGGATGATCAATTTAGATCAGATGTAAGAAATAAGTTTTATAATCTGAGAGTGGTGAGGTAATGAACTGGGTGCCCCACCCTCTGCCTGAAACTCAAGGTCAGGCTGGACAGGGCTCTGAGAAACCTGACCTAGTAGAAGATGTCCCTGTTCTTCTTCTCCCTGTTATTGGGCAAGGGGGTTGAACATGATGTTTTTTTAAAGATCCCTCCCAACTCAAACTATTTTAGGATTCTATATTATAGTGATTTTGGGAAGGGGAGATACAGGCTTCCTCTTCTGGTCGTGGCTGGAATAAAAGGTAGTGCTGCAGCAGGAGAAGGGGAAGGAAATTCTGGATAGAAATAAATGGCTGGCCAGGCTACCTCTTCTGTATTGGTGGGTTTTTCAGAATCTCATGTGCCATGATGCCATTTTAAAGACCTTAGATTCTGCAAGATGCTGTTGTGTAAAAAGTAGTCCATTAAGGAAGCAGTTCACTGGCTGACTGGTAGACCTGTGTACTCAGCTTGTAGAAGAAGTTATTACATAGGTTAAAAACATTAACCCAAATAGAAACACAATAAATGCAAATTTTGGAGCATGTGCTGTTCTTGGTGGTGCTGAGAAACTGGGCTGGTTTGAGAGAGCAGGCTGCTGCTAATGTGGAGTCCTGTATGGATTTCACAACCCTGAAACAGGGACATGAGGCATTGGTTCACAGTGAAGGTACAGAGGTAGATTGTGAAGAGGCTGAAGCAAGATAAAACTTGCTTGCTTTAAATATGAAGGCTGGTTGCATAGTTTTTTGTGTCTGGATACGTAATTCAAAGGTAAAAGGGTATTAATGCAATAATGATGTGGTGGTACCAACTGCAGAAAGCCTCAATGGTGTATTATTAAAAGGAATTTCCAACATTCACTCAGAAAAGGTGACTGGGACTTGATACCTTAAGTCTAGATGATTCCAATTTATTTTCTGTGGGGACCTTCGATTGTTTCAAATAACTAGGTTGTCAAGTGTCTATCCCCTTGGCTAATAACCATGGTTGCATGTGGTAAATAATTTGTTTTCTTTCTCCTGCTGTGGTAAATGGTCTGTTCTTTTGATTTGCTTTTCATGCACTTTGCCCGTGGCTTTGTCCACATGATGGATAGATAACACTTCAAGCACAATCTTTTATAGTGTATGTTACTACATAGCCTTGGCAGATGCTCACTAATCACTTTCCAAAATGTTTCTTGAAGTTATCCAAATGTTGCAAAAAAAAAAAAAATCTTGCTGATTACTGTTCTTTGGGCCATTTGTTGTGGTCTTGGTTGAATTTCATCTGTACTTTTAAACAAGAGAGGGGAAAAGAGGAGTTCAGTGGTATGTGGAATGGAGCAGTAAATGTCATTCTCTTTTTTCCTTTGTGTTTCTAGACATAGGAGTGTTCAAAGAACACAAAAAAGAACTATCTCCAATCCTTGTGTTTCCCTATAACATTTTAGTGGTCATTTGACTTTCTTTTGGCAAAAGTAATGGGTCTCTCCTTGGTCCTTCATCAAAACTTTTGTATTACAAATGCCATGACAGAATGAATTAAATATTGTTGATATTTTGATGTGGTAAAGATTACTTTCATTTTCAATGGAGACAAAAGAGATCACAAGGGAACCCCCTCTAAGTACAGAGACCAGCCTTTTCAGACATCCTAAATGTTGCAGATGGTATAAAATAAGGCCTAAGGTAACCTGTAGTGCTAGACAAACTACTGACAAAACTCTAATGCCAGGCTAAGCAGCAGTTAAGGATATGGGAGTGATTAGATAAACAGCAGGTATTTTTTTTTCTATTATTATGGACATGCCTGTTGTTTACTAGAACTGGCAACTATAACTCTGAAGTATTTTGCTTAGAAATATCTCTTGGCTAAGATTTGATAGATTGAGGTAAATATAATCATACAATAATTGATTTCTGTGAAATAGAGGGCAAAAGTTCATGATCTTAGCGTACATGGTGACCCCATGGGTAAAACTTTCCATGTGTGCAGATCCCTCATCTGCCAGGCACAAAGCAGATGTTTGGAGAAACAAAGTGCACAAATAGTTGCTGTTTGCTGTGATTTGACATTTAAGTTGCCTGGGGCTAGCCAACTCTCCAAATGGCTAATCTTAGAGAGGTAGAGTTAAAAGCTAATTGCACCTGAATTTGATGTCCTTCTGGTTTGTATGATAAACTGATGATTTTTTTGGACACAAGCAACCCCTGTAGGCTTAAGAATTTAAAGGTGTGATGAAAATTTTTTCCATATATTCATAACTATGTATGTTTGCAATACTGAAAGGCGGTTTTGCCTGGAAATTTCTATGCCTGAAGAGGACAAAATTATCCTCAGGGTGTTTTGGAATAAGAGAAGCCTCCGTCATTAAAATATAGAACAATATAGAACTTTTGAGAAAGATTGCTTATACCACAGTATTGTGCAAAGCAGGGTTTACAGGCTTGAATCCCAGTTTTAGTTGTCAGCTGTTTAATAAAAAGAATGGTTTCTGAAGGAGATTTGTACTTGCATTCTTACTATAATTATAGCCTTATTTTGTCTGCCTAGGTGGTGTAAAAATATTTTAAAAACAAAGCTACCGTAAATTAATTACTCTCTTAGATACTAATGTCCCACATAGCTTCACAGAATCGAGGAACAGTTGAGGTTGGAAGGGACCTCTGGGGATCATCTAGTCCAACCTTTTTGCTTAAAGCAAGCCAATAAAATCAGCTTGATCAAGACACTATCCATTTGCATTTTAAATTTAACCAAAAATGGAGGCTCTACAACCTCTCTGGGCAACCTACTCCAGTGCTTTACCACCACCAAAGAAGTTCTTGTTTATTTTATGTTTAAGTGGATCTTCTGGTATTTCATTTTGATCCCATTGTGTCTTCTCCATTTACTGCATACCGCTGAAGAGAGCCCAGCTTTATTTTCTTTTTAATTTCTCTTCAGGTATTTATACACACTGATATGGTGGGCTGACTTGACCAGTTGCCAGGTGCTCACCAATCCACTCCATCATTCCCCTCCTTAGCTGGTGAGGGGAGAAGAAAATATAATGAAAGGGTCATGGGTTGAGATAAGGACAAGAAGAGAGCACTCACCAGTTACCATCATGGGCAAAACTAACTTGACTTGAAGAAATGAACTTAATTTATTACCAATCAAGTCAGAATAAGATAATGAGAAATGAAACCAAACCTTAGAATACCTTCCCCCCACCCCTCCATTCTTTCTGGGCTTAACCTTGCTCCCAGTTTCTCTACCTCCACCCAGTGGTGCAGGGGAACAAGGAATGGTGGCTGCAGTCAGATCATCACGTCTCTGCTACTCCTTTCTCCTCAGGGAAGGAGAAGCATTCCTCACATTCTTCCCCTGCTCCAGTGTGTGGTCCCTTCTGTGTGGTGCAATCCTTCAGGAAGAGGCTTCTCCAGTGCTGGCCCAACATGGGGTCACAAGTCCTGCTTGTGTCCCACAAGGGCTTCTCACAGAGTCACAGCCTCATCTGGGCATCCACCTGCTGCACTGTATGGTCCCCCATGGGCTATGAGAGAAATACGTTTTCTTAAACAAATTAATTTGCTAAGAAAACTTAAAGTCTTATTTCCTGTCCTACCTTTAGTAGTTATGTATGAAGAAGGGAACTCTTACAACTCATTATCTGGCTAGTACTTGCAGTTTCTCTAATGTGTTCAATTTTCTCATGAGTACAAGTTGCTTTATTTCCTGAATACTCTCTTTCTTTCTATTCCTTTTAAAGCTACAATATCCTACATATAAACCATCTAGATATAATGCATCCTGAATGCTGTTACTGTGGGAAGTTGTGCATTTTGCTGTGGTACTTGGTGGGAAAATTACAGAATGTGCAACCAGGGCAGTAAGTAAAATCAAAGCATGCCAAGTACTTCCTTTAGGAAAGTTTATTTTAAAGCTCTTTTAACACATAATTAGGCTATCTTAGCAATGCATGCACTTTCCTAATGCAGTGATGAGAAAGATGTTTAGTTAACTGCTAGTGGTTGTCAAGACATCCTGTTGGTATCTAGCAAGTTGAAAATGAATTAAATGGAGGGGATCTCTACGTTTCTAGACAGAAATATTTGACTTGAGTGTCTTCTTGAAGATGCAGTTTGCAGAAGAACTCACCTTCTCCTATTCCTACAGGAATGGTGTCTTCTTTTTGATTTAGATCCTGTATAGAGGAGATGTGGTCATATCGCCAAGAGTGTTCAAGAAGCGTTTGGACAACACTCTCCATGGTGTGACTCTTGGGGTGTCCTGTGCATGGCTAGGAGTTGGAGAGTTGGACTTGATCATTCTGATGGGTCCCTTTCAACTCATTATATGCCATGATTCTGTGATTCTGTGTCTACAATACCCCTGGCAAAAGAATCAAATACGAATCCTGTAAAATTGCTTTCCTGTACACTCTAAGATCTTACTGAGATATAAGGCATCTTTTCCTAGAGAATATATTTGTAAGAAAAGAGTATTTATAGCCTCTTGTAGGTTTCTGCATTTACATGAAGAAAAGTGATAATATCACTCAATTTGGATAAAGTAACTCAGTCCATAGTATAATACCTATTACCAGGGGATCAGATCCAGCCAGCACAGGTTTAGGAAAGGCAGGTCCTGCTAGACCAGATGATCTCCTTTTATGACCAGGGAACCACCCACTGGATGAGGAAAAGGCTGTGAATGTTGCCTATCTGGTAGCAAAGGCTTCAGTAGTGCTTCCCACAGCATTCTCCCAGAGAACTCATGGCTTGGACAGGTATAAAAATTGGGATAAAAATTGGTTGGATGGCTGGGCCCAGAGAGTGATGGTGAGTGGAGTTACATCCGATTGGTGGCCAGTCACCAGTGGTATTCCCCAGTGATCAGTGTTTCAGCCAGTCCTGCTCAGTATATTTATCGATGACCTGGATGAGATGATAGAGTTGCACCTTCGGTGAATTTGCAGACAACACCAAGGTGGGCAGGAATGTCGATTTGCTAGAGGATAGGAAGGCTCTGCACAGGGATCTGGACAGGCTGGATTGATGTGCTGAAGCCAGTTGTACGAAGTTCAGCAAGGTCAACACCAGAGAGACAAGTTATTCCAACACCTTATGGTATTTAAATTATAGCCCAACCCCAAACACCAGTAGGGAGTGACTCCATTTCATAAACTGTATTTTCACCTCTGCTCTTATATCACAATCTGCATGTTTTTTTGAGGTTTCCTTTCAAGTCTTTCAACACCTACCTTACGATCCTGTCTGAAATACTTAAGCTTCTGTTGGTAGTTCTGTACTGCACGTGAGCTCAAATTCAGCCCAGGGCCATTGTTTACAAAGGTGAAATAGCTAAAACTTCTTCTTTAAAGAGCAGTAGGAGGAGGTCTCAGCTCTTCTACACCAGTAAAAAGGATACTTCCATATTTGTGGGGTTTCACTTGGGCAGTTTCTCTTCTACAGGATCATCTTATTTCTTCCTGTAGTTACTCACCCCTGATCATCCATGCTGGATTCCAGAAACAGGATGCCAGTTTCCAGGCCTGGGGCTGGAGGGAGCTATGGGGCCACATCTGCTTGTGATAGTGGTTGACCTTTGGGGCATGTGCTGTGTTTGAAGTGCTGAGTTGCTAGCTGAGGAACCAGATGAGCAGGGGGGACACAGTGACAATGTCTCCACAGAGTTTTTGCAGAGATGAGGTCCAAACCACACAACAAAAAGAAGGCAACCCAGGTAGACACCAGGCTTGAAGGAGGGGTGGGTAGTGACTCCCAAGAAGGGAGAGACTGGAAGTTTCTAGCTCAGCATCAGGAGAAGGCTCTTTCTTCTCTTGTATCTGCATTACAATAATGGGTACTGTGCTATGATAGCCAATGCATGAGAATGAACTGCATGGAGTCAGACATCAGAGCCAGCTGGGACTCTACAGAGCACTGGTACCAAGAGGAAGTGATGGGCATGAGTGGTTGGAGATTCATTTTTACATTGGATAGAAGCACTGAGCTGCCAGTCAGACCTGCTGTTACAAGAGGCTTGTAGCTTGCTTGGGGCCCAGATCTAGTGTGTTTTATATGACTGCTGAAATTCATTTGTCCTTCAGAATGCTACCCTTCACTGATTGCCTGCAGGGCATCTGTGACACCACCAAGTGACACTTAGAACAAATTAAGAGGGACTGTGAAGCTCTGAAGGCAAAGGTGAAGGATGTGAGATCTCAGGTTGTCATGTCCTCAGCCTCAAGGGTGAAAGGGAAAACTTGTGTAGGAATGGATGCCTCTTGTAAATTAGCAAGTGGTGGTATGGCTGGAGTTGCACAAAGTGCTTTGACTTTTGTGACTATATTTCCCTTTTCAAGGAATGGCAGATGGGGTCTCTGACAAAATGAAATGAAACCGCCCTTAGCTAGGGACTTGACAACAGGCTTTAAACCATACACAAGGTGACAGCAGTTTAACAACAGAGAAAGAAGAGAAGTTAGGGGTGGCAAATACATGGAGCAAGGCAGTTGAAGAGAGCCCCCAGGAGAAGTGGAAATGTTCCCGAGAGGCCAACCCCAAGCAGTTGCATGAGTGCATGCAAAGGGCAGAAACAAATGAGCCGCAGGAGCTCGGTGTGCTGGTGCAGGGCTGTGGTGGCTCTGGAGTAACCGAGACACTGTGGGACAGACCGTGTGACTGCCCACAGGCTGGCTGGGCAGGATGGTTTGGAAGGGAAAGACTGGCAGTTGTTTCAATGAAGGAGTGCTCCAAAAACCACATGTGAGATTTTGAAGTGAAAGATGTGGCAGTCTGGGACACAGACTTGCACCTGACTGCCATTGGGTACTGACCCTTCAGGATGAAAACCAGACAGGTTTTTATCCTTTTGCTAGTAACCAGATGCTTTAACTGCCAAATGTAACAATGGCAGTAAGGCTTGTAGACCACAGCAATAACATAGTTGCTTATGAAAACATAGAACCTCATGTGCCTCAGGTGCCATATTCAGGTTCTTAACTGTGTTGTACTTTCCATTTACATCCTGCCCATGTCTGGCTCTCTGAAGTGTTGTGAGGACAGTCCAGCTGTAGGGTTGGGATTGCAGTGTTGTTGTCAGCAACACTTCTTGTGGGTTATATAAAATAGATGCATTCTGATTTCACACCCCCTTGGTTATGTCTCTTTGTGAAGCAGAAAAATGTTAATCCAGCAGAGTCCCATTGACAATTCAGTGTAGGAGTTGAAATGGGATCAGAAGTCTCTTGGCTACTTCCCCTCTTTTCATTCCTACAGAGTTAGTATAGGTGAATCTGCTTCGTGAGCTGGTGCTGGTAAAGTACAGCTGGCTCTTAATGAATAGAGGTCATAGTGCCAAAAAGCCATCCTGCTTCATGTTAGTTTTTTTTCCCCACTCCTTCTGGAAAAAGGAGGAAATTTCCAAGCAGAGGGGATGGATATTTGCAGAATGTTTTCTAGTTTATGCTATACCTTCCTTTCTGGAATATTATAACAAATGTGTCTAGCAGGTGCAGGCATTAAATCAAAAGGTAAAAATTTAAAGAAAATCTCTAGTAACTAGTAAATATGTATTTCAGTTTACTTAACACCTGCTCAAATCTCTGACAGCACAAGATGTAATTTTCATGTCTTTCTCAGCTGAAGTTTGTTGTAGAAATGGGACAAACTATTCAGTCTTTCTTCAATCTCACTTGCTTTTACAGGACCACAGCTTACTACTGCAGGTAGGAGAAATCAAGTACTGGAATATATTCTTCTAGGAAAAACTAGTGACAGATGATTCTGGTACAGGATGCTGAAGGCTTTCCCAAGGAATTCTTTTTTAAAAACCCAATATGCTACAGTCCTGCCACCAAAGTTGAGGTGAAAATATCTCTGATTAAGTTCAGTTATTTGCATGGTCTGCTAGACTGAAAAATTAGTAAGTTTTATAAACAGTAAAAGCATGAGAAAAGTATTAGCTTTTACTATGCTATTTGGTAGCATGCTTCTCTGCTTTTATAGGTGGCTCTGCATGTTGGTCTTGCCTTTGGAGTACTTTGTATTCAAAGAAAATTAATCTTGAATTACAAAAAAGCTTTCATATTGTATAACATAAATTGGCTTCTACAGCCACTGTGGCTAATAGTCTTAAAGAGCTCTTTGCTTCCTGACTTGCTGATATATAGTTCTAACATGTTTGTGCTTATTTAACTTTGGAATTGTACTCAAATTGCATACCCTATTATGAAAATACATTGTAAAAAAAATTTCTGAATTGCTTTCTAAATGAACAGAATTGGCAGGAATTTTAAAACTGAATGAGGGCTTGAAAGTCTAGTTGATTAGTAAGATCTTGCCGTGCTAGTTAAGTCTATATTTTTCAAAGAATTCAAAAGAGTAATTATTCTTCTGTGTCTTTAGTATTGCTTCTGAAGGACAAGAACTGCAGTCTTCTGAAATCTGAAAGGTGGAAGGATGGTTTAGCTTGCAAATCTGTGCTGGAATCAAAATTGTTGAATTAATATTTGTGTCACTATGTTGAAAAGGTTATCAGTGGAGGGACTACTTTATTCCACAAAGCAAAGAGTAGAGGGTATTTAGACAAGACTTACAGCTGATTTTAGAAAACAAGCAAACTATCTCTTATCTTTATTTTTTTTTAATTCACGGCTTTCACAGAAATTTTCTTTACCAGTGTGAGACTTCAAGGAAACTTCTTCAATAGCTTTTTTTTTTTTTTTTTCTGAAGCATTTTGGTATGAAGCAAACCTCAAGAACTTTATGTCCTCTGTAAGTCACAAGCCTTGTAAGTCTACTTCTTGAAAGGCCCAAATATGATTCCAAGTATATCCTAAGACAATTCTCCCACAAAAGATGTGAGAAAAGACTTCTAAAAAGCAATGCCAAAGTTTTACTGGTCTAACAGTAAAGACCTAAAGGCATTGTAAAACTGAAGACTGTTTCCTTACAGTAATGATAAGTAATTTAAAAATTGCAGACCACAATTGCTGCCATAAGACTGCCCTTCATTATTTGCCTTAAACAGAACTTTAGCAAACTATAAACAAATCTGTACCATTGATTATATGCATACTTGGCAACTCTGTAATTTACACTAAATATTGCATGTGCCTATAACTTCCATAATCACCACAGCTGGAGCTTTCATTTTATTTTAGAGGGCATGAATATTGGTGGTAAATATGTATAGTTGACTTTATACGTATTATCATAATTTTAGGCATATATATTATTTTGTACATGACTGTAACTGACCATGCAGACCACTCAGTTATATGATTTACTGTTTAGTGTAATTTCCCGAATGCTTGTTTAGAGGTGGACTTGTAGGAAACTTGTTTACCAAGGCACTGAGGGGCTTAGGAAGCCAAACATCTACTGTTTAATTTTGTCCCTTTGTAATTATGAAATCTCATAGGACCAACAGATTCTTCCTGGGGGTGGTGAAGAGTCAGTGTGGGGAAGCTGATTTATTTTTGTCCTGGGGACTCTGAAATGAGGCTATTGAAGCACCTCCTCTGAGAATACTGACCGGTGAAGCCAATTATTATCCCAGGAAGGAACACTTAGAGGAAATTCAAGATGGTACTTTTAAGGATGTAGGCTGAAATAGTAAGTAGTTAGGGTAGATAACAGCAATGATTAAGGTGACGTCTCCCCTGTCTCAAGGGGATGAGAGAAACCTCATTGGTGGAGAATTGAGATGCCTTTCAAATATCTTCTACTGTGCTCAATAAATCTGGGCTTTCTGGTGTCTGAGAATAACTGAAGTCTGTCTCAATGTCTCCCTGAAATAAGACTGCTGTGCAATCTTCTTTTGGGTTTGGTTTGTGGTGTATTGTTGTGGTTATTGCTGAGGTTTTTGGGTTTGTTGTTTTTGGTATTTTTGGTCCTCACTGAAGTGCTCCTCTCAAACTTCTAAGTGATGGAAAGCTGCCAAATTGTGTATTGCTCAGAGACTACCACCAGATAGCAGTGTTGTTTTTTTGTGCTTAATGAGGCAGGAATTACCTTTAGCAAAGTATCAGCCTTGTGTTAAAGAAAAGGCTAATGAAATTGACTTCCTTCTTGGTAAAGGCTGGTATGTCTTTGGCTCACATATCTTATTAGAGCAATTAAATTTAAATTAAAGAAAAACCCTGGAATTTGTTTTAACTGATTTTGATGTTGAAATCAAATATATAGTGTCAGGTGATACCATGACACATTTGGGTTCATTTGGGATGCTTTCTACAGAAATATTGTACCTTTATAGTAGCATAATATGAGGCATGTGCCCACTAAATGAAAAACCAAACCACTCTGCACAGTTCAGTCCATATTTCACAAATGTAACTTCAGTTTTGAATTAAATATCCATTTCTTCTACCCTCGGTCTAAGCATTTGTCTGGTTGTCGGGGTTGGCACTCAACACTGGAGTGTGACTTCTAAGAATTTTTATAGCTGCAGGGTGCAAGAGTCATAACCTGTGAACTGTTCATAATTTTTTTAATAGTGCAGTTTTTGACTGCATGTTGCAAAATTAACTGTGATGTCACCTTGCCAAAGACTAATGCAGAAGTTCCAAGAGTGAATAAAGGAACTAAAATATTACTGGCTATGCAGTTATCTTTGGATAGTCTCCAGGATGAAGATGTTTTTTCATTGTAAACTACGAGAGGTCTCAGTGTGAGACCATTTCTTTGGACCCACCACAGGGACCCCATGAGTGCCAAACCTAGAGGGGGAGGAAAATTATTGTCAAATACTCAAGGAAACCCAGCAAGTGTGGTCTCATCACCACATAAATCCCCATGTAAGTCAGTTTTGCTGCATGGTCTCTTTGTTAAGGCCTCTCTTTAAAGCTGCAGTGTCAAAAATTTGAAGTCAGAACAAAAATGTATGAAAGATTGCCTCGGGCAAGTGGATTTTCAACTCTGAGTGCAAGTGCAGTACCTCCTTATTCAAACAGATGAACACTTTATAATTAACTTCATTATTTTCTCATTTAAGGATAGCTGATTTACTCCCAGTTATTTGAAGTGTGATGTATTAGCATGTGTGTTGTTAGTCAGTAGCTCCTGGCACTAAAATGTCATTGTTGCATGAAAGTAGAAAGAGGTCCAAGTGATTGATGAAGTATTTTGTTTTATATGTGCTACAAGGATCAGAACCTCTGAAACTCTGCCTGTATCTGCAATGTAAACAAAGCATTCCTCCCAAGGAACTGACTTAAAGATGATGAGTGGGTATCTTACAGTGGCCAGCAGGTGCTTACTATCTTGTCCTTGAGAGTACCCAGAAGTGCACACACCCCTCCTCCCCAGCCCAGTTTCAGGCTTTTGGTAGTTCTGCCTCATCTCTTAATGTGACACCTATGACCTTTCCAAAGTACGAGTTTCTTTGACCAGACTGGGGAAGCTCAAGAGTATTTGTAGTCATCCTTGCACCTTCCTAGAGCATTCCCTGGAGTCATGCTCTAGAAAGTATAGGATACATGTTTGAATGTATCCTTTAAAATAAAATAGTATTTTAACTATTTTTTCTCCCTACTCATATCTTTGCCCTTAGCAAGTGTAGGTTTCTCAGTGTGCCATTCTGAGGCACATTGTGTGTGTTGTTGTAGTTTGACACTGGTTAAGTGCCAAGCAAACAAAATCTTATTTACTTCTGTTATAGTTGAGCAGAGAAGGGGAAATTAAAACTTCATTTTCATAAGGTGAAATAAGGATTATTGAGGGAAATGGAAAATTTTGAGGCAAAACAGGTGCACAGTTAAACAGTTACAGTATAAAGAAGATTCATTATTAACAGAATAAAAAAAAATAAAAAGAAATTATAAGAAATGAAAGTAACTTTCAAACACCTTTTTCTTCCAGTACCCTCTCTCTTTCTACCAACCTGCACAAGGTAAACAAACATGGGTTTTGGTCAGTGTTCCATTTCGTAAGAGTCTTTCTTTATATTTAAGGAAAAGTGTCTCTTCTGCTGTGCCGTGGGATTCTTCACAAAACAACAGCCTGCCCAAAAATCTGCTGCGGTGAAAAAATATCCCTCCCATGAATCTTGCTGTCTTCCCACACTGCCAATCATGGGCCATAATAGCCATGGGTTTTAGTCATTTAAAGATGAGCTACTCAAGCCTGAAAGCAAAGGCTCTCTTCTTCGATCTTGAAAAGTCTTTGACAACATCCACGGGCTCGGGCACTGAGCACTTTTTCACAAGCTGCACGTGGATTTTTGGATCCCCCCACGTACCTTAATGAATTATAGAGAAACAGTTTGTAATATTCCAGTCCTCACCACAGTTTGCAAGGACAATTTAAGCTCTGGTGCTGGAAGCACCTCCGCCCTCTTTCCCTTCCTTCACAACTGACCTTGGAGTCTCCATGTTAGCTCCTTTCACATGGCTCTAACTTTCCTTTCTGTCTGACTTGGAAGAAAAGTTGGCACTTGCAAGCCTTTGGCTGAGAAGTTGATCTCACTTGGGCCTGGCACTGGGGACAGCCCCGTTCCGTCTCTCAGCGCCAGCTCCGTGTGGTGTTTTTGGGTTGGGTGCTGGCTGTGTGGAAGGGCCCTGCCGGCCCTGTCCAGGCTGCACTGCAGCTCACGGCTGCTCCTTGGCTGCTTGCAGCTCCAGGGTGGTTTTCTCTCAGCAGCCCGGCCCTGCAGCACACCTGGCCCTGCTCCAGGATGGAGCCCAGAGGCCTCCCCCCAGCCACCCCTCAGTGGGAAGCAGGAACAAAAAGGAAATTCCTGCATTTTCTCCTTCCTTTTAATATACACATTGCAGAGGCATTGTCAGCTTCCTCATTGGTTTAACAACATGCCCATCAAACCAAGTTTTACACCTACCACAAAACCTACCACTGCATAAAACTAAATGTGTCAATCTTTCAGACAGAGCATTACTATTGAATCTTGGGATGAAAGTGTGCATGTAGGAAACCCTTCACTTGGGCTAATACAATTGTCTGACTTCTTCCTGCTCTCTTCAAGTCTCTCATTTATCCCAGAAAGTGAGAAAAACTGTTATGACAGCAGCAGTTATGTTAAAATTTGTGTTTGCAAACAGGTTTGAGTGATGCCATGCTCTTTTACTGTTTCCAGCTATACTTTCTCCAGCGTGGTGGGGGAGCAACTTTCCAGAAGCAGGGGAAAGAGGGATAACAAGTGCTATGCTAAAGTTCTTGCCAATTATGTGGTGGCCTCTTCATTGGGAAGAGAATTTTACTTGCCTGAAGATTAAGGCAAGTACGTTGCAGCAAAGGGAATCTGGTATGGTACCTCCCAAAAAATCTGCCACCCCCCGTTGTAGAAAAGCTGAGGAAAGAAAGTACTTGGAGAAAGACAGTGTTAGTGCTCTGTGCAAATTTTTTTCTAATTGACCTAAAAGGGAAGAAACCAGCAGTGGTAAAAGCTGTAAGAGTGGTAATACAGTAGGAACAACAGAAGCACTCAATGTGTTTGAAAAGGGGAGAACAGAGGGACGTTCTGCTGTGGTTGGCAACCTCCTATTTTTCTCTTGAAGTGAAAGAATGAAAAACTTGGTAGGCTGGTCAGACAGCTTGTTGGTACAATTTGGATATGGCGTATTTTGCCATAATATTTAAAAACCTCTCAACTTCCTACCCCCCTGCCCCAAATAACCCAACCCACCCTGCTAAGAAAACCCCAAAAACCCAACACTATAGTCTGATGAGACACTGCTGTGAGCGTAACTGTGTAAATCCTTGCTTAGACACCTGCCTACTGGTTTGGGACAGCAATGCTGTGGCCTTCTGGACCACAGCAAACTTTACATTATCCTGTCCAGGTCTGTGGAAGCCTTTTGGTGACTCTCAGATGTGGCTTGTGTATTCCTAGATTTTTGACTGTACCACAGGCTCCTTTGGTCAAGTCCCACTTTCCACTTCCTTTTTCCTAGACACCCCCTTCCCTAGCAGTCTGGAAACTTCCCTTGTCCAAGAGAATTGGACATAAAATTCTCATATACAGCTTCTAGATTTAGAAAAGAGCCTCTGACGCTCCTGAATCTTCTAAAGTGGAACACCCTGAGAAATTACCAGCTGGTAACCTGTTGTGTTTGAAGCAGCAAAGTGGCTGGCACAAGTGATCTTAAACAAGAGTTTGCTAGATCTTTAATGATGAGAGATGAGTCTGATCCTGATAATCATTAGCTGGTGAGGATCTGATTACAGCCCCTGAACAGAACAGAGAACAGATGTTCTCACGGTGTGTGCAATGCCTGGTGGGATGCTGCATCCTGCTGTGCTGGGAATCAGTTGAAACACACATTGTGATTCAGTGGAGGAACTGGGGAGCTTTTAGGCTCCCAAGATCAATTAAAGGTGACTTACTAGCCAAAAAGTAAGTACACGTACATACTAGGAAAAGATATGGTAGGGTGCAGCAACTGGAAACTAAAGCCATACTACTGCAGACTGAAAAGACCCTTTTTAGTAGTGGAAGAAATTAACCTTTCAAAAAAGTGATGAAAGGGTACTGGTGACTTCTGTACCAACTGAGCTGCTCATTCAGGGCTGCTCGTCTTTTAAACAGGATTTTTCTGATTTACAAGAATAAGCCTTATGACCCATACTTAGACATTTTTTTGGACTGGCCTTCTCTGGGCTTAATGCATGAACACTAAAGTCTCAAGTCTCTTCTCTGTACAACAGCTTCAGTTCTGCTTTTGATTCTGTTAATGTTGCTCATGGCCCCTGAGCATGGTGCTGATGGAGAAAATTGGCCAAACATTTCTAAAATTTATGGGACTGGTTGAATTTTGAACTGATATTTGACATTCCTAAAGTGAAATTTGGAAAGGTGTGCTTTTTTTCTACTACATAGATTCTATATTTGTTGGCTTCAAACATATTTGGAGGCAAACTACTGAAGCCAATGCTTTCTTGTTGTATTTTTGATGAGGAAAATGATGACAGTCTTAGGGGCTGGGATCAGGATATCATATGTTTTTAACTTTCTGTAATTAGTAAAATGGTAAAAATGGTCTAAAAAGAGAGAGCTTGGAAGGTGAAAGAGATTTTTTAGCAAGACCAATTATTTAAACCAAACTATCCCTGGGAAAAAAACTTACACAAGGGATAGCACTGGGTTTGTGC
This sequence comes from Rhipidura dahli, assembly GCA_013399225.1. NCBI lineage: Eukaryota > Metazoa > Chordata > Aves > Passeriformes > Rhipiduridae > Rhipidura > Rhipidura dahli. The sequence goes on along the minus strand of VXAC01004743.1, from coordinate 1,259,829 downwards.
AGCTGATGGAACGGTCTCTTTGTCTCTGTTGGAAATCTCACCTTCTTTTCCATTTCCCTCCCACTCTTCTAACTCACACACACCTTTGCTTGGTTTTACTGGCATTTATCCAGTAACCAGTTTGTGTAATACTGCATACAAGCACTTTACTTGCAGAAGGTAGCTGAGGGTATGGCTGATATCCTGTACATTATTGAAGTCTGTATTCAGTCTTTCTCTACTACAACACCCATCCCTGTTATGATAATGATGGATGGGAATAGTTAAGAAATTACATTTTAAAAATGAGTATTTATTACAAGTAAAAGTGACAATAATTGTCTTCTCTGGCCTCCACTATTTCTCAAAAATTACGCAGTAGAGAAGTAGAAGCAGTTTTCTTGAAACTACTGGGTCATGATACTTTTGGCTGAAAAGCTAGAAAAGTGGCTTAGCCTTGAAAATTATTAAAAGTTGAAAGCCAAACTGATGGAAATCAAGATTAACCTTCCAGTTTGGCTAGCCTAAATTTGTAATGCTAGTGAATTTTTTAATGATCATTCTTAAACTAAATGGAGCCCCTGCATTATCTGTGGGTAAATGCTTTTCTTTCTTCTGAAACATAATTTTAGACTGAGTTGAAGTTGGCATCATTCCCTATGCTCCCTGTGAAATCAAAGTGCACCATATATTTTAACTTTTTAGTAGCTTCGGCCAATGAAAACATAAGTTATAATTAATAGTCTCAGCAGTTTTGCTGCCAAGGGTTCCTGGCCACAATTCTTAGTTTGTTTTATGCTGCAGATGCATACTTCTGAATCTTGTTAACAATTTTTTTTTTTTTTCTTTGCCAATGATTAAAGGCTAGTGCTGGCCAAAGAACTAGCCCTACTCAAAAGAAAAAAAAAATAGCCTGGCAATGAAAGAATTAATTCAATTCTGAGAAAATACTTTTGAGACAAAACAGGAGCTAAGGACTAAAAAGTAGCAAAAATCCTTTTTGAGGTTAAAGCACCATCTCACATATCAGTCAATTTTTCTAAAATAATTTTGTCTGTAGAGTTATATTGCAGATGGAGTGTGTTCTGATGCTGAAAAATGACTTCACACAATAAACATAGGGGTTAGCAGGTTGAGATCTTATCTTTTTGCTCTCAGGAGCATCATGTAATTAATTGCCCTAATAATCTCAGCCCTATAAGACCAGTAAAATCTCTTCCACAGTGATATGATACATTTTATTATTCAAGTATATATGTGTGTCTAAATATATGATCTGATTTCTGACTGTAGAGGTAGTTTGAGAAGTGCAACTCTAACACAGGACCTTTAGGAAAAGGCAATTTTTCTTGCCAGAAAAATAGGCTTGGTCTCCCTGGATTTTTTTCACTCTCTATTTGTGGGGTTAGACCACACAGGATGGTTTTATATTATTGACAACTGAAATTGGCTGATGAACTTGCTTTTGCTGAATTTGATGTTAGACAAGTGTTTTCATATCCTGTAGAAATGTTTAATTTTTTTCCCCTGCATTTGCCTTCATGGTAGTCTTGCTAATGTAACATAAGCTGGATATTGGTGTGGCAAGACTCTGATGTCTCATTCAGCTCCTTACTTTTGTTCCAAAGAAGCTTTTGTTCTGCTTATATCATTTTCTGTGACTGAGCCTCCTGTGGAAGGTGCAGTGTGGGTGGTTCAAACACTGTTATCTGATCAGTAGGGCATCTGATTAATGAGCACAAGTCTGAGTGGGATTAATTCTGTAATAAGCACCTTGGACAAACACAAATCTAAGGAATGGATTCAGGACATCTTATTCTGTCATCATATTCTGTAGTGTTTAGTGACTTAGCTGAGTGAAATTTCAAATGGAAACCTCAGAGCTGAAAAACCTATGTGTAACTTATGTCTTTTTAAGTATTGTCCTTTCTATACTTTTTTTAATTTTTTCAGAACAACAATGATTTGAAGAGAGCAGATTAAATGTTTTACTGCTATTTATTTAGTGCAGCATTTTGTGAGTACTTGAGATATCCCAGCACGCAGTGCCTAAATATGTCTGAAATTTATCTTTCTCTCATTTTTAAACATGAATCTCCTCCTTCCTTCCTTCCTGTCTTTCTTTGTTCACCTGGTAATACACTAGTTTTATAACATCTAAATGTTCCTTGTACACAATTTGCATTTATTATACTTTTATACTATGTCAGCCTTATCAAAAGAAGAAATGAAGTGCTCATGTAATTCAGGAATCTCTCTTTGCTTCGGTTTTTTAATAAATTCTGTAACAGGCTAAGGTCTTAGGAGGATGATGTATCCTATTTTTAGAAACATTGCTGTATTTGATGAGTCATAGGACTGTCATCTTAGCTATTTCTTCTGCATTTAAAGGGAAAAATCTTCATAGAAATAAACTTCCCAGGTTAGAATTAGTTAAATGCTCTAAACTGAACTGCTGCTGCCAGGACAAGTTTGCCTCTAACTTGAATCTCAGAAGTAATTTTTGCTGTATCAAAGGTGATGGTTTGAGTGCTTGGCAAGATAGCCTGAGGTTCAATGACTTGTTCTTGTCACTACCATGAAGTTGAATTGCAGGAGTCTCTTGTTTAGCAACCAGCTGGAGTGTGAATTAAACAAACATTCCTAATTTGCTGACTTTGTGACACCAAAAGGGCCAGCCATACTGCTACAACAGTTCCATCAGCTGGACATTCCACCTGTCCTGAGAGGGGAAAGATGAGCTGTGGAACTGATGCCATGGTGATTTTTTGCTTTTTCTTTTATATACCCTTTTATATAGCTTTTATGTATCCTCAGTGCTTTTAGCATGCATACTTGTAATTCCTTAAGCCTGATAATTTAGCATAGTTTTAGCATTCTGTTAAGCCAGGAGACCAAACATCCTGGAGGCCTCACAGTTGGGGCCAGACAGCCCCACGCTATCCTGAGAAACCAAGGTCCTCTCTAGAACACATCCTGTAAACTAAGATAGGCCCATCCAGGGGGGGATTCCTTGGGGTGGGGGGATATCATGCTATTCATTTAAGCGGTTCATTGGGGAATATTTGATAGATATTCTGATTTGCAATGCCTATAAATTGTATATGCAATCTATCGTGTGTGTGCATTTTTGGGGTACATTTTGGTGCATTCCACCTAGTTGAAATCATGCACCTTAAGGATCCTTAAATAAATACTGAGGTAAAAACCCCTTTTCCCTTAAACCGTGTTTGGTTCTTAATTTTAAGACCAGGAAAAGGCAACAGAACCGCTGGCCATCTGCAAAGATGTGGTTTCAAAAAGGTTATTGATCTTGGTCTGTCATGGTTTGTAAAGCTTGAAGATAGTGATTGCTTGCATCTTTGGCAACATTCTCTCCATGCTTGCACTCTCCACTGGACTTGCACCAGTAGAGAACCAAGAACTAGTGGGATTAGAGGGGCTGAAGCTGTCAATGCAGTGTTTGACCTCGTATTTTAGCATGGTTGTCCTGTCTCAGGTGCAATTGCAGTAAAACTGGTAGTGTAAGACAGTGTAGGGAGCCTGAGTTGAAACCTGAACCTTCCAGTTGGAAGGTAAATCCCTGTATGCTGCAGTGTGTTTCCAAGTGTGAGAACTCTGGAATAGTTTTGTGTGGGTCCCTTTTGGTCCATTTCATTATCAATGTCATTAAGACCCTGTATCTTCCTTTAAGTAGGAGTTAAAGTCAACATTTCTGCAAATGGAGCTGTGTTTGTGCTATGACACGAGTGTAAGCTGTGAGAGGACAGTAGGATGTAGGTTTGTACCTAGGGTTAAATCAGGCTAAAAAACTTAACTAGGGAAGAAATCCTGATAGAACAATGCTCAAGAGAGTTCCTGCTCTTAATTATCCTCACATGGATCCTACCTACAGGGGTCTTGAACTGCTGCAGGAAGAGCCTCTGCTGATAGGATGCCTGGGAGGCCAGCCTTTCCCAGGGAAGGATTTCAAGTGGTGTTTCTTGGCCTTTGAGGCAGCTACGGAAGATGCTTCAGGACTGCTGAGCAGCAGAACAGAAAGTCCTCCTACTGGTATCAAGAGCAGGTGGACAAGAAACTGCTTATTTTGCCTATCACAGTTTGATAAAAAAAACCCAAGTTTTTGAGATCTTGACAGCTTTTCATTGCTAGAATATTATTTTATTCAAATAAGCAATAAGAAATAAGGGTTTTTTTTTCTTCCCTGTTCAGGAAATAGGAGGAGGAAAAAAAAGTAGTGAGAGAGAGCAAACATATTGACTTGCATCGTAAAACACTGAGACCACTTGAAACTATAAGCTTTCTGTCTTACCACAACTTCTTGCTATAATTTTTTTCCAGTTAAGTGGTTTACCTACAGACATCCAGCAGGACTCTGCAACTCCATAGGCATGAGAGCTGGCTACAACTGTGTATAGAGAAAAAAGTTTGTGTGAAAAAACTGATGGGACATGCTATGATGTGAAAAGTCAAACTGGAAAATCAAAACTGTTAAGCAGAAATATGATCTATTTGCTCGCTGCAACAGCTCACTAGATTTCCCAGGTGAACAGTGGTATCTCTTTGCTTGTGTTCATTGCTGTAGTCTGTCATCCAACAAGAGCTGATGTTGTCCACACTGAACTCATTACCTAATAAATAAAATACAATGGAAGTAACCATATTTAAAATCTCTCAGGTATCTCTTGCACTTGCTGCTGTGTATAGACTTAAACTGTGTTCTCAAAAGCTTCAGTCTACAGCCAGAAAAGTTTAGAAGAAGACAATCACTTTCTCACCCCCAGGTTAGTACCCATGATTATATTTTTGCTACAAAATTTATTATAAAATTAATATTTAACCAAATAACAAATATCATTTGGCTTCTCTTTCCCACGTAGAATAACAGAATAAGTTGCCTTAAAAAAAAAATATCTGTAGGTCACCTGGTCCAATCTCCTGCCTAGAGCAGGAGGAATTCACAGAATCCCATGATATTCTAAATTGGAAGGGACACAGAATGATCACCACATACAACTCCTAAGTGAATGGCCTATACAGGGATTAAATCCACAGCCTTGGTGTTACTAGCACCATGTCCTAACCACTTGTACTAGATCAGGCTACCAGCACATCATGGAAAGGAATTATTTAGCTACCTCCCTGTGACCAGAAATGCTGAGTTGCCAGCTCTGAGCAGCTTTAGTGACAGGGTGCTAAATTTGTTACTGAGTAGTAGCAGCAAGTAGCTGCTTTATTAGCTTTATAAAGTTGCAGCTAATATTTAAAAACCAAACAAAAGCCCTGAAAAATACCTTTGCTTTGGTTCTATGAGCATGTGCTTTCCCTGAGGTGACACAACATACAGGTACAAGTAGCATTGTGTAAGCAGAGCACTGTGTGGCAGCATCTAACTGACAGAGCTCTCCTGGACAAAAACTATGCCACTACTGGATGTGATGAACTATTTTCAAGCTCTTTCTGAAGCCAGTATATGGAACAAATTGCAAGCCTTATTTTGGAAAGCTTTTGTTTTTTTCCTTCTTGACTATGGGATCTTCTTGTAAGTTTGGAAAGGCATGCCTCTGCCACTAACTCTGCTCGTCTGAAAGAGGGGAGACCCTGCCAGTGTCTGTAAAGCTGCTTTTCACATTGTCACGTAGATGGCAGGGTGAGGTGAATTTAAAAAAAATAAAAAAATAAAAAAAGCTTAGGAAATAGTTTAATTAAAGTAAGAGCTCCACTAATTATGTCTGAGGCTATACAGAGGGAGCCCAACACTGGATACATTTTTCAAACTGTTGGAAGGGAAAAAAATTTATTGCAGTCCCAGTCACCAGCTGAGGTCATTTATTTAAAGGGAAACTGTGCTATGGTGCTTCATAGTTTATGTGGCTGAGTATGCTTTACATAGCTGGACTTGTAATGTGATATTTACTATGCTCTTAAAAGGAGACCATACTCCAATGAGGCAAAATTAAAATTCTCTGGTGGGAGGTGGTGGCACTTTTCACTGAAAGCAAGCAGTCTGATTTCTTTTGCTGCTGTGCATCCTGGTGGCATTTTGAAAGCTGTTCAGTTCAATAATATGGGCATTGCATACGAGTTCCTCTTTTGGTCTAATAATGTGAAAGGCAGAACAAAATGTGGTTTGCTAGAAATGCTGCAACTTGTGGAACAGTGCAGACAGAATGTTGAGCTGCTCTTATTTTTGTGCAACACTGGCAAATTCCTCTTGTAATGACAGCAAGCAGAGTGAACCTGCCTTTATGTGTGGGCTAATGATCCTAGCTGTCTTTTCTTATTTAGGTCTCTTGGTCTTGGGATGAATTGCAACACAGATGAAGCAACCAGCCACTGTTACATTGATCTTGGTAAAGGAAGCAGCTTGTTTGAGGCAAACCGTTTATTTTTGCTTGCCATGTTCTGCAATTATAAAGTTTAGACAGCAGTACCAGTGTAAGTAAACTGGTGCAGTTTTTGGAATAAAATGAAAATTGATTTTTGGTGTGCTGGTGTGAGAAGTCTTGATGGAAGGGACTACCTCAAACTCACCACTTGTGCTGGAATTGGAATGTGTCAGGATTGCAGATTATAAAATTTGAACTGCAAATAGTAAATACAGACGCTGTGTTTGTTACTGTGACCTCAACTGCTGGAGCCAGAGAACTGTCAGGACTTTTTAGGGAAAGCCCATGGAAAGACAAGAACAGGGCAGGAGTATTCTGTCCACTGTCACAGCTTCATTTCAGCAATGAGCTCACGGTGAAGAATAGATGTTTGGGGCTTTGTATAGGGCCAGTGGATACTGGCTATTTCAAAATCTTTACTGAAGATGAGAAAGGAAAGAAGGATCCTGCAAAGTAGACTATCACATAAGTAGTAGACCTGAAAGAAGTATTTGGGGATGGGATATTGCTGTGTATTTCAGGCTTGGTTTTAAGTGTCTTGTCTCTTATTCTGCAAAGTGAATTTTGAGATAGAGAAGTTGCTCACAGCAATAAAGTTCAGTTTTTATCTATTGTGTCATTTTGGAGAATATATGGAGATGTTCTGGCTTCTCATCAGCTCAAAGGTGTGTTTGTTTTGGTAGCAATTTGCTCACAGTGTTTTATGATAATGCAATGACAGAAATTGGTTGGTCTATCAGTACAAACCTTTTAGGACTGAGATCATATTCCATAAGCAGACTTGCATGAAATTCAGATGTTAATTTATGTTTTTTGGAAAAGCACATGAAGCCAAAATTGCTGTTTGCAACATCTGGACAGGATACTTACTGCACGTGGTTCAATCCATTCATCTGTTGGGATAGAGCTCATTGAGGGGAAAGGAGGAGAAGGTGGAGGGCAGCACAGGAACATTTCTTTTCCTCTCTGAACTTACTCTTCTCTGTTAAAGAAGTTAGATATTTCAGTGTAGAGCTGATTAAATTATTCCCAGAGTTTTAACATCTGTATCTCTGAACCAGCTCATGTCATTGGAGTAAAGAGGCTGAACAAAAAACCCAAATGTAACTTCATAGTGTTTATTTCACAAAATCTGTTACTGGGAGACTGGGAAGAAAGTTACAGAAAGCTCTGTATTCACTGTATATCTTTGTTGTGAATATTGGACAATGTTCTTGCATAGAGTAATAGTAATATGAGAAACTAATTAAAAAGTTGTTTACTGGTTGTTGTCCAGTGCAGGTGCTTTAAAATTACTGTGGGAAGAGAGGGGGCAAAATTGAAGTGTTCCTGTTTTGTTAAAAAAGGGTTCTTCAGTCCTTCTTATTTTTATTTTTAAAGCACTTATTGCCATTCACTCTCACCTCTCATAAATAGTTCAGCTAATTTCTTTCTGCAAAATGGAACTGAGATGGGCTGTTAATGATTGCTGAAAAATACATTTTAGTAAAAGTATAACATTAGGCTAGTTAAAAGCAGGGACTTGAAGAAACAAGCGTTGAAGCTACTTACCCTTTCATAAAAGTGCAAACTATCTTATTTGAATGTCCCTGTATAAGGAATTACTTTCCTGTTGTAAAATGCAACTGTAGCAGCATAGCTGAAAAACAGGGGGTAGTATATGCAGACAGTTATCCAGATGGAATGGAAAGATTTGTTTATCACTTCATAAATGTATCAGATTTTAAATAAATATGTTATCTATGCTTGTAACAGCTCTGTGCTGATGCGTCTGGGGACTGGAAGCTCCTAATTCATCACAATTTTTTGAGAGGTCCTCAACTACCATGACAGGTATGAGACTCCAGGGAAAATGAAGATTTTTCAATCCTCATTTATTTTGTATACCTTAGGGAGTAGGAAGCATTTCCTGTCCCTTTGATAAATCTCTTTAAGTATGACAAACTAAGAAAATTGAATCTGAAAAGGAGAAATGAACAGAATATCAGGATAAATTCTTTGTAACTGGATATTCAAGTTCATAGTTTTTGTGGGGCATTTTTTGTTTGTTAGTTTTGGGTTTTCTTTGGTCTGGGAGGGGGTTGGTTTGTTTGTTTTCCTACTACAAAACTGGACACATTATCCTAGATGTGCTCTTACAAATAGAAGGGAATAAACAATTCCATTAGCCTGCTAGCATGCATTGTGGTATGTAGGTAATTTTCTTTGCTTCAAGAAAGAGCACATTGCTGGCAGTTTTTAACCTGCTGTCTATAAACACACCCAGATTTTCTCTGCATTGAAGCTCTCTAGCTTATCAGTCCTTGGCCTGAACTGTAGTGTGGGTTATTTCACCCCATGTGAAGGGCTTGCATCTGTTGAACTTCTCGAGCTTTCTTGCCAGCCCATTTTTCAAGTTCGTACAGGCTCCTGAGTAGCAACCTGCTCCAGTGTACTGAGTGATTCCAATCTGGTATCTTATTTGCCGAGACTGAACTCTACCTCCATCCTGGTCATTAATAATGACATCAAGCACTGCTGACCATGCCATCATTCTTTGAGGGATGTCCCTGCTATGTGGCTGCCTGTTGGACTTTGTTCAGCAGTCTCATCAGGGACTGGAGTTTGATTGACTCCGTGGCTCTCAAGAGTCTTTTGATACTCTTCTTTAAGATGAATATATAATTTGTCTTTTTGTAGTATTGGGAATCTCCTCCCATCACCATGACCCTTTCTTTGAGTCTCTATAAGGAATGATTGCATCAATACAAAGCTTTTAGGGTTCTCCTTGTCTGCAGAAGTATAAATCAGCTTCTACCACTGTTACACTGCTGAAAGGCAACAACAGAAGGAACAACTTTTACTGGCTTGCCATTTCTATCAGGAAGAGGTGTCTGGCAGTAGTAGAAAAGGAGAGTTCTGAAGGCCTTTCTGAGTGGAAATACCAGAGCAGAAAAGCCTAGCAGCCTATCTCTGGAGTCATGGGTAGTTAAAACACTGAGTGTGTATGCCTATAAACAAAGATGAGGAAAACATTGCATGCTGATGAGGTTCCTGGTTGGTTTTTTTTTTTGTTTTTGTTTTTTTTTTTTTTTGCTATTTTTTGTAATTATTATTTGTTTTAAAGCCTCTCAGTAGTTGCACTGGATGTTTAAATAAGTGACCGAGCACTTAAAAACTGTTTTGGTTCTTTGCAATTGCAAGTGCAAAGGAGCCAAAAATGTGTAAGACACTTCTCTGTGTTCCTCTGCATGGGATGGCTCAACTGTCAAGGGGGAGGAGTTCTGGGTGGTTTTTTTGAGAATTTGCTTTGGGAAAATGTCATGCACTGTCCTGTCTGGAAAAAGAGCATATGGAGCTTTTTAACTGCAGCAGGAGCTGCACATTCCCAGTGTGTGAGTGTGGCTTAGCTTGGGTTGGCTTAGAAGGGTGTCCAATGCAATCTGATACTCCATTAAGTTTCAGTAGCATATACAGAGTATTTCTCTCTGCCTTTGGATTCAGAGCATATGCAAAGAGACTTAACTCTGTATGTGTTGTAATGTTAAGTTTTAAAGCAGTTATTTTGCAAATGATGCTTGAACCATGCTATAGAGTGGTTGTGAGGACAGAACAAGTCATTGTTAATATCTAAGTGCATTTTCCTCTAGTTGATTTTACAAGAGGTTTCCATATCATGTTTACGTTGAAGGCTGAGAACTGAAAAGGCTTGCAGATAGATTTGGTTCTGCAAAATACTAGAAAAAAGGGGGGGATCCAACACTTCAAGGAGAAACATGAGCAAGTTTTTATTGCAGACTGTCACTGTGGCTTACTAAAGTCCTTCTTCAGAAAGGAAGTGTCTGAATTACACCAGTTGGCCATTGTGCTGGCATTTGTGAAGAAGGTGCATTAAGTTAGAACAAATAACAAATTCATAGGCACTTTACTGATCACCTTAAAGTATTCTGTTTGGTTTATTTGTTTGCTTTCTTTAAGGAACGAAAATAACCTGTCCTTGAATATATGAATATGGGGAATGATTCTGTCCTGAATTGCTACAAGTGATCCAGTCCACCTCTTCAATTTTTAACTTCTGTGAGAACAGATAAGCTAAAAATGTGGCATGGAGCAGATTAAATCAACATACCATGACATTATAATGGGTTGAAAATCTGATGCCAGTCTGCTTGTAAATTCAGGCCAGCAGGAGCTGTGCATGGTTCGTTGACAAATAATAAGATCATTTAGCCAAGGTGTATATCATGTTACAGCATGGGATCTAGGTAGCTTGTGCCAAAAGCAAAATTTACAGGGAAGCAAAGCTACAAAACCTCTGCTTCCAAAGCACGTGCTGAGAAGCTCTCTGTAAGGATTAGGCATGTAATGAGGTGCTTATTCTCTTCATGGCTAAGGCGAGAAGGTAGGAGATGTACTCATCTTGAATAGAGCCGACTGGCTGCTCATTTGTAGTTGGATCTGGTGTGGCCCTTGTCACTGCCATAGAAGAGCTCACGGATCCTGTGCCTCTGATCCTCTCTAACACAGGCCACAGAAGAAAATACAGTCTCCTGCTTGTGTTTATTGTTCTTCTGGTGTTGTTTCCTTGGCTTAAGTATCAGGAGAGGCTGTGGGCCAGCCAATCAATACAAGCAACACAGAGCTATGCTAGGTTGCTATTCAAGGACAAGAGGAGCTGGCATAAGCCTCTTGAGAGCCAGAAGCCATTAGTCTAATCATTAGGTATTGCATACATTTCCAGTGTTTTTATTTGCCTTCCTAGGGAAGGACTAGAGTATGGGAAGGCCTTCAGATGTGTCAGGAATACTTCAGTTACTGCACTGTTTTACTCCTGCAACACACACGTACTGTGCTCTTTGAGAAACTGCTCAGCCTTGTTGGCTGAGCTCTCTCTCTTGTGTTTGAGAAGGCCTAACTTCTGTTGTGAAGTCTTCTTGACTTTGATACCATCAAAGAAGATGAACAATGCTGTTGTGCATATGGTTTAATTTTGGGCAGTCATGGGAGGAGCAGGGAGTTGGACTATCATAATCCTTAGGGTGCCTTCCAACTTGCAATGCTCTGATTCTGAATTCTATTGAATTCACTAAGGATACTTAATTTTGCTGTTACCAGTGGTTTTGTGCTTGCATCTTCTGCATAGCTCTGACTGGTTCTGGGTCAGAAGAGTGGATAAATCCTTAAATCCACTGTACTGTATTTAGAAATTATATGTGAAAAGACATTACAAACTTTCTTGTATCAACTTTTCCTTAATACAATTTGAAACTCCTGTTTTGGGTGTCTGTCTTTAAATTTTGGTCGGGCATGGGGGAAAACTGAAATTCTGCAAGTGTTAAAGACCAGAAAAATTAATATTATTCAGTTTTTGTAGGTTTTGGTTTCAAAAACATTCTATAGAGCTGTCAGGTGGGAGCTGCCAAGGGAGGCTGTCCCTGTGATGGAGAGGTGGCCTGCCAATCCCTGTGTTTTGTGGGCATTACTGTCACCTTGGTTAAATCCAGAAGTTTATGCTCACTGGGCTCCAGACTAGGTTTTCCATGAATTGTTCCTTGTGTTTGGCTCCTGATATAGCCCCATAACATGTGGCCTGTCCTGTGTTTACTTCTTAATTTGGTACTGCTTTCATATGGTCAAGGATTTTTCTAAAATTATCATTTACTCTGATTGCCAGAGATTGTGTGATGCTGAAAAATCCCCCAGTGAGGAAAAGCCCAGGTGCTGCAGTACAGAAGTGCATGTGTTGTCAGGGGCTGGTGGGCCTGGCTGCATTTGTTCTCAGATCTGCAGAACAAACCAAAGGCAACAGCTTCTCAGGCCAGGGGATGCTGGGCTGTCTCACAGGCTGAATGCAAAATTAGCCAGAGAACCAGTGTGGGTATTGATACTGAACAGCACCCAATATGATCACAGAATCACAGAATATGCTGAGCTGTAAGGGGCCCACAAGGATCATTGAGTCCTGCTCCTGGATTATCCTTGTGTTGCAGTCCTTCATGTTCCTATGGCAGGGAAGACAAAGTTATCTCCCAAGAAAGCCACCTCAGGTCTAGTGGGACCTCAGCTACCAAAATCATCTGGATTGTTTCAGCTATAAAGATTAGTTATGAGTTGACCTTTGGATTTGGGTATTTGCTCAGACATGAGCTGTTACTCAGCTGATGAGTCTGTAGAAACTCAAATTGACTTTGCAGAGCACCAGTTTTGACTGGGCAGCTTCCAGGAAGAGTTGACAAGGAATGTCTGGTCACTGTGCCTCTCTGTTTCCATGGTGTTGCCTCACAAAACAGTTGATGCTTGGCCAACTTGTGGTCTCTAAATTTAGAGTACTTAAATTACACAACCAGAGCATTCTGTTGTGTCTTTCAGTCTCTTGACTGCTAATGAAAGCTGAAAGCTGAGGTGGTGCAGGTACCAAACCATACAAAGCTGTTGGGACACAGCTTAGTTTTGTTTCAGTTAGAGGGTGCAAAAAGTGTTGAAAGTGTAATGGTAGCCATCACAGCTGTTGAAAGAGTCACTGTTGGATGGAGTGACAAAGGTGAAGATGTAAAACCAGAAGGGCCCCAAAGCACAAAGTAACCCCTTTGGTGTTCAAAAGTCTGGAAATCTTCTCCTGTGATTGTACAATGTGCAAAAAAATATATGGCTCACTGAAATGGTTTTTTTAGACTTGTTGAGAGCTTGCTTTGATCACTGAAGAATGGAGTCACTAGGCAGTTTCAAAAAACTGAATGGTGCTTCAGTATTTCATTTGAGATGTAGATGCATCTTCTCATGTCATGTATAAAGACAGGCCATCTCTGCAGAATGCAGCTGCTAAAGATTTACTGAACTGCCCACTGGATGCCAATATTGCTCTGCAGAAACCAGTAGTGGAGAGTTGTTTGGGTTTTTTATCATTAATATTGCAATGGCAGCTCCAATGCCAGAAGTGTTTTATTAGTTGTTTTCTAAACTGGGATAAAGTGTGGGTAAAATACTAGGATGAAACATACACTTCATTTTACTTACTTGAGAGGCTGAATACAGAAGGGTTGTTGATTTATATTTGATCTATATTAAAGCACATGAGATTTTAGAATCACCCACAGCAGCATACTTTGTAAAGGAAATAACATCATCTTTCGAGTTGGCCCTTTTAAAATTTCATTAATCTGTACTGCTGGTTTTTGTTACTTGGAAATATCTTGCAGAAGGGAATTTTCTTTGCTAACTAACTCAATATAGTCAAAATCAGAACTGAAAATCCTGATACTGACTGAACAAATCCAGGACATCTGTGGCAATTTTAAAAAGCCTATAGCTGTGGGCAGAATTCCAGGAAGTGTAAGACTTCTGAATTTGAAGACAGTGGCTTATGTCCTCAGTCCTTATGTCTAGGAGTTCATACTTGATGACACAGTGGAGAGAGAACTTTATTCACTGTTAGAATACTTGTCAATGAGATGCTTCTAATCTTCAAATGGCTGTCAGAGGCTTAATTGAGGGTTTGCATACTTTGTTGTTTTGTTTGTTTGGTTGGGTTTTTTTAAGATGTATCTTGTTCTTTTGGAGGCTTAGAAATTATAAAGTTGCCAACTTGGTCACTATTGCCACAAAAATTAGTGTGCAGAACGCTCAAGCACACTGCTGTTCAACCTCATGATTCATTCAACAGGGAAACACTGGATTTGGCACACCTAGCTGCCATATTGAAACACTTGAGTGGGAAAATATACTTTCTCTGTTTCATGTCAGTCCAACATGCCATCTCATGTGCTGCAGCTAGCATGAAAAATCATTACATCCCAGAGATGTAGGCTCTGGGTAAAAGTAATCAATGGATGAAATAGTAATGGTGCTGACTTCATTATTCAGCCTTGGCCTTTCCCTTTAAGTATGCCTTAGAGATAATACTAACCTAGAAAGAGCTGGCTTTAGTACTATGAGAGAAGAAAATGACTTCTTCCAAGTTTTATTAGCTGATACGGAAAAATGTAAGAGTTTCTCTAAGATTCTTCTGTAAGAGAAGTGAGAAGCTGTTTAATAGGAGGCTCCATATTTTAAAGGAAGAGTTATAAAAAGAAGATTGCGAGGCACTAGCCTGACTTTAATTAGGGTTACTGTGCTGCTTAGCTCCCTGTCTGTGTATCATAGATGGCTGGCAGGGATTCAGAGCCTGAAGAAGCTGGGTGTCTCAAAGATTGTCCTGTTCATCAGCCATGTACTCTGACTTCCGTTCCTGTTAGTCTTAATGTGTAATGCTCATTGTAACCCGCTCACTCTGATGGGTCCTTAGGACACTCCCCTCTGGGACGTGTGGCGGCCGAGGTTCATGGCCAGCTCAGAGATAGCTCCCTGGACCTGATCCCACCTTGTTCTTTAACTGCAGCCCTGGCAGTAGGAGCCACAAGTTCCCACCAGCTGGGCTGTGGTGACTGACTCTTGCTCACCAGAGGCTGAGCCCAGAGACTGCAGAAAGTGGAAATGGTGCAAGCAGAGTACTGTGTGGGGCAAAGCAGAAGGAGAGCTCTGGGGACAGGATTTGAGGAACAGTATTGATTATCCTAAGACAAATTACTTGTCAGTAGAACTGCCTTGTTTAAAGTTTAGGGCTTGGCGTGCTTCAAAGATCCCAGACCCAAGGGGAGGTTAAGACAGCTTAGGAACAAGAGAGCTACTGATAGCACAAAGAATGCAGAATTTAGAACTTGGCAAGAACACCCAAGATAAGAAGATATTAATAAACTAATTCGGCAATGGTTTTGAACTCTGTTCCAACTGGGTAAAGGGTAATTTTCACGGGGGGAGATCACGATCACCAAATGATCTCTGACTCAAACAAAAGACCGCAGTCATGCACAGTAGCTAACAATGAATTAAATAATATCTTGCACAATCAGCCTTTTTATGAGTAACCAATAGTAGACCAATAAACATTGAATATATACTAGATAGGTGGAATATATTAGATTAATGGGGTATAAATAATGATTGTCTTCTCTGCTCAGGGTGCCAGCTTTGTGGATTTATCACCTGGTACCCATCCACGCACCAATATGAAATAAATCATAATCTGGTGTCTTACTGCACAGTGAGTGATGAGTCCTGATTCTGGGAGAACAGTTTTCTGGTGACCCAGATGGGACAAGCCCTAAAGGCCTTGCCTAGTTCAACTGTGTACCTGCAGTGAAGGGGTGTGGTTGAACGGATTCCAGCACACACCAGCTTTTGGTTTGGGGACTCTGGGTGACCTGTCCTGTGTACTGTGTATAACCTATCATCATGCTAGGACTGAACTAAAATAATGAGGGTTGCTTTTCCCTGCAGAACAGAGAACATGGGCCTGACGTGTACAAGATAAATACTAAACTGTTGGTGTTCAGAATCATAAATTCTGTAAAAGCAATGCAATGATTTTCTGAAACCATATAAAACTGAGATTGGTTCCTAACCTGCATGAATTTGGGCCAAGGAAAATACTCTAACCTATGAGTATCTCAGAAACTAGTGGCATTTTTACACATTTGCTTTCAAAATAAATTTTATTTAAAAGTTTTGCAAGTTTTCCTTGATGTGTGACTTATTTTTTAATTTTTAGAGAACAGAGCAGTTAAAATCCACGAAGTAGAATAAAATGAATTGGACAATACAGACACTCTTGTTTAATTTTTTCTTACTGTCATTTAAGACTTAGACAAAGCTAAACAACTGAAAGAAATATTACTTTAAACAAAATGCTGTCTTTTAGTTCTTGGCATGTTTCTTTTTCAAACAATTTCTGTTCAAATAATTCTGTTCTTGTCTGGCAGTAGACAAAAATATACTCTTGTGAAAGAGCAATCAAGAGCTAATCCATCCATCCATGTCTGCTAAAACTCCCCCAAATGGGAAGCCCTTCAAATATGTCCCAGGTCCCTACAGTTAGCTCACAGAAACTAAAGGCTCTGTGTACCAGACTTCTTCTTTTTGCAAGCATTTCCCCAGAGAACTGAGGCCCTGACCAGACATTGCTGTTCAGCATCAGGATTTTTTGGCTGGGTTGACCACCAGTTTAGCTAAAAACTTGTTCTGGCATTAGTCAAAACCCAGACAGTAACTAAACAAGCATTGAAAATTTTGCTTGGATAGTAAAGGGTCATATTTATTATTTTGAAACGCAGGATGCGAAGACTGCCACATATGATCCTCTAAGCATCAGAGAGATCAGGAAATTTTGCAACACTTAAAGGACTTGGAGGTGGTGGACTGGTGGACAAAATGTCTTCAAGGACTAGAATTCACACATATGACTGTTAGGTTTTGTGATACAAGGCTCATCCTCACACACACACACACAGCAGCACAGAGGGACAATGGCAACGGGGGCCTTCTCTCCAGAGAAGGTGACACCCTATCAAGGCCCCTCCTAGGGCTGTCCCAGGAGAGTGCTGGCCCCAGTGCCTCGCTGTGAAATCCACCAAGGAAAGGCAGCAAGAGCTACTCTCCAGAGCACTGTTGCGATCAGTTGCTTACGACTTCCCAAGTGGAAGAAACCCAGGAAAGTCTTCTGTTTCCTTTAGTGGCATCTCCATAGAGCACAGGCTGCTGCAGCTCCAAGCCCCCAGGTCCTGTCAGTAGTGAGGCTGAGCTTGTGCTCCCAGTATGTGAATGCACAAGCACCCATATGGCACACACACCTGCACGTGTGCACACATCAGCACAGACACACACCCAGCTCACACACAAACACAAACCCACCCATGTCCTCACCCTGCTTCTTTCTCTGGCAGCTCAGAGTGAAGGTCTGACTGTGGGATGTGCATATCACCCAGCTGGGAGCTGGGTTTGCAGCACTCAGACAGCTGTTGCCTACAGCTGCCCAGTGAGGTGGACCATGTGGAAGGGAGGGACAGACAACGTGTGGTAAGGACAGGGCTCTCGGTGGCACAGTTGAGCACTTAGAAGAGGAACAGGAGGCTGAGTTAGTAATACACAATTGTCATGTCCAACATCTGACCACCAGTAAAAGCCTCAGCAGTGACCAGTATTGGTGATTTCTTGATTATGGTGTTTGGCCTAAAGAAATGCATGAACTCAGTACTAGATTTGTCCATGGTGAAAAAGAACAAGGAGAGCTGGGCCAGCAGTTCCTGCTCCACTAGGAGGAAAGGAAAGCAAAATGCTGCTCTCTTTGCTTTCTCTGAAGATCCTGCAGGGAATCCACAATACTTGTCAGTGGAAGAGTACCTCATTCTTGTGGCTGCAGGATCCCGAAACCAAAGATAAGTTGTGATAAAAGCTGTAGAGAGCAGGTGGAAGAGCAATGTAGTACACATGAAAAAGGCAGGGGAGGAAAATCTCTGCAGAGAAAACAGACTGGTGTACCTTGGATGCTCACTGACAACATAAAAGGATGACAAGTCTGGCTTTAAAGTTACTAGAAATATACACCTCATAACACTCAGAGAAGGCTGTTCAGCAGCCTCCACTTAAGCAAAGAAAATGTGAAGAAAGGAAACATGTTTCTCTTCAATAAAGTTCCCTTTTCTATGTTTTTGTAGATCCACTGTATGTAACTATTGTTTTATTGTCCATCTGTAGTGATTAAAACTCAGCCAGCACAATGTTCAATCCCGTTGTTCATCCTTTCTTAACACAGATGGTCTAGGTTTTGTTGCACCTGTGTAGTAAAATAAAACAACCTCCTTGGGAAGTTAGTTTGAATTTTCATTGCAGTCAGCTGAAATGTTAGGCTTTCCTTTAGAGATTTGAGTAGCTTTCTTCTTTTTGTACAAATCACTTTGTAAAATTTTTTTCAGAAATTAAAGATAACTTGTATTGCATTTCAGTAGGAACAGTTAGCTTTGTTTACTTTTAAATGCTGAATGTTTTGTTCTTTTAAGCTTAAGGAAATAAGGTGGGCTGTATATTTGGGAGAAAACAGATGAACAGGTATGCTGATAAATTATTTTTTGATTAACTCCTAGATAATGTGAACCTATTACAGAATGGTCCAAAGGAGCCCTGGCAAGGGGCTATACTCCATGAAGCAGAGGAAGGCAAAACCACCCTGGAGACAATTGCTGGTCCACCACGTGGCTCCTGATCAACCCGGGGGGCAAGAATCCTTTCCAATAGTAGGATAGTGGGTGCTACAAAGTGCTGAGACCCCTGGACAACATTTCTGGACCCCATTTCTTATGGCTGCTACCTGTGGCTCCACAGGGGATGAGGACAACAATCTCTGTAGTGCTCCTCAAGAAGGAACATTCAGAAAGGGACATTTAAGAAGGCACACCCTTGGTCTTGCCATTGCTACCCAGCTGAAAAGGCCTCATTAACCTCAGGCACATGCCAAGGGTGGGTGGTGGTTCTCATCTCCTGAGAGGTTTGCATCTGTTCCCTAGGGCTGAAGCAGGATTTCCATCCTTCAGATGGGCCTTGAAATGGCCCCTCCAGGAGCTGGCTTTGCAGTGGAGAACCTCCAGCAGCCCCCTCCAGTCTTCCTCCCTCAGCCCCCAACAAGTAATTCCCTCAGCCCCCAACAAGTAATTCCACTAGCTCCTCAAGGAGTTCCTCTCTGATGTTTGCACAATGCCCTCTGGCCTGCTCTGGCAGCACAACATGGCAGGATACTCCCTTTTATCCTGTCCCTATGGTTTAATAAGAGCTGCATCAATTGGCTTTTATTTTTTGGATAAATGAATATTTATTTTTTTAGGAACAATAGACAATGGACTGTCTTTCATCTTTTCCTTCATCGGTTTAATTACATTTGTTTTCTAGACAGGACCACTGCTAATTCAGTAAAGCACATGTGCATGTTACAAAAGCTCTTGTAAAAGAAAAATTATTGAGATTTCACATTTCTACAGAAGGCAAATGCAATCAAATCCCTGCAATTTCCCTATGTTTGCTCTGTTGTTCTCAAACTATAAATGTTTTATGGAAACACTGGGATTTATATGTACATTCATCCTTTAAGGAGAAGAATAGGTCTCAATCCCCTGGGGACTTGGTTTACTAAGCATGTGAAGCTTCTGGCCTTTCTGCTCCTGCTGCACATTGCTTCTGCAGCATGGGACAACACTCACACCAGAGCTCCATTGAGCTCCAAGGCAGATGGACTTTGCTTTGTCACTAAGCAGCCTGCTTAAAAATACCAAATACTAATGTAGTTATTACAGTATGTTTCTAATTTAAAAAAATGTCCATTTTGCATTCCTCATTCCAAAACCACATTTAGTAATGCCAAAAGAAGCTTTGAAGTGATCTTCCTAACATAGCAAAAGCACAAGAAAACCTACTAGTGTTGAGAGGTTAGTGTCCAAACTTTTGATACATAAATACTATTACCAGTCACCTCATTCTAGAAAACTGAGCTATATGTCAAAGAATCCATAGGCAAGAGTGAAATCCATGCCATCATTTAGGTGGCCTGATCAGACTGTGCCTTCTGGCTTGGAAATATTGCAGTGGTTTGCCTTTTGGGGAGATTGTTTCCTTTTGCTTTTTGTAGTTTTTTTTTCTCTCTCTGTTGAAAAGCTCTTGAAACAACTATTAAGTAAAGGCAAACAGCTAGCAGTCCTTTTCTTCCAGCAAAGCATGGAAAAACACATCCATCTGCCTTTCTGTGAATTGTTAGGGAAGGAGGTGAAAGCTATGCTAAATATCTGAGGAATGATGAAGTAGGGCAAGCTGCACTCTGATTTTCTGTATCAGCTGCATAACTCATTCATCACTATTACAGTCTGCAGCTGGGGATATTGCAGGGCTCTGACATGAACTGTAGAGGAGATGGAAACACCCTGGTGAGTTGTCTGCATAGTGTTGTTAGGAGGCCTCTACTGTTACTTCATGTTGCAAATACTTTGTTGCTGTTAAGAAAACCAGTCCCATTTTAAACAAAGAGCTTGAGTGACTTCTGACTCTTTAAAAAGTCTAGGCTGATGACCTGCAGTTTCAAATTTGGTTAGGTTCGGTTTTTAAAAAGTTCTTGGGAGTGGCACGTGCACTGCAACCTTCTCTGCATTTCCTAACCATTTTCTTCAGCGCACACCTGGGGGCTGTAAGTAGAATCTGAATTTTAGGAGAAAGGGATGATACCTATTTGCTGTCCCCCACTGAAACAGTCACCAGTGGCTCAAATATTCCAGAATTCCAATTTCTTCCTTGCTTTTCTCTTTTTGTCCCATGTCTTTTGCATGTACCTACTGCTCTGACTAGGATTATTTTCTCTTTCCTTTGTTTTCTAAATATCTGCTTTTTGCTTAGTCCCATGCCCTGCCTGAATATTTAACTTTCAGTTTTGAATTTCAGCTTCTTCTGGTTTGTCCTGGAAGTATCCTCACCACAAGCCTTCCAGATTCTGTCAGAAGAGTCCAGCTATTTTTAGCTCTGGATCTAGGGAGTGGTAGGACCATAATGGAGGTAAGCCCCATCTCTCCTGAGAAAAGTAGAATGACTGAAATGTGGCAATATCCCTGCGGGCCACTAGTGTGCAGTAGCTTCATTGCAGTGCAACAGCAGGGTTTAGAATATATGATGTATGGTTTTAGTAGAGAGAGATAGCCTGAAAGGACAGAGGTCTTGGAAGGTTTTCAAGTTAAGTTTTGAATTTCAGGGGTTTAGAAAAGTTTATAAACTCCTTCCCTAAAATTCAGAGATCTAACATTGTAGTTTCAGTTTGCATAGTATATATTATGTTTTAGTAGCTGAGTTTTACTGAGAAAACTGCTGCAGTGCCTTCTCAGGGAACTTTTCTATCCCTATGCTACTGCAAATAATTGCTGTCTGTATCAGACTCCTCCACTGGGTTTTCCCACGACTGGGAAAGGATCCTGAGTAGGCTTCAGTGCAGTAATTTTAGGATTTATAGGAGAAGCTATTAGAGCTGTTTTCAGCTTAACAGACTCCTATTTTAATTGTAGGACTGACATACCTTTAAGACTCTTATTTTCTTTGTAACTTTTAGAATACTAGGCAGCATAGTAGGCGTAGCTTTTGTCAATTAAATATAGGAAGTGCTTCTTGCAATGGTCTTGCTGTAGTAGGTGGTGGGAAAGGAAGAGAATTTTTTTTGTCTTGGACACAGGGTCTGTGCTGTACTAAATAAACTATGTGTATTAAGCAGTTTGTTATCTTTCAGCCAAGCCTTCTGTTCAGTCTAGCACTTGCATTACCAAGAGTATCCACTTCCCCCTTTCCCCAGGTCTTGCAAGTTAACTGCAAGTGGACTGCTTGCCAGGGCTGGAAGTTCTTGAATTTGTCATGGTTACTAGTGATAAATTATCTTTCCCATAAAGGCACACAGGGAAGGAGGTCAGCACTATTACTTCTGTGCTATGGTTATGACCCTTAGAGTGACCTAAGTAGAAGGAAGGACCTGAGGGCTTAGAAGTCTCACAAAAGGTCAAGTAGCATTAGGGTTAGCATAGCAAACTTGACTATGAACCACGCTTTCTCTTTTCATAACACTACTTCCCCTTGACCAGGAAAGCCCATTTCATTTTAGAAATTTTTATTTTTCTCTTTTATGTCAGTGTAAGAACAATGTTCCTTTTTTAGAAAGCTTTTAGTTTTATTTTCCTGGCTTAAATTAGAGGTTAGGTTTACAAAAACAATAAGCTGTTCAGTTTTTACAATAGTTATAAATATAGAAATGACTATTCATAAATCTAAATAAGGCTGTAAAATTCAACCTGATTGTAAAAAAGAATGGAAGGGATTTTTTTAGTTTAAGCACATGGACTTCGATCATCCCCTTGTCCACAAAAAAGCTCAGCTGAACCATTATAAGGGATTCAGGTCCACAGTTCTGATGGAAATGATGCCTTAGGTTTTAACTTTTATATTTTTCAAAACTTGTACTGTCTAGTGTGTAACTCTGAAGTTTCTTGAAGCCTGTTAATTTCTGCTCTCTCGTGCTGAGTACTCATAACAAAGCCTCTCGGGGCCTGCTCTTCAAGGACACTCAGACTGTCCTGGGCTTAAAAGTATAAACCAAAAGCCTTTGAGAGGGGGGCAAGCCGAGGGGAATTACATCATAAATTGAAGCTTTAATTGGAGAATTAACCCTGATATGCAAATGAACCAAACCTATAAAAGTGTAAAGAACTCGT
This sequence comes from Rhipidura dahli, assembly GCA_013399225.1. Lineage (NCBI taxonomy): Eukaryota > Metazoa > Chordata > Aves > Passeriformes > Rhipiduridae > Rhipidura > Rhipidura dahli. Next base: position 1,237,397 of record VXAC01004743.1, on the reverse strand, counting down.
GACCTGTGGTCCATCTTGGGGTCCATCTTGGCAGCAGCCTCTGGCTCCCCAGGGTGTGCCTTTGAAGGCCCTTCAAATAAATACCCACCTTTACTCCCTTATTTTTGTCTAGTCTCTGTTTCTAGGAGGCCTCTCAAGGCATCAGTTTCACGTTTTTGCATTAGTTACCCTCAGTGTGACACCTAATGAAAAGGTCCCTACTTGGCACTTACAGGGCATCAGGGTTCTCATGAGGAAGGTCCTAGTTTTGGTTTAATGACTGTTGGCAGAGGCATTATTAATATTTTCAGAAGTTTGCTAATAGCTACTTAATGCATGCCAGCAGGCTAAGATGGGTTCACTCAAGTCTGGTGCTGGTGACATATCTATATCCACCACCATTCTGATAACTGGAAAGATAACTCATTGGCAGTGAAGCCTAAAGTTAGGGTTTCATACTTCTGCTTGCCTGAGAGGTGGGTTCTGTTGCCCTCTACTATACCCAAAACACTTTTCTCTAGCAAAAATGTGAAATAATGGATTTTATTTCCTTTGACAGAATTTGGCATATGGTGTCTTATATGTAGTGGCTTGCCACCTCTCAAATGTAAGATTTAATGCATTGCAGTGTTTTTTAATGATTTTAGAGTACATAATTGGATATGAGTACATTATGGGTATAGAGTACATTATGAATATTAGTAGTCAGTCTAGAGTTAAAGTTGAAAATTGCTTTTCTTCATCAAAAAGTTCCATTTCATTGTTTTGTGGTCCATCCCTGAAATAGTAGTATGCTTTTAAAAACAGTCTGAAGTTGCTTGATGAACTGCACCCTGATTATTTCAGTAGCTGCATAAAGCAGCTTCACAGACAGGGTGAGAAGAGTCTTGCAAGGCTGCAGCAGGTCTCAGTAAATCCAGCTGCCTCCAGAAGAAAACAGATTGGGAGGTGCATACCCTGTTGTGTCTGTGTTTTGAGAGGCTATAACCCCAACACTTTAAAGATCAGATTGATAAGTTTCCATCTGTCTTCTATTTACTGTGATTAATTCATTCCTGTTAAAGCTCTTTTGTGATTCTGTGACTACCCAACCTTGGCAAAAGGCCATCGTGATGAGCCTGCACACCTTGGCAGATAGATGGTGCTGAATTCCTTACTTAACACTAAGGGATGCCTGCACCAAAACTCGTATCACAGCATTTTATGTCAACCTTTAAAAACACTTAACTTACATCCCAAAGGAAGATAGATGTGGACAGGGTGCAGACTCTTTTTGGTACGCATAAGACAGTGGGGTTGTTCACTCTCTACAGAGATGCCTGAATAATGCCTCCTCCTGACTGTGTCCTCAACTTAATTCCAACATCGTGCTTTCATGGTCAGGCTCCGTCTCTCTTCCAGGCACCCTCATTCTGCGTCTTGGATTTTCTAACGTATGGTGGCACAGTCACAAGACAATTTATGAAGTTTTATCTATGACCTGGTTGTCTGAACCTCTTTTTTGTGAAAACAGGTGTTGAAGTTGCCTATTTTAAATGCACTGAGCTCAAGTCCTCCATGTGATGGTGGCTGCCTTATTCCCCTCCTCAGTTTTGTAGGAGGTCTGCCTTTGGGACCATATTGCAAGGGAAGGGATTTAACCTGTTGTTGCAGGTCTTTGGCACAGAGATGGTTTTGGATGTGTGAACATATGGCATATGTGAGCATATGACTTGAGGTTACAAGAGATTTTGCATGTAAAGCAGTCCATTAAAAATGTGAAACAGGCTGAGCAATCCCTTGACTTCCCTTGCCACGTGCTTTTTTCCTGTGAATTTCTTTCCAAGGCATGTGAGGCATGACTGTTTTTCTGCTCTGGGAATCAATTGCTTCAGAGGCACAATGAGTCCCTTCCTCTATTTTAGATCTTAGAACTGACTATACTGGCACACTATTCTAGCATACACTTTGCCTCATATCCAGAAAATGTGGTTTTTTCTCTTTCACAGAAATATGTATTATTCTTTTGGAGATACTCTCTGTAAATTCCCAATCATAACACGAAAGACTAAAGCAAAGATCTCTCAGTTGGGAGGTCACTAAACTTGGACAAATTCTCTTTGTCTGGAAAGCACCTGCTATTTTATGCACATCTCATAAAGATGATTTTACTAATCATTAAATTACTGCTGCTATAAAATGTTTAAAACTTATTCCCTTTCACGCAGGGATGTGTAGCCTCAGCCCTTGGTTACAGGTTCATGCTAGGCAATACCTGCAGTAAGTGTAAATTGTCCTGGAATTGGTTCTTTTACCTTTCACTGAAAAGTTTCCTCCTGGTCTGCAATGCCCACCCACACATTCAGATATACATTTGGGGAGCTCAGCTGCAAGAGCTGGGCCAACAACTGGGTTTTTTTATGCGCACATACAAACACACGTGTGGAGAATAAGGAATATTTTGGTGAAGAAATGCTTAACAGTTAAAAATGTGGTTTAAATTACATAGTTTTCTGTTTCATGTGAGTGTGTACCATTCCCATCAGAATTGGCTCTTCTATAAGCTGGTACATTTGGAGTTTGCAGTTACTGCATTTAGCCAGAAATTTGTTGTATGTTAAGGGACAATGATGCCACAAATCTGCAATGTTCTAAAAAGATTGAGATGTTGCACTCAAAAGGCCTTAAACAGAGATGGTGAGAATCCCCAACCCATCCCCAAAACTGGATCTCATCAGTACTGCTGAAACGATTTGGCAGCAAACTTCTTTTTTTCAGGTTACTTTCCAGCCTTCTGGCAGCTCTGTACTCTGCTCATCAAAACCATGAAAAAGACTTGTAATCTATTGGCAAGGTTTTAAATCATTTACATGTGTAACTCTGAGTGTTTGAAAGGTAATGTTACAGACATGTCATTAGCCTAGGTGATAACATAATCCATAATGCTCAGTATTTCCCATTTTAAGTTTTTTCTCTAAGTTTTATATGCTATTTTTGCTAAGCCTTGTTAGTTTGAACTGCAATTTTCCATCTTGAATATCTGTCTCAAGCAGACCTGGGGGTGGGGAAATGAGCTAAAACTTCTTCGATGAAGACTAAACAATGTCAAAGAACAGGGGAGATTATATCCTCTCTTTTCTTAAAATTTGGCAGTTTCTTACTTTGAAAAAAATACGTGGTATCTAATAGGAGGCTACCTTCATGTTGAATATTTTGCTGGTCATCAAGGGAGGGTAAAAATGTCCCAACTTGGCTAGATCTAAAACCTTTAGGAGTACTATGAACATGGCATCTAACTCAAAAGCAGAAACTTGCAAAATTTAAGTGATAATGTTTCATATATCCACAAAGTAGTTCCCTGGACTTTGAATCACTACACTGTGTGAAGCACAATGGTGAGAATATGAGCCCTGAGGGTTGACTGATGCTTATAATTATGGTGTGGCTGTACCTTGTCTTTACCTTTGGGAGGTGGGGATAATTCCATTGTAGGGTATGGATACAAATTAGTTTTTATGAGCCCCTTACATTCTAGTAATTTTATTAGTTTTAGTTCTCTTTTTGTTGTTCTAGTAATAGTATTCTATACTGTTATTGAAAAAAAAAATTCAGTAATCATACCCTGCAGTAAATATGCCTGAGGCAGTACACTGAGCAGCAAGAAAAAGGCAAAATGTTGAATAACTGCTTGGTAGAGGAATTCTGTTCACCCATGGCTGGTCTGGTGATCATCCTGTGGAAAACAGTCAGTGGATATAATGCAATGCAGTATCCTACACACATATACAAATATATATATGTGTGAGTGTGTGTGCATGTGTGTGTAGAAAGACATAGGAAAAAACTAATGAAGATCAACTTTTCAAATGCTTTGCCAGAGGAAAGTATTTTTCCACATGCCTATTTACTGCAGAAATGTAGGCACATGTTGTTTCAAAGAGAAAGTAGAATATAGTTTTTTTAAGCTATGTTAATGTTGATTGTATTTGTCTCTAAAACTGCTAACTGTGTTAAACCTGGAACAAAATGCAACTGCAGGTTTATTTTGTCGCGAAAATAAAACATGAACAAATTGTGTGACTTCTGGTAGGGTCTGAATTCCCAGTAATTGCCAACAGATCCTAGGAGAGATGTTTTTGATAACAGTGAAGTGAATGCTACATTAATTAAAACACACACTTGTGCACTTAGTAGATGAGCAGTGTTCAAAACACTCCCACAGCTTTACCTTGTCCTGTCTGCATGCTGGCTGTCAACATCCATGAGCATTCTGCATTAAAAGAAAGGTTTTGCTTTGGCTGCAAGAGGTCTGAACTGCTGTTCTTGTAATTTATCTTCTGCTCAAGAATCATTCCAAGCCTAAATTTAACTTTTATTTAAAATCTCATTTTAATGTAACATTCAAATTGATAACTAACCAAGAACGTCTGATTTTAGAGCTGCAGTTTTGACAATGTTTGTGCTGGAAGGAAGCTTCTGTTAATCTTTGCATTACTGATCTTTGTTTTTCTCTTGTGGCTGGAACAGAAAGCTGATGATATGGTAAAGCTTGGGAACACTCAAGTCCTTTCCATTTTTGAGAAAGAAACATTTTTAGGTCAAAAAAGGTTGTCTTTATTTACACTGCTAATAATTAATCTAGAATTTTTAGTTTTATCTTGTAGTTTCAATTTAAATAAATAAACATTTGTTAATGTTGCTTTGATCTTTCAGGGGAGTTATTTTTAGTAAGTAAAAGAAATTATAAAATGTTATTATCATCTTAGATACAACAGTGCATGTTCTCTTAATGAATATTTATTTTCTTAAGTATTTTGTTTATCCTGTAACATTGCTCGACATTCAGTGCTTTAGTAAAACAGTGTAGCAGCAGGCACAGTTGGAACAGAAACTGATTTAAGCTCTAAAGTACTGATTTTAGTGTTTACCTACTTAAGTATGCATCCTAAATATAGCAGAACTTGTGATTTCATATAGACTTGAAAATTGGAATTCTCAATTGGCAGCCCAACAGTCAGGGTAAACAAAGGACAAAGCATGGAATGTACCAGTGGGGATCTAAATCTAGGACAGGGAGTAGCTGCATGTCTGACTGTGTCAAACTTTGATGTAGTTGAAATACCTGGCAATGTGGGTCCTGGTTGTCAACATCTTCATAATGTTTAAATGCTTCTCCACTTTCTGAATTGGACTTTTCAAGCAAAAATAGGCAGCATATTAAGTTTTGTGTACCTTGTGTCTCACCTGGCCATGTTTGAAACATCTGCATGTCTGATAAGGTTGCAGATAATTTATCAAGGTTTTACAATTTCTACATAAAGAAGAGTTGAAGAACAAAAGAGGAGCCTATTCTGCAACTTGGAAACTAAGTGGGTAGTAAAATTCTTCTTTTATTGATTTTTGTCCTTATCAAAATATTTTACAGGACAATTGTACTTCAGACAAGTTAATTCAGCCTGGCTGTATTAGAGAATAAGAAATGGAGATATCAAAAACTTAAGAAGAACATTTCCTATTGTGGCTACAACTACAAGTTCCTTTACCTACTCACAGCTCTTGAGTAACCCATGAAAGGAAGATAAAACCCCAAATAAAATAATAGACTGGTTTTGCATTATTTATTTTCAAAGTATTTATTTTAATTTTTTTTAAGCAGTTCCAATTGCGTATGTATGTTTGGGGTTTTTTTTCCCAAACTGCTCTTCCAATTACTGTTTTCTGTTTATCTTTACCTCCTTACTCTTTTTTCACTTCTTTTGTCCTCTTGCTTCACCTCCAGTGGTCACAGCCCCTTGCTTAACTTTTCATCCTCTGTCTTTCCCTAATGCAGAATGTACTTCACATAGTCTCTCCAAAGAGAAGTTAAAAGTGAATTTTTATGTATTGTGATCTGTAGGATCTATTTCTTTGCTAACAAGTGAAGGAGTTACCAAATAAATCTGTGATGGATATGAATATCTGCTGTTAAGCAACCACCAGTTTTCCAGCCAGGTTGTCCTTACAACCCTTGTTCAGATGACTCCTGCCTGATATGCACGGTAAGATACTGCTCTGGTGCTTTTCTTGGCTTAAGAAAACATAGCTGTATGAAACAAAGAGCAGTAGTCCTTTCAAGGGCCTGTGATGAGTAAAGAAGCATGAATTTTATTGCTTACTTAAATTTGTAATTCTTGTCAGTAAGTGTCTGGTCTGCTTTGATTTGTATGATAAAATGAAAGGATTCAAAGTGTGCTTCCTGGGGCATTTGAAGAGCCAATTGGGGTTGTTTTTTTTTTTTTTTTTTTGTGAAGTCATGGCAAAAATAGGCTGCTTAATCCCATCCCATGAATATGAACAAAATGAATGATACCTCTGTCTGTTCTGCTGCTCCTGCTCAGAATTAGGTCTCTGTTGGAATTTCCTGATTCCTGAACTCAGTTTTAGGTGGAGCTTTTGATATTAAATGGATTTATCTTTAAAAGTACCAGGATGTGGTGTGACCAAAACTAATGAAGGTCTGCCATCAACAGCAGTAGTGCAGATACCTTGCAAGACAGGCATTACAGGTCAGTGTGAATTGTGGGGAGTTTCAAAGGTACCAGAACACTGCCAGCTAACTGGATAAGAACATCGAATTGTCCATCAGGTTAATACTTGCTGGGGACTTGCTGGGGTTGGCTGGAAAAGGGAGATCTGGCAGAAGCCATGTAGAGTTGGTAGATGGAAATGTGTAGAACCTTCTCTTAGGTGGCAATGCTCAGTTAAAAATCAAATTGGCAGTGAAAAATTCAGGGATTGGGTGTGTGGACACACAGCTGGCAAAGGTGCAAAGGGTAGAGAGCGATTAGAACAACACATTAAGAGAAGAGGCTGATCTTGCTACTGTCTTAGCATTGCTCTCTGCTGCCTCAGGACCATTCTTAGGGCTGTATCCCAGTGCCTCCAGTGTCATCAGTGGAGGCCAGTGCCCCCATTGCAGTGTTCCTGATATGCCTATAGGTTTTTCTCCTATCAGATTGCTGTCCCTTCATGTTCCCCCAGTGTGTTGGAATGTTTCTTATCTATGATATTTTCTACTGTTCTGTTGTTGTCACTATAGTCTGTTTGGTCTCATACCATGATAGCTAAGCACCTGTGGCCACAAAGTCATAAACCCTGTAATTGCAAAAGGGTTGTTTTGTTCTCCACAGCAGCTGGCTGGAGTCGATGTGCCTCTGTTTCTTGGCTATCAGGAGCATTTGTTTTCTCTTCCATTTTGGTGCTGAGGATCTGAGATTCCCATGCTGTGCTATAACCTTGTAATGAAATTCTGTGAAGGAGTAGTGTCTGGTTTGGGATGTCCACAGATCTTCACTGAACTGCAAGTTCACACCAGAGTAAGTCAAGTTAAAAATCTGCACATCACAGATCTGACTCTGTGCTAGATTTAGAGTTTTGTGTAATCCCATCCCTACCTTTTGCTTCTGATTTTTTTTTTTTTTAATTCTATCAGTCTGGGAAAAATGACATTTTAAGAGTTTAAAGTTCAATAGATTGCTAATGTATAGCTTCCTGTTAATCAGCTGGGACTTTTTAAATATACTTTGACAGGTTTCTTCCAGAACTTCTTACAAACCTTATAAACAGTGATGAGAGATTAATATTATTTGGTAACTTCTGGGAATGTGGTCAGATTCTGAATGAAAAAGAGAGGATTGAGAAAAGTTTCAATCAAAAGACTATTATCTTCCTTGAATATAGTCTTCTGCCACTGCTCTTTTATACATAATTTGATATTAAAAAGTAACAAGTTAGACTGACCATAAGGTACACTGAAGAAAAAAAAATTTGCTATGGGCTGAGAACATAAGAAATGCTTGATTTCAATGACAGATTTTATGCATTTTTTTTTGAATATTTGGTTGGGGGTTTTTTCCTGTTTTTTTTTTTTTCTGAGGTTTTTTTTCTGAGGTTTTTTTTCTGAGATTTTTCTGAACTAAGCCTCCTATATTTAGATCAAGTATTAATTTCTTGTGTGCACCAAAACACAGAGACAATATTATGTGTATTAACACATACCTGTCCCATGAAAATTATTCAGAGGTACTCAAATAATGGCAAGGTCATTATAATTTTCTTTATTCTGTGTTCTGCAATTCTCCACAAATGTCAAAGGTGGGCACAAGAATCAACACAAGAGTTCAGTAGATTTTCAATAAATACGTTTTGATACTTGTCTTAAATGATGCTGACCTCAGTATACTAAAAAAGAAATCAACCCTGCTGCTTCCTTCCATCAAAAGGAAGAGCATAGGGGGCATGCACATTCTGTGTGTTTCTTCTGCTAATTAGTAGTTTGAAGGAACTGTGCATGAAAAACTCCCCACTGAGCTTATTGAATTTATGTAACAGCCCTATTATCTGGTATTAGTGTTAAATGTCCATTTTCTCTCATGTCCCCGTGCTGGTAGATGAAAACTTACTGTTTGGGCTTCTTATGTTGGCTTGATTGCACACAGTGCTAAGTGAAGACAAAAATCCTTTTTAAATGAGCTCAGAGCACAGAAAATCTGTTCCAGTTGGAAAAGTGGTTGGGACTATTTTGGAACGTGTTGTTGTGGCTTTAGCAATAGTTAAAAAAAACTACTGTGCAATATTTTAGCTGCCTATGGGACTCTTCAGCAAGCAAAATGTATGATGTCATTTTTCCCTTCATCCCTATTGTTTTGGGGAAGGGAGGAAGGAGGTAGGGAGTGAAATTATGAGAACGGTCTCCAAGATACACTTTTGTTGGGCTTACAGCTTGAAAATACTCAAGAATGTCTTTGCCCTAATAAATAGTCTATTGCTTTGTCTGCAACTTTTCACATGCTTGACATTCCCCATCTATTTACATGGCTTTTGGTGTTTATGTCTGTGGAGGCTGGTGGCTTTAACTATTTAAATTGTCACAAAGCAGATAGCTTTCTTGGATTGTGATTTGCTAACTGAATTGTATGGCCAGAATATGTAGCATGAGGTAATATAAATAGAGCAAGACGTGTATAACAATGTGGAAAAAAGTCTGAAAAATCTGCTATTTGTCTTTCTGTACTTCCTCTGGGTTCTTGTGGATTTTTTGGCAGAAGCATTTTGGCGTAATAGAAGATACAAATGATATCTTATAAATCAACTGCAGAAAGCAAACTCTGATATCCTGCTGTGTTGCTTCATTGTTGGTGCATTTTTATACAAAAAGTTAGTATTCAGATACTACTTTTAAAGGAGAACCTGAGGAAAAGATAACTTGTGCTGGCTATGAGCCCTTGTTTAGTTTTGCTCATACTTGCAAAAAATATGAGGGGTTTCTTACTATGGGAAAGTCATGAGCTTTTTGCACCGTTGAGCGCTTACTACTTTTATTCCCAACAATGATTACAGGTTTTTGATTTACCCCTAGTACTTGCCAGCCTGGTTTTGCTTGTCTTCTGCAGGAGCACATTTGCGTTCATCCTGGCCTCATTTATTTTCTAAGTAGACACTGTGATGTACCCTAAGATTTTAATTGATTCAGGGTCTGACTATAAGGCTGCATGGCATCTGTGCCCTTCCTCACACCCTGAATCAATTCAAATCTGCTTCTTTGCTCACCTGCCATCAATCTGTGTTCATCAAATCCCATCATCAGGTGGCTTTTGACTGCCTTTGTGGCCCATAAAGCCAACGCTTGACACAGACAATTCAGAGCCATCTTCTGCCACTGTTTCTCAGGCCTTTTCTATGCATCTGTTGATGAAGATATCTTCTGAGAGAAATCTTAGACCCTAACAGGTTGGAAGCAATTTTAATTTCCCTTCTAATCACTAGGAAGATTTAACTTAGGAAGATTTTTGAGAAGTGTCATCCATCTCTGAAATATTTTCTCCCTGTGTCCCATACAATACCTGTATTGTCTTGAATTGGTGTTAGCTGCTGTATGCAGTCAGCCTCTAGATAAAGGAGTAGGGGCTATTCTTGATAATTTTCACTACTTGCCTCTACAACTATTCTCCCAAATTGTCTCCATCTTTCTTCAAACACCTTTCTTTAATCTCACCAGCTATGATTACCTAGTCTCTTCACCTTTTCTTCTTTGACATTGGTCCTGCCATCTGGACCTGGCTAGGATGGGCTCCATTCAGCCCAGGAAATACCTGGTGTAGATGACAGTGTGTCTCTTGAGATTGTTTTCAAAAGAGGATTTTATTCACAGAAGATGTTCAGTGGTACCATGGTATAAATATACATACTGCTAAGAATTAGAACAAGGTTTCCTTGTAAATAACAGGATGCTTGGGGAATGCTTTTTCTGTGTATATTTCCAATAAAACCCTTTTTCTTCTTCCCTTCAATCTCTAAAATCTCTGGGAACTGGATACTGAGCAAAATGACGGGATATATGGGCTGCCTTAATGGCACACTGAAAGTTTTGTCATAAACTCTCAGTGCATAGGTACACTCATGCAATGAATTTAAGTACATTTTCTACATTAGTTCAGATTTGGGAAACAATTCTGGTTTTGATGATGCAGTTATGAGGTCTGACAGGAACCAAATATAGTCCTCTGGTCCTGAGAGGAGTTTGCACTGCTAGTGTTTGAGAAGAAAACACTCACTAGGTAACTCTTGCAATGAGATTCATGCTAACTTAGTTCATTCCTTCTCAAAGCTGAACCACAGTTAGTCATATCACCAAGGTATCATTTATTTTTCTTCATAAAGTATTTTCCATCATCTAGGAGAGCCAATTTTCATCTTGCAACTAAGGTGCTGAATTCTTGCTGTGTTGCACTTCATTTTAAAAACAACATTTCTTTTCAAAGTTAACTTTCCATTTCCTTTAACAGTGTAAGCAACAGTTTCTCATCAAGGTTAACACCTGTCAGTCTGTAAATGAAATCAAGCTTCATTATTTTACTATCTATACCTGTGAAAGAGAAAGTATTTCATGGTGATTGTTCCTCTCCTGCATTAGTATTCCTGTGAATATAGTCCACAAATTTTCTCCATATAATATCATCTGTTTCCACCAATGTCCTGCATTCTGTAAGTTATTTGTCCAAGTAATGTCTATTTTAAAACTGTATGCAATTTTTATGATTACGTTCATGGTATAGGTATGTCTTTAAATGAACATTTTAGAAATACATAGGCAATAACCTCTTTAATAGATCTTTTTTCTGGTGGCATGTGTATTTACATTTGGACACTAAATAATGGTTTTTCAGAGTGACAGAGGCTTTGGCATTGCAAAATATATAGATGCAGAGTTACATTATGAATTTTGGGACACTAACCCAAGGCAGTAGGCTGAAAATTAAGGGAGAAATTAGCATTCAGATGCAGAGAGGATTTTCCTCAGCTGTGATTATTATGAGTTCTTTAAAACTGAATTCTCTTGGGCTCAAAATGAACACAGTGATCTCCAATCTCCTTCCCTAGTGAATTTTGGACTTGAGGAAAGCTACCTTTCAGGTCTCCATTTATTTTGAGGCTTTTAAAAATCTAATTTTTCTGGTGTCTGCCTTAAGTGTTTTTTTTTTTCCCCCACATTTAAAAGTCATATGATGCTGTTCAATATGAAAAATTTGCTCCCTTAGCTTTGAAACTTTTCAAGTTTTCCCACAATCTGTCATAATTTAAGACCAGTAAGATGAGGATTTCAAAATATTTAATTGTTTCTGTTCATGACACTTGAATTAGAAATCGCTTAAGACAATTTCCTGAGAGTGCTTTTGGAAGGTTTCATGTGCTAAGATGAGGGTTAATCTACATACAAAAAGCTGATGTGTGCTGTGAGCTGTTGTTCTCTCACTCCTGTCCCTTCTGCCTCCTTCCCCTTGCAGCAGCCCCTACTGTCCCCAGGTGCTTCTGGCAAACTGGAGACAAGTAACTTAAGATGTTAGATTTCTAGAGCATGATGAAGTTTTCCTTCTTCCCACGTGAATTGCTTCACATATGGGATGTTTGCTTGTACAAATAGTTTTATAAAATGATTCAGAGAAAGGAAGAAAATATGTTAAACTATTGAGGTAAGGTTGGTCAGAGCAAAAGCTCTGAAGACAAACAGTGGAAAAGGTCTGCCTTTTCCAGGTTATCCTAAATGCTGAGTGAGGGCTGTACTGCTGTTGCCAAGCTTTTGACATTTTTCAAACCTGTAATGAGAAGTTTAAACCCCTGCTGGTATCCTTTGGAGGGGAAACTGTTCACGAAATCTGAGCTACCAACCGAAAATAATAGTGTATTTTGAACCTGGGAGTCAAGTTAAATTAACATCATAACAAAAAGACAAATATGATAATCTTTCCTGTTGCTCATTTTTTTTTTCCAGTTGAGGCATTTGTTGCTTAATTGAGACCGACTTGTGTGCATAAATAGCTTTGCAGGGTTAATACATTGCTTTCTAGTAAGCATCTGGTGCCCACTTTCTCCCTCCTTCCCCCATTCAAAACCGCCCTCGACTGTTGGTCAGCTGGGAGAGGCATCAGTGTATCCCCAGGCATCCATCTGTGCTCTGGGCACAGAGCTCTCAGATATAAATGGTGCAGTGCTGGTGCTTGGATGGTAAAGGCAAAGCTTCCAGTTTGGTATTTCAGCCTGGATTCAGGAGCTATGGCTTTGTCTTGTTACAGTTTTATTGCAACTTCACTGATTTTAAAGACAGCTAGCATTTGCCACAGGGCACAGCTGAGCCCCTCAGCCCCGGGGAAAGCCTGGCCAAGGGAGGGCAAAACGCTGCCCGGCAGCCAGGGCTGAGCAAAGAGGGGAACCGTGCGGGAAACAGCCCTGCCAGCCTCAGGGGACAGCGGGAGCGGGGACGGAGGCGGAGAGACCCGGCAGGGATGGACCTGCAGTTCCAAGAGAAATTTCTCCTCCCCACCACATGTTCCTGTCTGTATTTGGTGAAATATAATAAATAATTGACTTTTTCTCAGGTCTTTATATGGTCTAGGATCTCCTTAGATGTCAGCTCCACAGATCCTTATTTTCTGTCTTCAGCAGCTATTCTGTCTAGAAAATCGAATATTCAGCCTCAATATAACAGCTCAGGAGTAAGCTCTGCCACTTGGATAGCTATGGACAGTGATTCCCAGTGTCACCCTGTGGCCTCCATTCCTGTGCAGAAATGCACAGGAATGTTGGTGGTTTCAGTTCCATGATGCCTGACCAGGCCAACCATGCCATTTCTCACCGTTGTGTTAAATGATGGCTGTTTTCATTTATATCATGCTGTTTGATTCTTTACCTTTCCTGAGAAGTCAGCTGAAAACTGAAAACAATGGTAACAGGTAACCCATGGAGGACAAAGGGTTTTTTGTTTAAAAACAGAGAATGTGAATGCTAATTTTGATCCCAAGATATGTTTCTGGCAGAGTAGGTTAGCTCAAATGCTGTTTTGTTTTTCCTTAGTAAGAGTACCTAGACATCTTAATCCTATCCTTCATACTGTCAAACAATATCTGGAAGAAGCCTAATAAACATGGACATGTTTCAAACATTTTATTTTTTAAATAAGAGCATTAATTTTAGAAAACACTTTGGGCAAACTCTAGAGCAGGCATAGTTCAGAGGAAATCATCAATATTAATTTGTGTTCTGCAAGGGGGCAAGAGGCAAACCCATAAATTTGTTTATATTTCCAGTATGTATTATCACCCCCATGTCACCTTTAACTGTGACAGGTTAAAGAAAGAAGGTAGCTGATTACTGCCAAAGCTCTGTGAAGAAAATCACTGGTTTCAGAGGGCTGTATTTCAATGATTTAATTGGGCATTTTGCACTTAAGTAATTGTGACAACTGTGTTTTCCTCATCGCCCCATCTTCTGAACTTTGAGCATGTGAACTGAGCTGAGGCTGCCCTGTGTGATTGTGATGTGGGAGCAGCTCCCTTTCTCCAGCTGTCTGTGGCATGGAGCTGCAGGCAGGGGAAGCCCGCCCTGGTTGGCTCCTGAGCAATGTGCCATTTTTCTCCTGCTGGAAGGCTCACAGACAAAGTTGGCTGGTTGCCTGATCAGCTGCAATTAGCCTCTGTCTTTGAGGAGGTGAAAACAATGTATGCAACATAGTTTTTGGTATGAAATGTAACATGTAAAGAATAATTTTTACAAAAATGTTTTGTTTTCTTTTTTGCGGTTTTGGGATTACTTGTATATATGACTTCTGCATCAAGTGATTGGAGTCCTAGTCACCTCAGTGCTGGCACAGCACAGACATCTCTGAACAAACAAACCCTTCCTTGCTGGAGACCTGCTTAGTGTAGTTCTTGCAGGTCCAGCTGGCTCTCTCTGTGCATCAGTGCAGGATTCCTGACCAGAAGTGTCTCTAAACATCACAAGACTTCTGCCCTTCATTTTGAACTGTAACAGCCACACCTGCTCCCCAGCCATGCAGACCCAGTGTACTGATCAAAACCGCTTAGTTTCAAAAATCTAAATCTGCATGCAATACTGAAGACAATTAAAACTTTCAAAACAGTGTATTTCCAACCTCCTTTGCTTGGGGTGAAGTGGATGTGTGAAATCCTTGGCACAGGCTTGGTATTTTTATGTGTCATGTCTCACACAACTTGATAGCCTCACTCAAGCAGTAAGGTAGGTGTAATCTAGTAGTAGAGGTTGATTTTACTCCACGTGATTTATGCCCCTGATTTGAGGCCTGAGAAAAACTGCATCTCATTCATGAGCTAAAATTCACGTCCTGCATTGTTTGTTGCTCAATGCAAGGAACCTTTATAGTTCTCCAGTTGATTTGTGTCCACCTGAGTTGTTACAGTCAAAAAATATCAGTATCTCAGTAAAGTAGAGGTAAATGTATTTCATGGTGAAAGTCAAAGAAGATTAAATGAGAAGTTACTCCCTCCAATTGTTTTGGCCATTTTTTCGTCTACTAGTGAAAGATCCATTATTTGTTTTCCCCAAGAAAATATTTTTGTAGATTGCTTTTCCCATCTTTTGTTTTGCAACCTTAGCTGCATGAGAGATGCAATTTTGTGCTTGTCTCACTAAGTTTTGCTGATAGTTATGTTTATTCAAATGTAATAGTGTGTGATTAGAAACAAAAAAATGTCTTTGCAGTACATGTTTTATGTCTCATGGAATCTGGTGACCTTAATTCAGGTGTCTTCTTCCTGATGTTGTGGGAACAGGGCACTGATCCTGCAGCTCTGATAGCAGTGTTGTATGACTACATAACCTGACACTGTGGCTCTGCTGAATCCTTTCTGTTGGGAGGTTGAATTTTTTTGCCATTTCCTTCACTCCATTACAACACTGATGTTTTTGCCTGTGCTTCCACCTTCTTACGTCCTTCCTCCTGCCAGTTCATTTTGGCCCTGTTGTCCCATTGTTCAGACTCCTCAGGTATTGTCCTTCTCTGTAGCCCTAACTCCAGTGTCAGACCTTCCTCCAGCTCTCTTTCAGCTCCTAAACATGAGCCTCACATATGTAAAATGGATTAGATCTTAACCTTTTTATAAGAAATAAAGGCATATTTATTTTTTATTAAAATAACAACAACAAAAAAAGGCAGAAAATGTGCCTGTTCTCAGACTAGATTATTTCTTTCTGTTACTGTTCCATTACTTCCATTGCTCACCCACCTCAAATATACTGCTGTTTTTATGGGTTCCCTCTGCTCCCCCTTCCCTTTCCTGTGCAGGATGCCAAGCACACAGGAAGGAAGGAGAAGGAGAAATCGTAACAGTAATAACTGTGATCCAAACAGAATAAGTCTCTGAGTAATGCTGGCACCTCTCTTTAAGTGTGCTCAAGTGAGTGGGATGAATGCTTTGCAGGAGTGATCAAAGAAAATTCAAAGATAATTATGTACACACAACTGAGTTAACAAAATGTCTTACATGTCTCAATTTACACCTGTAATAAGTTACATGAAAATTATGGGAACTGTTCATATGCACAAAACTTGGATAAAGTTCACTTGCTAAATTAAGGGTCCAAGTTCTCTTCCCTATTGTATAATAGATTTGAAGTAAAACAATACTCTTTTTAAATGATAAAATGAAAAAAACCCAAGAAGGAAACTCAACAGGAACAATGAGCACTTTATATCTTTCCCTCTTCTCCCTTCTCTTAGACTTGGCAGGACCCTTCAGGAATGGAAAACATACCTCAAGATTAACCAGCATCCAGAAATTTCTCAAAATTTCTGCTCTTAGTAATCTTTGAGCCAAAATCTGAAAGGGCCTTAAACTCACTCCTGCATATGATGTTCATGTGCACCTTCCTGATGGTTATCTTTCATCGTTTTAATGAGCCCCTAGCTCAGACAGGATGCTGCTAGGAGAAGCAGCAGTTGTACATAGGAATGACTTGGATAACCACACAGTTGCAAAGCTTATTCTTTCTACTGTGCTTTTACCACATTGAACTGAAGAACTTAAAGAATGTGGCTTGTAGGATATTTTTAAAGCAGCTGTTCAACTTGGATCCAGTTTTGTATGCATAATTCTATATATACAGGGCTTGATGGTTATCTGAACCAGGTTTTATTGCCAAAGGACACATTCCATTATTTGTAATATGCACCAGGGTAAGTCTACTATGCTCACGCTTGGATTTATGTTGCTGCAGTGCTTGAGAGCCCTTGTCATGGATGAAGAGTTTATTGTGTTAGACTCTGTACAAATGGAGGACAAATAGGTTGTCCCTGCTCCCAAGGGCAACCCTCCACAGCCTATTTGGATGCCTGATAGGATTTTTTTTCCCAGCAGCACCTCAGATTTGGGATGTTTTTTCTTAAACATCAACAAAATCTAATGCTAATATTTTACATTGATGACAATAATTACAGTGTTTAAGAGGGTTTCTTCATATTGTAACCCCAAATCTTGGTCTTAATAATAAAAGTCTTTAATACTATTTTAATTGCTATCATGAAGAAAACATTCAGGAAAATTCCAGCTGTGTGAAATGGCTAAGTGGTGTTGCTGTCATTTGTGTTAATATGTGCAAGTGTTGAATGAAGTACAGAGTGAATTTGTTTTCCCATTGTGATTAGGTTGTTAGAGCCTAAATTTGGTGGGTTCATGAAGCTTAAATTTGTTACAGGCAAGCATATGGAAAACTAAAAGGCGTCACTGTTTGTATTTAAGTAAAAATGAGGAGTGAAGAGGCACTAAGACAATCTGTGGAGTACTGGAGGTAAGGACAGAAGGAAGGTGCATACAGGGACAGGAACTTAATGCTCTAAAGTGGTGAGGTTGGTTTCTTCACAGCCTCTGTAGGTTATCTGTTCCACTCCTCTCCTGATGCCATATGCAAATCACAGCTCTCATGTGCCAGTTTATGCTCATTGCTTTCCATCCTCCCACTGTGCATCACCATGAAGCACTTGTCTCCTCCTTCTCAGTCATCTCCTTGGATGTTTTGGAAAACTGCTGTGAGGTCTCTCCAGTGCCTTTGGTTCCCTAGGCTTGAAAAGACCCCCAGCTCTCAGGTCTCCTCAGAGGACAGAGTTCCAACCCCGAAACACTGAACTCACTCCAGCTTATTAATATTCATCCTGTATCAGGGGCCCAAAATTACACACAGGTGATCAACAATGAAATCTCACAAGTGCTGAGCAGAGGGATAGAATTCCTCTCCTCCATGTGCTGGCTGTGACCCTGCTGACAGAGCGCAGAGCACTGTTGGCTGTCCCTGCTGTGTAGGAAACTACAGAGATGTTACAGGGCCATAGTATTTAAGTAGCCACAGTACTTCCTTAAGTAGTCACAGTACTTCGGTAGCACTGTGTTGTGCTATGTGAGTGACATTGATCAGTCCTTAAAAGCTAAAAAAATCAGAACCAAAGCTAAAAAAAACCCAAGTAAGAGGCGGGAAAGTGAGAGAGTGAGGTGAGATTGAATTTTGAAATGCAGAATCATATTTGCAGTTGACTGTACCCAAGGTCCAGACAAATGCAAGCAACGTATCTGGAAATGCTAAAGCTGCTTAGATTGCATTCTTGGCCAAGGTTCTCGTCTTGTTCATGTATTTTCAGCTGTTTGATTGAAGAGGATGTATCTGAATATCATATATCAGTATGTATCAGTTTAATATTGTAGCCTAAGGCGTGTCAAACCACAGAGAGCAATGGGCAGAGATGGTGAAATTCCATAAAACTTGCTGTAAACATGAATCTAGCTTTTTCTCCTTGAAAACCTCTTACAGGACTTTTATTTTGGGGTGGTTTTTTTTTTTTTTT
>VXAC01004743.1:945233-1219239 GCA_013399225.1 Rhipidura dahli | reverse complement strand
TGTGGGTTTCTTTTCTTTTTTTTTTTTCTTCCTACTTTAATCAGTCTCCAGACCCTATTAAACAGGAACAAAAAGAGGAAGAGGAAGTACACAGTATCTGCTTTCTACAAAGCAGACTGTATTTATTTGTTTAAGTGAGACAGAATCTCAATGTCTTCAGCATTTCTTAAAAGCAGATTTAAGCAAATCAGCCAGGCATCCAGCCAGGCAGAATGCATTTTTAGGCACTGGCTCAAAGGCAATGTCAAGTCATATTAAGCTGGGTGCCTAGAAATAATATATGTGAGATTAAAAATAAAAGAATACTGGAAGATCATCTTGCCACAGTTGTGGATGATTATTTGATACAGGTTGAAGAGAAATTGCATTGTAAGTCATAAAAAGGGTGATGAAAAATGCTTTGAAATATTATGCTAATACAGTATCTAAGGCTGAATACCATCTGATTGCTGCTTCTCAGACACTTTATTATGAATCACCTGAATAGAGTCAACAAAGGGGCTGTTTCAAACCAGTTCTCTGGGTTTGAACACCTTCCCAGGGGAAAAAAAAAAAAAAAAAGTGAGATGTCTTAATTATTTACTTGTGTGGAAAATGTGCTTAAATGATTGTACATCTCAGTAGGAGATTTTCTTTTTTATATAACTAGCTTGAAACAACTATGTTGGTTTTCCCTTTTGTTTTTATACGTTCAGCAGTACAAATAAGGCATCTCACCCACAAAATATCATTTATATGATGAATAACCAATTTTGTTCAACCCTGGATGCTGAAATGGGAGAAAAGTTTTCCTGAGCTTTGAGGATCACAGAATTGTTAGGGTTGGAAGGCACCTCTGGAGATGATCTCATCCAACCCCAGTGCCAAGACAGGGTCACCTAGAGCAGGTTACACAGGAATGTGTCCAGCTGGGCTTTGAATGTCTTCAGTGGGGGAAAATCCATGACTTACCTGGGAAGCTTGTTCTGTCATGCTCAATGCAAAGAAGTTCTTCTTCATGTTGAGGTGAAAATTCTTGTGTTTGAGTTTATGGCCATTGCTCCTCGTGCTGTTGCTGGGCACCACTGAGAAGAGTCTGGCACCATCTTGACACGCGCCTTTGAGATATTTATATGTATTGATGAGATCGCCTCTCTGTCTTCTCTTCTCCAGACTAAACAGGGCAAAAGAAACAGTCATAGGTGAAGTCAAACAGTTTTCGTGGCAAGATGAAGTAAGTTTCCTAGTTGTAACGAGGTAATCGATGACACCGTTTCCCTAACACACTTGGCAAGGCACGGAAGGACTTACAGAGGCTGCCCTCGGTAGATGGTGCTGTTGTGTCTTAAACGACTTCCCAGGACGAGACGGAAACACTGCCCGAGGCAACAGAGGCACAGTAAAGGCTCTGCCTCTAGGGCGATTACAGGCAGGCTTAAATAAGTTTGGTTTGTTTCGAGTTGTTTGTTTGTTTGTTTAAATTAAGAACGGGCAGTATTGATTTGGTGGGAGTTTTTGTGTCTGTAAAACCCGTCCAAAACAAAGCCCAGCCTTTGAAGTAGGTCATACGGTTCGAGTAAGGCAAAACCAGCCCTGGTGGGAAGGAAGGAGCTGCGCTACTCAGTCAGCAAAGAAAGCTTGAGGTGCCTACTGAATTAGTAGTGCTTAGGGACCTTAGTTGCCTGTTAAAGGACACGACCACACCTTAACAAATCAGACTGTTTGAATGACAGCTCTGGCACGGGGTCCATAAGAAGAAAGTTGCACGGAAGGGTGCTGCCAGTAAGTGCATGAAAAGAGCACTGCGCTGCGCTGGAGGGCTCTGTTGTTACTTCAGTACCCGACATGCAGAAATCAAACCGGCAGATTTTCTTTCAGGCTGGGAAAAAAAAAGCCTGAAGGCATGTGTGCCTGCAAACATGAGAGTATTCCCTACCCCACGACCACCCTTTTTCTTTTTTCTTAGAAGCATTTCCTCACTGTGTCTCGGGATTTCAGTAGTGCAGCAGACTAGTGATGCAGTCTGAGAGCCACTCTGGTCATTTCTGTTATGCTCCCCAAAGCTTTTTTTGGCTTTTGCACTGTAGATAGCAATTCCTGGATCCCAGTTCTGCTGAGCCAGCTGGGCTCTTACAGCCTGTTTACAGCTGGGAGCTGTGCTGCTGAGAGACTGAGGACAGTAAGAAATATTGGCGCTCTCCGGATAGTGGGAGGTAAGGCAGACTTAAGTCAGCAGAAAATTAGGGCAGCATTAACTTACAGTCCAGGTCTGGGCCACTCTTAGCCATGTAAGTAGCCTTACATGATGGATAAACTGGAGGGATTTGAGCTGTTTAATGAACAGCAACATCTCTTTTTTTTTTTTTCTTTTTTTTTTTTTTTTCCATAGATATAATTAAAGTAGCAGACTGCTGCCCCACAGCATGCTCCCAGATGGCAGCACGATCTCTAGGCCAAGGTTTCCGTCTGGTTTCCTGAAGGCAATCCCTGGAGCAAAAAAAGTCAGGACAAGTGGAGATCACAAACACAAAAGCATCCCATTTGTTGAGTATCTCCTGGACACATCTTTTCCATTCTGGGGAGCTGATGAAGTCTAGCTGAGCCAAGCTGTTTTGCTTAATTCCTTGAGAGCAAGAAATATTTATTTATATGTCACATCTGTCTGGTTGCCACTCCCTGTCATGAAATCCTCTCTTTGTTATATGGTATTAAGTACACTTGATCTCTTAATCAATTTTTAAGACCTGAAAAGGTGGCCATGATTCAGAGAGAACACTTCACTGGAAACTGTACACTTAGCTTGTACCCTCATACCATAAGCAGAATTTCCTCTTCTGATGCATAAGAATTTACATTAGAGAAAGGATGACGTGATATTTTGCTCTTATTACATATTTAGTGTATCACTGACAAGTCTTATAAAGCCACAAAAAAAATTGTATAGATTTTGGTGGGAGACATATGTGGACATGCAGACATGGTATTAACCTGAACACTTTATTTCTTAAGTAGCTTACATTTTTATGGAGAAAAGCTGCTTTACAACCCATTTAGATGAAGATTAACTTGTTTAATGTTTAGTTTCATTCCCAGTAGGGCAGTGGTTGAAATCTATTTTGTCTGAGACAAATGCAACAGCACTGTTTTGCCTTAATTTTAATACTGCTAAGGATAAGGGACAGAGACTCTTGAAAATGAGTCCAAACAGTCAACTGTTTACGTAATACTTGAGTCACTTGGTTTGACTGCCATCTCCTTGTCTTTGCATGCACAGGACTACTCCACTCTTCTCAAAATGGGTCTTAGGAGCCTGGATCACAGCTCTAAGCTCTGTAGAAGACTGAACATGCTTAATTAAGTGGCTGTTGAAATGAGACTAGCCACAAACATTTCAGAATTATAAATAGATGACTGAATCTGAGTCTGGTGTAGCAAATCTCAAATCCTTAAAGAAAATTTCAGGCTATATTACATCCACAAGTCTTGTAGAAAAGTCTGGTGACATAAGACACAGTTTGCAAGTAAACCAAGTTTACAAGGAACTAGAGTCATTGGTAAAGCCAGCAACCCTCATTTCTCAGCTCAGTGTATTGCATTCCTTAAAACTCAATGCATCTCCAAAATGTCTATGACTGATCACCTCAGAGAGGGAGCCACACTGTTCCATGCTTAAGCAATAATTCTCTGTGCCCAATACTGGCTTGCTAGAGGGATGCTTTGCTCCTTGAGTTCTTGCTTGCTGTTCTAGCTCATGCCTATTCTTGTGAGTGCTCTGCTTGCTCCTCTCAACCAAAGAAACAGGAGTAGGACAAACAAAAACTTGAACAAAGTAATTTTCTAGTAGTTTTTGGGTTTTATAGTATTTTACTTTGGTTGCAAATCTTCCAAAAGAAATCTTACTCTCAAACTAAAAAAGTAGCCATAAAAGGTGGGGGGAACAAAACTAGGTGTCTCTCTCAAGCAGTTTGAATCTGTTGGGGCAGTGGATAAAGGCATCATTTACCTCCTGCCTTCCTTTTGCAGATATCACAGGGAGGCAGCTGTTGGGTCTGCTTGGCCCTGCCATCCCTATAGCACAGGCTGGCATGCTCAGGTGTCATCTTAGCTCCCAGGTGGTGATTCGTTCTGGTGGCTGCTCCCTGACAAGCTGATGGGCAGATGAGATAATTTCAATCCTGCAATGAAGGAAAGGTATAATTCAGGCCATATGTCAGGGCTGTGGGTGTAGAAGCAAGTGGGAGAGGGACCACAGGAAGAAATAAGAAATGAAGAAGTAAGTGATGGAATCAGAAGCAGAGAGGACTGAAATTCATCCAAAACCTATTGCCTAAGATTTTGTTAGTGCCTCCACTATTGCTTATGATGAGGCTGGGAGGTTTGGAGTTCCACTGATTGGTAGCTACCCCCTCGGAAGGGGATCTGGGGAGACATTCTCATCAGTCAGGATCTCATTATCTGCAATGGAGGCTGACAGCTGTAAAGTTACATGTGCACAGATCAGGCAGAAGGGGAGTCAGACAGTACTTTTACTTTGCTGTGGCACACGGTGAGAATTGCCATCCTGGAGTCTGAGCAGCACAGCCACTGTCATGAGCCAAGCAAGCCTGTGTCATTCCCAAGACACTTCTGTCCATCTCTGCTGCAGCCCTGGAGCCTTCCTCCTTGGAGCTTCCCTCCTTCTCCTTCCTTTGATTTCTGAGAGAGGCAGAGGCAGCCAGCAATCCTTACCTGTCCCCTTTTTGAGCTGCATGGATTTGGGAGCATGGCTGCATTTCTTTCCTACATTGCCATGTCACTGCTTGCTCTCCTTCCAGTCCCAGGAACAGCTGCAGGGAGAGGAAGCACACAGGCCTCCAAAGTAAGAGTCACAAGAAGAAGATAACTTGTTTAGAAATAAAATGCATCCCAGAAAACTAGCCTGGGCAGCACTGGGAGTTGGAGCTGGGGTTACCAGGATCTCATGACAGACTCTCCTGCCAACATCGTCACTTGGGTGTCTGCTGGACCTGGAAGCAGACTTGGTTTGTTTTATATTTGTTTAATCTGACTAGGAAGAAATAATCCAGATGTGTATCAACTTCTAAATGGTTTTTCTCGGTGGGTGAGAGATGTGGATTCAGGTTTCTTGTTTGGAAACTCACTGTAGTGAGTTAGAGGTGCCATGAGCCGAGTAGACTTTCTGATATGACTGATTCAGCTCATTCATCTGGCAATATGTGATACATCTGCCAGGTCTTTAACCTGGCTTTCAAAGTGTCAGTTCCTAGTACATGGAGAGGATACACAGTACCCTCTCAGAAATTAGGCAAGGTCTGACATTCTATTTTGAGGTTTGAAAGTGGTGTAGGGAAGCAGAAGAGATGGCAGAAGAAAATTATTTTGGTATCTACTGTTACCAAGCTGGGAATAGTTTGTCTGAAGGGATACTAAACCTCCACTTTTTTAGGAAGTTTCAAAGTGAAGCACTGCAGAAAATGTTGAGGAGTCTGGCTTTGATTCCTCCCACGCCATCATCCAAGTTTCTTCAATCCTCCTCACTAGTGCATTGCAAAGGGGCTTTCTCAGCACTTTGCTTGACTGGAACTCCTTACTTTTCCCAGCAACAGAAAATGTACACATTCTCTTCTCACTGCTTCTACTGCCCAGCATCCTGCTGCCTGAAATCACGTGCTTTATGTATCTCCCCCTCCCACTTTCTCTCCTATACTCACTTATAGCTGTGGTCATAGAGCCAGATCTGTTCACATCGTCACTCTCTCTTCTCTGGAGGCATTTTCCATCTATTCTCAGGTTCTTGGGCTGAACACTGCTGTAGAGGACCCAGATGATTGCAGAAAATGTTATTTACATCAGCTAATTCTCACTGGGGAAACCTGCAAGTTGTAAAATGTATGTATGAGCCTGTTGGCTGAGGCCTAAAGTGAAAATTAACCCCTTGCATTGCACTTCCCCACTTTGCCCAAATAGCTGAGGGCAGAGAAACCTAAAAAATGAAGAGTGTTCTGTTTCCATCTCAGGGGGTGCATGGGAGACAGGGAGGGCCAGTGGGAAAACCTAAAATATAAACAGGTTTTAATGCATTCGTAAGTTTGAGAGGACTTTACTGAAAAGCGAGCAGAGTTTCAGGCCAATTAACCCTAATTGTGCCTGGGATAAACTCATCCCCTTGTGTGCAGGAGTTGCTTCCAGGGCTGAAGTGGAAAGATTAAGGTGGGCAGGGGAGAAGAGAGAGGTGGTGTTCTGCAAGTGTTTGGCAAGCTCTGGCACAGAAAAGACTGCTAATGGGTTTCCTGG
The DNA here is from genome assembly GCA_013399225.1 of Rhipidura dahli. Lineage (NCBI taxonomy): Eukaryota > Metazoa > Chordata > Aves > Passeriformes > Rhipiduridae > Rhipidura > Rhipidura dahli. The sequence continues at coordinate 1,212,966 of VXAC01004743.1, read as the reverse complement.
GAGCTGAAAAACAAGAGCAGCTGCTGAAGCATCACCTTTAAGGGAGATTCCTGGTGGAATGTATTTAGCTCTTCTTGTTATCCACACTTCCTAAAAAGCTGAAATAACAAACTGAGCAGAGTGGCAGGGAAGTTATCACTGTTCTTATAAAGAGGGGTGGATTGATGCCTGTGGGAGGAACAGTTCATGGCAGGTAGCAGGGACCACTATAGGAAAATGGCATGACTACAGATCCTCTGAGGTGACACTGGACCTTGCTATTTGTCCAAAGTGGTAACTAGGAGGCTTTAGCATTTCTCTTCAGCAGAAATAACCCCCAAGCAACAATGTAAATTGTCATTACTGTTATACTTCAGGGACTTCCTCTTTCCCAAGAGATGGGTCAAGGCAGCATTCTTTTAAAAACATCTTTAAATGTAAGCTGTGTCCTTGTTGCTGGCAGGAGGGCCACACACACTTGTAACTTTGCAGTAGTGTCCAAAGATTTTTCCTGCTGAAACCCTGTTGGTGCAGGAGCGCAGGGGAGATGCTTGCCCTGCACGTTGTGTCCATAATGAGAGACAGGTGTGTGCAGAGTGGGGGGCGTGCTTGGGGAAATGACAAAATACTTCTGCAGTTAAGTATGTTTATGAAACATTTCAGTCAGGACCAGTTACACACCAGCCATTCCCAACCACATTCAGCCTTTTCCACAGCCCTGCACGCTGTTTCCTTGTCTCCCATCCTGACAGCAGCCCCCACAACACTACTGCTGTCCCTGCCTTCCTCCACTGCTGTCAGCTCGAGAAGGTGCCACTGGAAAGACTTAGATAATCAGCCAGGCAAAGCACATTAGTTGGGTCTCTCATCCCTAATGTTGGGGTTAAAGCCAGAGAGGTTATTTTAATTGGGACCCAGTATTAGAAATAATTTTTTTTTTCCCTAGAAAGTGACTGTGTTAAATTTGAGATGAGTTGATTAAATTTAACCTGAACACAGACTTAACTTTCAGTCACTCAACAGTGGCTTCCACAACACAGAAGAAAAAAAAAATTAAGCAGTCAGAGTATGGGATATGTCAATCTCAGCTATTCATTTTTAGGATATTACACGAGGTGAATGTGTTTGGACAGTGAAAGGAGAAGAATGGCCTGGTTTTAGAAGTGCTTAGTTTCCCAGGGAATTCCTGGTACACTTAAATTTTGGATGCTCAATCTTTCTGAACATCAGACATACAAAATACATCTACATTACTCGCAGTATCAAATGAAAAAATCTAGAGTTCCTATTCTCTTGCTGGATTTTTTTTTCCCTTTTGTTTCATTGTAAGTGATTAAAACCAACTGACAATACCTCCTCTCCCTCCTTCTTTATTAATTCATGATGAATTCTGTTTTCTGGCTGACATCAGTACAGTGTCATGGTTCAAAACTTTTCCAGTGCTTGGTTGGCTTGTTGCTTGCTTGCTGACAAAAGTGTTTATATCAGGATTTTTGGAAAGAAACAATATGTGATGTTATAGGGAGGGAGGAGTTATGTTGTTTTGTTTCTACAGAACTTGAACTTTGATATATTTACATTGTCATATATGTGATTCTTATTAATAAAAAAATAATGCAAATTGTTCTGGTGGGTTTTTTCTATTCATTCATTTGTTATACTTTTGGCAGAGTATTAATCTCAATAGGATGTGGCATTCTGTGCACACACTTAGGTGAGCTGTCTGGCAGATCTGCCAGAGGGCACAACACCTTTGAGTAAAATCTCAGATATTCCTGTGATCCATTTTTTTTCTCCACTTGAGTTTCATGCCTGTCTCTCAGCCACCTTCTGCTACATGCAAATCCTTTCTGATTGTTAGGTTTGATCTTAAAGATGCCTTCTGTTAAAGCCTCTGTGCCTGAAGTCGGCTCATAGATCTCAGTCTGATCCCCTAAGTGTCCCACATAAGGAGCGAGCCCTCACTCCAGTGTGTAAATCTTGAAAATTCAAGTTTTTTTACAGAAGCCTTTGTACTGGAGCAAGGATGACCTCTCTATTTTGTGACTTCCATGAAAGCATTACAAAATTAAGAATGCAGCTACCTACAAGACCAAAGAGCATTCTAACTCTCACCTGAAATGTTTGTTTAAAGACACTAAATATCAAACTGGTAGTGGTTTTGCACGCAAAGCAAGGGAATATGGTTATTGTCAGAGACAGGTGCAAAGTTTTATGACATAAAATGATGATTTTCTTATACTGTTCCCAGTGTCAAAGGGAAGGTTATTCTCTGCCAAAAAAAAAAAAAGAGACTGCTGATTGGTAGTTTTATCTATTGGAAGATATTCCATCTACAGTGGTATTTATACTTTAAAAAGTAATTGCAGGTATCATTAGCTTACACTAATCATGTGTAGCCTAAGAAAATTTCCAGAAAGGCAACAAAAACTGCAGTTCTGATGATTCGTGCCTTACTGCACTGACTTCATTCTGGTCTCTTGCACATAGTGCCTAACAAGAGATCAGTTGGAGAAATTATGTTCTAAATAATACCATTAGTAAATCAGAGTCTTTTGCTTCAACTCATGAAAGAGCTTGGTTCCTGAAACGAAAAAAATTCAATAATGGGAAGTCCTGACTGATTTGTAACACTGTTCTCCTTTCTGTGTGTGTTCTCAAAATGCTTGAGCATTCCAACTCCCAATGGATTTGATGTTGTTCGGCACCTAACTGAAAGCAACTTCCTTCCTGGATAGCCAACTTAATTTAGAATGCATTACCTACGCTCAGATTGTCTGCCACATGTTGAGATTGGTATCTGGCCACATGGGCAACGAGAAAATTCAGATGTTTAGGTCTTTGGAGTGTCTCTTTCTGAGATGTTCTTGCAAACAATGACTTTCATTTTTGGGTTTTCAAACTGAGGGTCAAATGTACTTCATTGAATATCTATTTTTCTTTTCTTTCTTTGTTAAACAGAATGCTATCCGTGTTTTACTGTGTCCAGCTGGCACACCCTCAGCATGCTGATTTAATTTAAAAAATCACTACCCATTGTAGAAGCCAGATGTAGCTGAACAGCAGAGCCTTGCTCATAGTATGGCTCTGATGGCTGAACTGTTCCAAGGACCATTACTGCAAGCAGTGCAGGGAGTAGTGAGAGAAGGCAGGAAGTGCTGCAGCTGTGATGTGCCTGAGATAGAAGCCCACCCTGTGAAAGCCTATCCTGTGCTTTGACAGGGTGGGCTTCTATCATCCCATGGCTCTAGAATTTGAGATTTTTCTTCAAACGTACTATTACTGGGAAAGTTGTAGCAAATTCCTAGCTAGTAGCAAGTCGAACAGGCTTGCAGGCATCGTCCCTACCCAGTCCCAAAATTGCAACTACAAATTTGTACCTGGGGAGCAGGTAAAAGGGTTATGGACAGCTTGCTCTCAAAAACTATAGAGCAGCCATCAATATAGTAAAGATCCCCGTCTTACAAACTTACTTTGTCGTTTCCAATATTTCTGCCTGTCTTGGTTAAACCCACCCTTTACATTTTGTTATGTCTCTTTCTTCCCTGTCTAAACAATCTCATGCCTTTGATCTTTCCTCATAGCTCCTATTTTCTAACTGCTTGGTCAACCTCTTGCCTTTCTCTGGACTCCTTCAACCAATGCATAAAAATCTGTAGCTGTGGTGGGTTTAACTGGGCATGTTACCCCAGCTCAGGCCTTTTCCCTCTGAGGATGGAAGAGCACTTGCTAAGGATGCTGAAGAGCCCCAGCTAGGAAAAAAGTAGACATTGGGAAGGTGCTCTTAGACCTGTTTTTTTTCAGTACTTTCTATGGAAGTCTCAATTACCAGATGCTAATGCTAAATCATCAATTGCAAGCATTGCTGTCATTCAAGCCTTATTTGTGTAGCTACAAGCACCCTCCATAAGCTTTCTTTTGCCTTGCTGTCATCTTAATTGATGTTCTCTACATGACTTTTTTTGGGAACACATGGTAAATGAAATTTATAGAACTATTTTGGCTATATTAGGATCTAATGAGATTGTATAACCTTATCTTGTACAGAAATAATCCAGGGATGGACTGCTTCATCTTGCAGTGGCCTCCGATGTGACAGGAGACTCCTGGAACTGTAAGGGAGCAGATACCAGCAAAAATGCTAATTAACTGCAGTGCCCACAGATGTGCTTGGCTGCTGAAAATGCAACATGCCTACTCTTTCCCTCAACCCAATGAATATCACCATCCATCCTAAAAGTTACTGATGACTCTTTTACCAAATTGGTCTTTCTCTTGTGTCCCCTGTACCACATTAAGCAGGTCAGGCATTGCAGTCATTGGTGTTTGCTTGAGTTTCATCTTTGAGGATGTTATGTGTAGCTTTGCCCCTGCCAAAAAAAATTTATCTGAAACATTCTGTCTTGGGGCTTTCTGTTGCATTGTTTCAGGACTAGCCAAAACTTTAATCATATCTTAAAATATCTGCACATTGTAGTGCAAGAAAATTATGGTGAGTTTGGTTTTGTGGTTTATTTTTTTTCAGGTGAGCCATTTCTGGAAAAGCATATTAAAGGCTTGAGCCTCAGAGAAAATTGACTGCATGCTTTTTGTGGAGGCTGGACTTTTTGGACTGTGTGAATCTTGGAAGCTGTGTGGAAAACAGCAAATTTTCCTCTGCTTTAGTGAGCATCCAAACAGCAGTGCCTTGAATGCTGCCAGTGTGGAGACACAGGGACTGCAAAGAAGTTTCTGGTGCCAGAGAAGGGAGAAGGTCTGGTTCAGTGTGGTGCTTTGACCCTGGGTGAACAGCAGGTGCATACCAAAACCATTCTGTTACACCTCAGATGGACAGGGGAGAGAAAATATAAGAAAAGGCTCATGGTTGAGATAATGCAGGGGGAGATCATGATCCAATTATTGTCATGGGCAAAACAGGCTTGACTTTGGGAAATTAGTTTAATTTATTACCAATCAAATTAGAGTATGATAATGAAAAATAAAACCAAATCATAGACACCTTTCCCTCACCCCTCCCTTCCTCCTGGGCTCAACTTCACTCCTGATTTTCAACACCTCCTCTGCCCCAGCAGCACAAGGGGACAGGAAATGGGGTCTGTGACCAGTTCACCCCATGTTGTCTGGGCCACTCCTTCCTACTCAGAAAGAGAACTCATCACAGTCTCCCCACGCTCCAGTGTGGGGTCCCTCCCATGGGGTGCAGTCCTGCATGAACTTCTCCAGAGTGGATCCTTCCCACAGCTTGCAGCTCTTCATAAACTCACAAGCAATGTGAGTCTCTTCCAGGGATGCAGTCCTTCAGGAACAGGCTGCTCCAGCCTGGGTCCTGCACAGGGTTGCAAGTCCTGCCTACAAACTGCTTCAGCATCCTCACTCCATGGGGCCACATGTCCTGCCAGGAGTTTTCTCCAGCACAGGCTTTCCACAGGGTCACGTCCTCCCCTGGGCATCCACTTACTCTGGCATGGAGCCCACCAGGGGCTGCAGGTAGGTCACTGCTCCTGCATGGACCTCCAGGGGCTGCAGGGGCACAGCTGCCTCACCATGGTCTGCACCAGGGGCTGCAGGGAATCTCTGTTCCAGTGCCTGGAGCACCTCCTCCCCTCCTGCACTGATCTGGATGTCTGCAGGGCCGTTCCCCTCCCATATTCTCACTCCTCTCTCTGGCTGCTGCTGTGCAGTGTTTATTTGTTACCCCTTCATAAATACATTATCCCAGAGGTGCTACCAAGGTAGCTGGTGGGCTTGGCCTTGGCCTTGGCCAGCCACAGATCCATCTTGGAGCCAGCTGTCATGGGCTCTGCTGGACATGGGGAAGCTTCTAGCAGCTTCCCACAGAAGCCACTCCTGTAGCCCTTCTGCTACCAAAACCTTGCTATGCAAGCCCAATACTCTCAGCAAGCAGCTGGGGAGTCAGGCCTGCTGGAAAGGATCTGGTAAAAATATGGGCTACAGCTGAAGCAAATATAGGGGCTGGATAGTGGGGAGCTCTGAGGAGGGAGAAGGAACCGAGGGAAGGTTTCATGTCTGCAGCAGAGACATAGCATAAAAAAAAGAGTACCAAAGTGCTCTTTCCTGCTCTTGTCCCTCCCTTTCCCATTTTTTTTTCAAATTTGTCACCTGAAAACTGAATTCTGCATCACCTAGTGTGTTCTGAGCAAGAGGCATCCCTGCCTTTCCCTAAAATGCTTGAGCAAATGCCCTGAACTAAGCCTGTATCCAAGTGCATTAAGGGACAAATTGAGTTTGTATAGGAAGGTTGCTCTTGGTGTGAGCTTCTTCATAAACAACAACGAAAACGACAAAACTTTCCTTTGCTTTAGCAGGTTCAGTTATAAGGTATTTTAGTACAGAGTAGCAAAACAGCTATTTTCATGCTGTGAGTACCTCTTTTTATCAGTCAGGATACTTTTTATATCTATCATTTGAGTGAGATGTTCTAGTCTTCAGTCCTTACCAAGAGAATCCAGAATTTCATGGTATAAAGAGGTATTGCTAAGCTAAGGTTTGCATTTCCAGGTTTAGCTTTACTGCAAAGTAAGGTATATTTTTCTTTTTGGAGTCTACCTTCTCTTTCATGTAGCCTCTGTTCCATAAAAATAAGTCTTAGCCAGCTGTGATCATAAGATAAACCCAGACACTTGAATTGCCTGACTTTGAAAATGATGGGAGAGCACATTTTTTACTCGAGTCTATAGGTGTGGACCACTGGAATAATGAAGAAGTTAAGTGATAGCCCAGCTTAAAAATCATCATTTGCTATTTTGACAGATTATGTCTGTTGGGAGAATGATTAGGGAATGGAGGAACTTCCTACATCAGCAACCAGTACAATCCAACACATCCACAGCTAGACAGGGGCAACAGTAGGAATGCCAGTTTCGCTGCCTCAGGGGAGAGGGAATGTCATTTCAGAGAGAGCAGGGCAGGAGGACATCACCCCACAACTGTTCTAGCAGAAAATCGACACGTTTCTGAGCACAATGCCATTTGTAACTTTTAATATGGAGACCATCAAATACAGTGGGAAGTTAGCTGCTTTTGATGCAGCAGTCAAAGGGTCAAATTCTTTTCCCTGCTGCTTCAGTGTAGCTCTGTGGCAGTCTGCTGGGCTCCGCCAGTGAAACTGAAGAGGAGGATTTGGCTTGCAGCCTGGTTTTAATCTGCACGTATGGTATCAATTTTGGAAGCATTTTCTGGTTGTCCTCACAGTTATAAAAGGGTAGAAAAATATATTTTTCCTCTTTCCCAGTTAAAAACCAGGCTTTTGTTAACCCATTTGTGTTAATTCTCTACCTGAAAAGTGTAATACTTAGCTTCATCTTCAGCTTTGCCATAGGATTGGCCTGTCTATTAATAAGTACCTCTGCTGTCTATCCTAAGGGAAAGGCTGCTCTGGAGAAACTGGCTTGCCCCAGCAGATTCCAGTTCTCTCCTGCACACACAGCTGATGCTGAGTCCATGAGGACACTAACATATGGGTCCCCCTTCTGACCAGAGGCACTGGAGTCTCCTGCACATCAGTCTTTTTCCTTTCTCTTAGCATGTTCATCCAGCTGTTGTTTGCTCAGACATGAGGAGTTTTGTCCTGTATGGGACATTGGCAACAACTGTGTACATTTTCAAGTGGTTGCTGAAGAGGGAATGTCTCCTCATGCTCACCAAAGTCTTCAGCTCTTTTGATGAGTGCAGGAGCCATCAGCCATGGGTGTCTGGCCCCATTAACGAGCACTGGCCCCCTTGGAGCTCCGTCTCAAGCATTGTCTTAACTTTCTTAATTGCTGTTTTCTATAAGGTTTTTCTGCATGTTCTGATTTTCTGCATATTCTGATTTTGGTCTGTTCACAGTTTTATGTCACCCCTTTCTTTGGGATAGACACTACTTCCTCCTGCTTCTGAAAAAAAAACAGAATCTCTCCCCAGGGCACAGGACTGTGAGAAGCTGCCTGTAACAAGGATTTCAGTTTTCCCATGTAATTGCAATGAACATTCACATTTTCTTCAGAATCTGAGGAAACTTACATTGGAGAGGCAATTAAACCTTTACAGTAACTTTTTTCTTTTTTTTTTTTTTTTTTGTTGCTTTCTCATTTAATTCCTTATTTTTCATCCCTTGTAACTTCTTACTTTGTGTACCTTTCTGCCCTCTTTTTGCACTCTCCTCCTTTTTTTACCTCTTTCATCTACACTGACACTCAGCAACAAAAATCAAAATTCCCATGTAGCTGTACAGATTTACTACGTCTTGGCTCTTTCAGTAGGCCTAAAAATCTTCCTTATCATAAATAAAGAATAAATATCATAAGATATTAATGTAACAGGCAACTGAACAACAGTGGCAGGCTGTGTGTTACCAACTTAGCTTTAGTTATGCTACTAAGAAATAAAATGACTGCAAAACACAGAAGGTGAGAAAAGGCAGGGAAATAGGGAAGCAGGGATATGAGTCAAGGTTGTTGGGTGTAGAGTGATAAGGGCAGCCCTATCATATATGAGATAGTAGATAACACATTCCACCTGGAATTTCTGCTGACAGCTGTCCATGTGTGCCAGTACTATTATTGTAGGTTAACAAATCGTTGGAAGTTCTCATTATTTCTTGCACATCGGAGCTGTAATTGCTTCTAGCAATTTCCCTAGACTCCTTGACCTGTAACATCAGTAATTCATAATGATTAAAATAGGAAGCAAAGCAGCAAGTTCATCACACTTTCTAGAGCACAGCACTGCTCTGGTACTTTATAAACAGAGTACAGAACATCTGTGTTGTGCTAGTTTAGATTTATCTCTTAGGAGAGGCAAATCTCTATCTGCTGAGATAATTGAAATTACCTTCTCACATACTCATCAGGAAAACAAGCTTTAACACTGCAGATCACTACGGCTGTGTCTGTAATTCAAGGACTGAGAATACCTGTAAGAGGTTCTCTTTTCATAAGATGAAGATTGTTGGCTATCCAAACTTTTAGCTGATTGTGATCATTATGGCCTTGTCTTAATTTGGCTGTTAGGCCTGTTGAAGGTGAGAAATGTCCTGTTTTGGAAATACATTCTCAGTATTCAAAGTGACTATGGAAACAACTCAGATTCTTCACTTTTTACCTGCAACATCAGCCCTTTTAATGATAAATCAGTCACTCAGCTGAAAGATTATAGGTTTCTGAGCCTTTCACATTTGTTCTGGCTATCTACTACCAATCACTAGGACAGTTCCAGTTCACACAAGTCTTTTGTTTTATCCAGCAGTTTGACCATGCCTGTAAGTATGGACCTGTTTCCATAGTTTTCATGCCTAGTTTTGGATAGTGGTAGCAACAGTAGGAAATCTTAGCTAACCAGGCCTTTGAACACAAGCATGCCAGATGCCTTGTGTGTCTGGGGTTTATCACTGCACCATGAGAGAAGCTCTGGCCCTTGTGGGCATTGCAAATTTACATCTGTGGGACCCAACTGACAATAATTCCGAGTAACCCTGGAATAGCTTTATGACATATCCAGAACCTCAGGCTGTGAAGTACTGCACAGCACACTGTCAGTTTTTAAACACTGGTTTGCTGAGTCTCTGCACAACTCTTGCACTGCTAGTGGGTTAAACAAGACAGTTGAAAAGGTTTTTCTGAGTTTTAAGGATTTTTATGCAAGGGATATTATGACAGCATATTTAAATTTTTATCTTGCATAAAAAAAAGTGTTCCAGGGCCAACTAAAATGTAAAGAAACCCATAGAAAATAAATTTAGGTAATGCCTTCACACATTCAGGACTAGATCAACCAGGCAATTTGATTATTAGATTGGATTTGTTCTGTGAAAATGTTATTTCTGTACTGTATGCTTTGACCTCTTTTTCTCTCACCCTGTTGAATAGTTTACAAAAAAGCCCACAACTGGGCTAAACAAATACATTTGTTTGGTTGTACCAAGTTTTTGTTCCAGCAGTGGAATTCATTAAAACAGCATGTTCTGTATATTGCCAGCAGGTCATCAATGAATGCTTGAGTCAGATTCCTAACCTTTACTTTCACTTGCCAAGCCTGCTAGATTGCCTCATCCTGGGGACTCTTAAAATATATATCATTAATAATATACCTCACCCTGTTTTGCTTATAGCTGAGAATATCTTCACAGGTGTTATCATTGCCTTTCTCTCATAATTATCAACTAGTTTATTTTATAGAGGGAGAGATGCTTAATTGTAAATAGTTGCTTAGCAGTATTAAATAGAAATATTTATTCCTCACCTAAAGAAAATATAAATTAAATTTGAAATCTGTTTAGGATTTCAGGTGAGCTTTTTCCTTCAGTGGGATGGTTGGAGATCATCTCAAGCAGCTACTCAACAGTAAATATCCCCAGTGAATTACGTGGACTTCTCATTTTCTAATCTGATGTTCTGGTTGCTTTGTCTTGATGTAACTGAGGTCAAACGTTCCTACAGTGTTACCCCACCAACATCTCTAATAAAATGTGCCCCTACACTCTACTCAAGCTGAAAAATGTTAATCAATCCATAGAGGCCCAGCTCAGCATGTCCCTAACCTCTGTGTTTAAGTTCTGTATTTCACACCCTGTTTTCATTTTGGCACTGACCATAAGCACCTCAGTCCACCTCTGTCCAGTTTTAGCATCAGGACAGCTCCTACATTAGGGTCCCTATCTGGAATCAAGACTCTGTGCCCCTGCCTCCCTAATTTTGTAGATATTCTCAGAATGTTCTCAGTGCAGTTGACTTGTGTCAGACCTAACATCCTGGGAACAAAGAAGGGAAATTTTTTTGTTTCCAAGCTGCAAATATTTTACTGTTGATCAGAGTCAGTGAGGCGACTACATGTCTACATGTAAAACCTCTCTATGCTCTTCTCTTCCCTTTTCACAGGAAAAAGTGTTCCTATCAAGAGACAAACCCCCTTCCAAGGAGAGTTGCACAAGAGCAGTGAGTATATGCAAGGGCCCCATGGTGAGATGCCAAGACCTGTACCAGTGTGCCAACTCCACTCTTACTGGAGTCAGCAGGCTTTTACAGCATCAGGATCTACAGCAATGTAAATACACACCAGACTCCCCTGAACGAGAGTGTGGTATTGATTTTGGTGTAGTCTGTTGCACTCTTATGGATCTTAATGACAGGCTGTTGCTTCAAACAGCATGACAAAAACTTACTAAAATAATCTATTTTTCTTTGGTAATTAAGGGCAAAGCAAAACTGAGATCATCACAAGCAGTTTCTGATGAGAACTTCTCTTAATGTTCTTTTGATCTTTAGTGTTGCTGCTCCAAAGTAAAGCATCTAGGTAAAAATAAAATCATATTAGTACAGGATGTTAAGTAGAAACATGTCCCTAAGAATGAAGCTATACAGTTTAGAGGATCTAGCTTTTTCTGGCATTTGTTATAGCTCAGTGGATGCAATTCATTTCAATGTGATTTCAAAAGCAGATATGCAAGTGTGGGCATTACAGGAATCATTCAAAAAAGATGGTTTGAGTTTGAGACCAATCACTTCACAAATGCTTCAAGAGTGCAGAATACCACTTGATAATTTAAACTGCCTTAATAAGGATCTATGACATTGGCATTTCTTAGAGATATCCTTTTTTCTTTTCATGTAAGAGAAACACCTAAAATACAATTAGAATACTCAGCTCTATCCATCTTTGAGATCATGCTGTGTCCTTGAGACTTGCAGCAGAATCATAGAATCATAGATTGTTTTGGGTTGGAAGGGACCTGTGAAGGTCATCTGGTCCACCCACCCTGCAATGAGCAGGGATGTCTTCAACTGGATCAGGTTGTTCAGAGCCCTGTCCAGCTTGGCCTGGAGTGTTTGCAGGGTGACAGAAGTTGAGCTCTGCAGTGCTTCTTCACTCTCCTGTTCCTTCTGCTCTGTGGTGAGTTTCTGTAAGCCTGTGAGAGGAGTCAGGCATAGTCTACAGCTTCCATGTTTAGATTTCATGATGATTATAGTAACTTTACTTGGAAAGAAGATTGTGACTGGTGCCTTCCCTTTTCTAATGTACTTTTGTTATTTTCCCCTTGCCCAATACAAATTTCCAAATAAATCTTTTCCCCTTCTTTGTGTCAGTCATTATGTAAAACATTGTTCTTCCATCCCCGAGGACCTATGTTAATCATATACAAGCTTTTCGCACAGCTAGATTGTAAAGTGGCTAAGTAATGTGCATGTCAGGGAGTGACAGTGTGAGCATTCAGCTACTTGCCTATGCAAGATTATTGGGTTTACCTAGATGTCATGAATGGTGCTAGTTACCTTATTAGAGGTAATTGAGGGAGAATCTGCTGTTACAGTTTTCAAGATCTACAGAAATACAGCCTAAATTAAAGCAATTTCAACTGCAATTCACTTTCGAGCAAAAAAAAGTGTGTGAATGTTTATCTGTATGCAGAATTATCTGGTTGTTTCTTTACTGGTCAAGTAATTAATCCTGCAGGGCTTTGAAATTAAATTAAGGGAACAACTTCATAAAAAATTCAGGGGTGCAGTAGCTACATATGAGTGCTGGGCTCCAGATGTACATGGCACTTCAGAAGAAACCACTCAAACTGACTCCTCAGAATGGCAAATGTGGCCACCTGAGCCAAGAAGAGTTGCATGCTCTGCAGTTGGTACAGACCTCTCAAGTATCATGTCTGTGCACATGTTCTTGCTGTGCAGATAAAGATTCTATCAGTCTGCTGGGACGTGTGTTCCTCACATGTTCTTGCTGATGAGCCATCCATATCCCCCAAGCTAATTGTACTGTAGTCATGGTGGTCAGATTTCTATTAAAAGTACCGTGTAAAAGAGACAAGAAATGTGAAGCAGATGAAGAAGTTGTTAAACAAAGATGAGAGATAGTGGCTGATGTCATGATAACTTTAGAAACTGTCAGTGCCATACAGTGATGTGTTAGCCTGTGGCTTTGGGAGAAAACATAAAAGCAGGTTTTCTGCTTTTCACTATTCAGCAGATGAGAACTTGATCAGGGTGTAAGAATTTCATCTTACCGACTGCTACCTTCACCTATTTTGGAAAACAGTTGAGACTTGGATACTTTTTGTGATGGCTTTGTAACCCAACACATATATCTAATTTAGTAACCTGCAGGACCATTGCATCCCTCACGGCAAGGCAGCCCCTGCTACCCACTGAATCGGGCTCTCCTCTGTCTTGGCTTAGACTGAATTTCCTGCTTTGATCACCCTGTGTTCCCTCTGCTGCTGTGACAACATTTTCCGTGCAGTATTCCCTCCAGTGGGCTGGATGGCAGTGAAGTTTGGTCAGTCGGTCTCTCCTTCCTCCTAAAGGTAAGGACAACGGCTGCTTTGCCTAAGAGGGTAAGAAACAGAGAGTGGTTTCAGCCTCTCTGTCTTCCTCCATGTAGTCACAAGGAAAAAAAGAGGATTCCAAATCTTTCAAGGTTCTGTGGGGGAGCTGTCAGCCTCAAATTGATCTCTATACAAGAAGAGAACATGCAGCTAAATTGTGTGATGGTAAACCCAAGAGCAGTTATCCCAAAATACTCTGCAACAGTTTTAATTGTCATAAAAGTGGCATAGTAGTATCCAAACCAAAAAGATGGGTTGTCAGGAGGGGCATCTTAAAATGGGAGGACTCCTAATCATAAGACAATAAAATGGTTAACAAAATATGATTTTGAAAGTGCATCACTTTCTGTAGTGGTTTTTCCCAGCTCTCTCTTATCTTGTAATGTAAGGCATAACAAGAAATAAATATTGTAAAGCATAGGCCCATCTACAGCCTCAGAAAAAGCAACTAATGTGAAAGAACAGTAACCTCAGCTCTTGGGGTTTTTTGTGTTGTTTAAAGCCCTACATAAATCAAGAAGAGGCCCGAAAAGGGAAGACTATTTAGTTTCAGGGACTGGTCTTGATTTTCTGCTTGGGATAATCAAGATCAGGAATCCATCTCTAATTAAAGGCAAGCAGAAAATATGCAGGATTTTCACATACATTCTTTTCATACTCATAGTTTAACGTGTTATGTATACAGTATTCTTTTCCGTTAATTCAACTTTCTCAAATTATGTGCAGACAGCTCCAGCAGCAGGGAAAGGTGGGAGTATTTAGGATATCTAGAATTTAACTCTTTCAGTTCGACTACAGAAAGACCTGTTTCATTATCAAAGGAATACAATAGAATTGTGGTTTCTAGTTTCAACAGAAAACCTGAAAGAACCTGTGTGATTCTGTTGCATGGGGGCTTGGGGGGAAATTTTGTTTCTTGGTTTTTGGGGTTTTTTGGGATTTTTTTTTTTGTGCTTCTTGTTGGGTGTTTGGGTGGTTTTGGTGGGGTTGGGGATATTTTGGGGGGGATTGGGGTTTTTTGTTTGTTTTTGTATGTTAGTTCTTATTTTTGTTTGTGTTTTTTTTTCTAATTGAGTAGATTGTAGCAAAGATACTGGCCTGGCTTCTTTGGAAAAAAGACATGCTTTTAGTTTTAATAAACACAGTACTTTTTTCTTATCTGCTTCTGTTATAGCTCTGGTTTGTTTTGCAGTGATTTTCCATGGATATGTCATTCAAGTGAAGGAAATTTAAGCAGGAGGTGGATTTTGTCACTGTGATGGTGATGTGATTTCCCAGATGCAAGTTTTTCATTAAGAAATTAATATTGGCGGGTTGGGTATTACAGTGAACCAAACAAGCTCAAGTATGCGGCAGGACCACATCATTTCGCGTGGTCATGTTCAAGCTCCCCTCTCTCCCCACACACCCAAGTCTGGGGTTGATTTACATGAATTCTTAGTTTTCTAACAGCAGCACCCCATAAGCTGAATTATCCCTTATGGTTTTGGCTCCCTTTCTGAGATGTATTGCTGACTCTTCCATCATTGAATCAGTATTGCCCAATTAATCAATGTCTCATGTCTAGTTTTCAATAGAGGGGAAGATTTCTGATGATATGTGTGGTTAAATTTAAATCTGTGGCAATAAGATGGATGAAGATAAAAGTTTGACTGAAGTAGGTCTGCCCTGAGCAGACTTACTAGCACAACTTGATTTTATCCATGAAACACATTTTCCCTACTTAAAGGAGCTGTGTGTGTTGAACCAGATGCACCAACACAGCCTTGTGCTTGACCAGTTGTCCAGAGTGGTTTAAATAACAAGCTTTTAAGACAGACAATGTTGAGGTAATTTCCAGTCAAGGAAAGGATTTGGTATCTTCAGCAAAACAGTTTTCTCAGGAAAAAAAATTAATAGCCAATTTCCTTGAATGAAAGAGTGAATGCTTTTCTTCCTCAATGTTAGAATAGTAATAGCTGTGCAAGGAATACTGGAACATTCTTTTGTAATGACTATTTATTTCTGTGGGCTGTTGGTCTAGTAGTTAGAGGCTCCCTGTAAATCAATTACATTAACGTGGGTATTTCGGGGGCATGTTTTTTTTTTAAATTTATTTAAAATAATAGGAGCAAATGGACTAGTTTGAAAACAAACCAGTGCAAGGTACCAAATCATAGTAACAATTTAATAGGGAAATTAGAAAAAAAAAGGCAGAAAACACTGGTTTGAAACTGGCAGAGTCAGGATACAACCTGACATGCTGTTAGTCAGGGTGGCAGTAGCAGTCCAATAAATTGCTGGCTGCAATGGTGGATGTGGTTCTGCTGAAGTGGTGATCCTGCAGAACAAAGGTCTGCTCTTCCTCAGAAGGTCCAGTCGTGGCTATGCAGCTCCTGTCCTCTGGGAATCCAGTGGAAAAGGGTGTCTGTGGTGCCCAGAATCCCAGATTATAATCAGGATGGAATGCTTGGTTCCTCCCTCTGGGTGGAGCATCTCACAATGGGATGATGAGCCATGGGGCAAGGCGTGGATGACCCCATTAACAAAAAGATAGTCCGGAGGGAGTTATCTCCGAGTCATGGGCAGGACACTGATAGGACATTAGGAAGATAGTCCAGAGGGGGGAGGCAGGGAAACACTGCCCCACCTGGTTTCAACAACTCACGAGGATGGTAATAGAATACACTGCAACCCAGGACAGCAAACATGCACTGCTCGTTGGGTAGTCACCAGTGCCTTCTTGGTTCTGTCTTTTTCCATCTCTCCTGTTCATATGGACTCCACTGCTTATTCCTCTGAAAAAAAGGCTGAAAGTGGACAGCAGGCAGCTAGGGCTAAAATAATTAAAGAAGACATCACCAAAGAGGGAAGTTTAGCTTCATCAAAATGCAAGCGGCCCCTTCTTCCTGCTGTGTTGTCCGCCCACTGTATGGATGATTTACCTTTTTGTAAAGCAGGTTCCGTGTTGCCACGGCCATAGCAGAGCAATATTTTAGGGGCATGGGATGACTTCAAGAGCAACTCAGCCTGCATGGCTGGTGGGTGTCAGCAACTGCACTTTGAGGGCCAGCCTAAGCTGTGCTTGCACATCAAAAACCTCATGGGTGTTCAGGCTAATGGAGGTGACCAAATGTGACACTAGCTTTAGTTTAAAAATTCTAATTTTATTTGGTTTTTTTAGAAGTGCATTTTATGGTGAGTTTTTTTTTTTTTTACTATAGTACTTGTCAATAAGAAATTAAATTGGCAAGCATGTACAATTGAGTTTCATAAAGTATTTTACTTCTTAAATTTTACTCTAAGCAAGTTTCTGATTTACAAACTTAAAAAAAGAAGTGTCTTCTAACAACTAACTGGTTTTACGTATATGTATATATAAGGAATCCAATTAATATCTCACTTTTTACAGATTTACCATAGTGAAAAGGTTCACTGCTAAAATATGCAAGAAAACCTTTTTCTGTAACTTTAAAATTGGCAGTGAACAGCTACTGTAATTTTAAAGTATCTATTTTGGTTTTGATAGATTGTTGCAGGTTTTCTCTTCCAGATGAAGAATATTTTTACTTTTTCCCTTTCTTGTTTTCAAAGAGTACAGAATATTTGGAACAGTTCAATTTTTTTCCAATTTATATATTACAATAAGTATTATCTTAATTATTGAAAGAATAACTTCTATTGAAAGAAAAACAATCCTTTTTTTTTTTTTTTTTAGTATCACTTTTTTCAGATATAGTTATTTTGTTTATTTTTTCTTTTCTCTTTTTTTTTTTTCCTTTACTTTTTTTGGTAGGTTTTTGTTCTAAGAGGGTTTTTTGATCTTCCTAAACCATTCCTTCTTTGACTGTTCCTACCTACTGAACAACTGTCAATAGTTTCCTAGAAATATTGTTGTTCCAGTGCTTCTTCTGTGCTAATTGCTGAGTTTGGGAATTTAAGTTTCAAATGTGTAAATCTAATGCCACTTACTATGAAGCAGACCAAGTTTTCTTCCCAGTCCTGAGTCTCCTACTGCACATTGCTTGGCATCGTCAGTTATCTTCATAACTGAGATCCACGTTTGGTTTTGAGTAGCTGAACATCTCTTGAAATCATAGACTGAGGAGTATTTCCAAATAAGAAGGAGGTATTTATGTATAAACTGTATATTCCTGAGGGAATGAAAACTGGTTTCTTTGAGTACAAGCTCACTGTAGGGGTAAGCAACGTCCCGTACAAAGGACCCCCACTGCCTGACCTGCACTTTTCCAAAGTCCAAAAAGGAAAGAGAAGTTTGTGGAATTTATACACCCTGTGGAGTTTGAGTCTGTTGATAAAGAAAAGAAGAAATAAAAGCGAAGTCTGTGCAATTTTGAGTCATCTGCTCACTGACTATAAATCTGCAGCAGTCTATTTATCACTTCCACCGAGGCTACAGCAACTCAAACAGGCAAGAGAATACAGCTGCCTGTGCCTGTACACAGAGCCTGTAGATGGGTCAAAAGCTGAACATAAATCAGCAATACAGAGCTGCTGCCTAGAAGTCAAAGCTCCCAATCCAAGGGAGAAATGGAGTGGTGGCTGGGTGTGAAGGAGCCCCAGCACTGCACAGGACAGTCAGTTCTGATAAGATTTTAACTTGGATATTGTGCCTTGTTCTGGGTGCTGTGCTTGGAGACACTTACAGCTTAGGGAGAGGAAATCTGAGACCACTCATGAGGACAATCAGAGCTCTTAACAGTATTTATCTTAATGAAGGGCATAATGAAGTGGCTTCTTTCATCTCAGAGACAGGAAGGAGACTGAGGAAGGAGGCAGGATACCTGTGTTCAAATGAGCACTTCATGTCTGTGGTGGGTAGAGCAAAATCTGCTCAGGTGCAGCAACCAAGATTAAAGTTTGATATTAGGGAAAAGTTTCTCATGGCAAGCATATGGAAGCACTGGAGAAATTGTCTTCATCACCAAAAGTCTTGCAATTGGATTAGATAAACATGGGCCCAGGACATCTGACATAATCCCTGCCTTTCCCAAGAGACCTTCTGAGGCTCTCACTAGCCTTGAGATTTCTGTAGGAAAATGACCTAGGTTTCATCCTTCCAAACCTTGTAGTGACATAGCCTAAAATCAATGGTACCTACTTAAGCACCCAGTTCTACTGTAATTTGTTAAACTTGCCAGGTGGTTTTCTTGTGAGAGCTTCTGAATTTTACAAGAACTTCATAAATGTCTTATGTAAAGATATGCAGTTTCCAAAGTTTTAGCAACATCTTCAGAAAGGCTTGAAGTGGGGACAGTCATCCTGAATATGAAAAAGTATATATATCTAGGTGTAGGTGTAGCAAGTCCTAAGATGACTTGTGAGACCAGTCACTTTGCCTCCAGCAACTCATCTGAAATGATGAAGCACTTACAGAAAGCTCTTGACTGTTACCCCTGAATATTTATATTCCCTTGCCCTTTGAACTGTTTGAATTCAGACTTTTTCTTTTATTTTTGAAGGCAAAAGAGCACACATACTTCAAATTAATAATGATGCAACAATAAAGCTCAGTTGCACTATTCTGACGAGCAGGGGGTGTGAGTGTGCAGGGGTAGGAATCCTGGGGTATTTGGGGCACTGTCTTACTAAACTGCAGGGGCCTCATTGGGGGCTGATAACTCACAGTGCCAGGTCAGTGGTGAGATATCTTCTTTAAGTGTTAGCCAGAATTTGTTGGCAGGCAGCAGGGAAGTAGATAGGGGCCTCGAAGGTCAGATGTTGTTCCAAGTTTGTCACAAATATGCATTAGGGTACAGCAGTGTGGGGGTGGGCAGGGCTTAGATGCTAGATTTAAGCAGTAGACTGGTGCCTGACTCCACCATCATTGCAGACGGGAGCTGGATAAAAGAACACAAAGCAACAGTGCTGGTTTTCTTCAGACTTGTTAAATAATGAAATAACTCTAGGGCTGCCTGTTCTATGAATGTTAACACAGCTCTAACCAGTACAGAAAACATGATCACAGACTTCAATAGTTTTGAGGCCTGTCTCCTGAATGTCACACAGATTCCTGATGCAGTTGCAAGCAGTACAGATTTTAAGTGCCTATCAAGAAGAGCATAGATTCTCTAAATGCTCTACAGAATCAGACCAGCTGTGTTTCCCGGTACACTTCCTTTCCAGCAGCAAGGAGAACCATAGTTGCTGTTTGACAAGATTGTGCAACCTCAGTAATTTTCCCTGGTCCATTCCCATTGGGTTGCACTGGAGCCACAGTTGGATGAGGGATGTTGCAGGGTGCATTCCCTCCTGTTCCCTTTCTGTTTATAGACCTACTGTCCATAAATTTGCATTATCCTTTCTGAATCTGACAATGCTGCCTGTCTCCACAATCTCCCGTGTCAGCAAGTTCCACAAAGAGGGCACGAGGTATAGTATGATTTTACATCAGAGGGAATCCTGAGCCTGCCTCTCTGATTTTCTTTCTAGAGAGTTCTGGTTCCTGCACCATGATCACTTAAAAAAAAGTAGCTTTGAAGCATGTGGGGCTGGGGATGGAATTTTCTTGTGCATACCTGTAGACTTTTGACTGTCTACCTGGGGGACTGCATGGAGTTAAAATCATCCTTATAGGCTTTTATCCACTTTATTCCATGTGATGTATCCATAAGGTGGTGTCTGTATTTCACCACGTGGCAATAGAACTAGTTATACACTCTCATCTTTAGTTGTCTGAGGTATAGTATTTAAGCAACAAGTGTTACGTGTGCCTATAGCTAATTCAGGTCAGGATCACATCCTTCTGCACAAAGATGTGTGGTGTAGGAGTAGCTATATAACAGGGAAGAAACTACAATGAGTACTCCTGGTACTTTTCAAAGAGGACGTATTTGATCCAGTGTTCACAACAGGGGTTGAGGATTATTCTCCATGCAGACATACCCTTGGTCTCTCACCCATGGGTGAAGCCAGTTCTGTGGAGATCCTGCTTCTACCACTGAACTCAGAGTCCACAGTCTGTGTGCAGGAGAACCTGATGTTGAGATGGCCACTGGCACTTCCTGTGGCTCTCACAGATTCTCCTTTGAGAAGGATTTGATCATGCAGGAGTTTCTGCTGATGAAAGATCCATATGGTCCAAAGCTTCCAGAGTTTTTCAGGTGGCTCTTGAGTGTCCACAGGATGTCTTTAGGCCCAAAATGTTAAGTCTGTCTTCTGTAGTGCCTATTGCTCTGCAAAGGAATCTGGACAGGCTGGATCGATGGACTAAGGACAATTGAGGTTCAAGAAGGGAAAGCGAGGGGTCCTGCACTTGGGTAGCTGGAAAGCTGCACATTGGAACAGGATCTGGGGGTGCTGGTCAACAGTTGGCTGAATGTGAGCCAGTGTGTGTCCAGGTGGCCAAGAAGGCCAAGGGCATCCTGGCCTGTATCAGCAACAGTGTGGCCAGCAGCACCAGGGCAGTGATTGTCCCTCTGTACTTGGCACTGGTGAGGGCACATCTGGAGTTCTGTGTTCAGTTCTGGGTCCCTCAACTCAGAAAGGTCATTGAGGTGCTAGAGTTTGTCCAGAGAAGGGCAAAAGGGCTGGTGAAGGGTTTGGCACACCTGTCCAGTGAGGAGCAGTTGAGGAAGCTGGGGATGTTTAGCCTGGAGAAGAGGAGGATCAGGGGGGACCTTATCACTCTCTACAACTGCCTGAAAGTACAGTGGAGTGGGGTAAGCATTGGTCTCTTATGTCAGGTAACAAGTAACAGGACAAGATAAAAAGGCCTCAAGTTGTGCCAGGAGAGATTTAGATTGGAGAGAAGAAAAAATTCTTCATAGAAAGAGTTGTGCAGCATCTGAATGGGCTTCCCAGGGAAGTTGTGGAGTCATCATCCCTGGAGATATTTAAGAGGCATGTAGATGTTGTGCTTGGGAATGTGGTTTAGTGGTGGACTTCACAGTGCTGGGTTAACAGCTGGACTCGATGATCTTAGAGGTCTTTTCCAATTTAAATGATTCTATGACACAGAAATGCACTCTGCAGCTCTTCAGCCACATCAAATTTTGTGGCATGGGAGTAAAAGAAAAACAAAAAGCCTTTGACCTTGCTAATTGAAATAGAATTTTCTGTGGCTGACAATATTGCATCATCTTCATGTTATTTTTACAAGATGTTTCTGACTGTAACCATACTGTAAACTATGGCCAGAGGTGCATTTTCAAAGCTCAGATCTGAAGTTTCTAAGTGATTACTTTCCTAAATTTGAGACTAGTGATGGCAGCTTACCATGTATTACTGCAGCCAGAAAAGAGATTAATTCTAGATAGAAATAGGAAAACCCCTCAACATTTGTGTGTTTTCTGCAATAGCTTCTTTTTGACTAATATGAACAGGTTCATATCTGGACACCTGGGGTCAGGGAAGCAGGCTATTCTTTTTTTATTATTATTCTTGCCAACTATTGACAACCCTTCAACAACTTCCAAGAAAGAAAAAAATAGAATATTTAGAATGTTAATTAAAAATATATATTCCTGATCTTCCTGTATGGATTTATCTTTTTTCCCCCAGGAAGGAGAATCTCTCAAAAGCCTGTAGGATAAGAGCAGCTGAGATGGAACATCTTAATTCCTTCAGAGGCAGGATCATACATCTGGGGAAATTTTTTAAGTATTTTTTTAAATGTTGAAAGATAGGTGGATGGGTAAGTATTCAGAACAACACACATATCTTTAAGCAGATACAGAACAAATCTAAAGAGAGTGGTTTTCTGGTTGCTATATACATGCAGTTATGCCTATGCAAGATAATATTTCATTTAACCTTTTATTGATAATTGCTGAAGGCCAAAATAGTAAAATCTTGATTTGCTGCACTTGAGAAAACAACCTTCTCCTTTCAGATGCCTCTGTCAGAAGAGCCAGTGAAACAGAGCACTGCTGGGTTTAAAATGCTGCCAGTGAAGATGACAGCAGCACTTTGTCTCCGTGGGAATGTTTCATAGCTTGAGCTCTGCCTTGCCCTTCCAGACATGCTTGGTACAGTTCCCCCAGTCCTCTACCTACTTCTCACAATCTTCCTAAAATGCTTTTCCTGCAAAAGGGGGGGAACCTATGTTGAGTATAAACTTATAGCTCCACCTATTTCCCTTTTTCTTTTAATTCATTTCAGGTTTTCAATATGTTTTAAGCATAACATACAATATATTGCAGAACTGCCATTTCTTCCTACACATCTTTAAAATTCAGATATTTAAAAGTAAACTTAGTGCTTTCTTTTGCCTATATTCCTGCTGCACAAGTCCATAAAAGATGAAGTAAGCTATAGTTGTTGGTGTCTTGAATTTTTTTAATAAGATCATGTCAAGGTATTCCTTTTCCACCTCTCAGAGCCTTCAAATTAATTAGGAGTGTCAGAGAAAAGAAGGAAGTGTGTAATACCAGTTGGTTTGCATATTTATGGGTTCATTGTTCTTCTATTGATTTTTATTCTCATTTTTACTTGCTCTCCTCTAGCTCCTTGCTGAAATAGCAGAAACATCTGCCTCTCTTCCTTCATGGAGGAGAATAATTTATGAGTCCCAGATTTACCAACAGTATCAGTTACTTCCAGCAAACCTCACTCCTGGTTTTCTTAATTACTTTCCATCTGCTTTTCCCTCAGTCATCTTGGTTAAGAGAAAAATGCTGACAATCAACAGTAATGACTTCTTAAGTTAGTTATTTGGATTAAATCGAGCTTTTTGTAGATAAAATTTCAATAAATACATGATTTGTTGGGTCTTTTTTTTTTTTTTTTCAGAAAGCATTATCTTTGAACTGGTCTTAGTTTAAAAACAAAATGCAACAATTCCAGGATCTGATGACAGAGGGGGAAGTGGTTTGACTTTTTTAATAGCTTTTATATTTTTCGTATTCTATACTGACTGATAGTCTCAGCCATCTTTTAAGCTGAAAGAAACACAATTTGGATTTGATAGTTGTACGCTCAGCTCAAGGAAAAAGTAGAGCTCCAGAAGCTGCTGTTAGAAGAAGGTACCGTGGGCAGAAAAGGGTAGTCCTACTAGGGTTTGGGGGTTTTGTTCTCGTATGTTGTTTTTTACTTTTGTTTGGGTGAAGTGAACACTTATGTTCTTCTTTTCCCATAACTTTTCCCTCTTTTGGCTATGTTGCTCCCTTGGACTCCTACTGGGAAAGCAGCATTGAACTTGCAGCGCTGAAAAGATGATTAATGATAGGCAAAACTGTATACAACATACACTTTATTTGGGGGGGAGGAGCGTGCAGTGAAATCCTGCATTGGAGAATTCTAGGCAAATGGTGTGTGAAATTGTTGACAAATTGCTCTCATTAAACTCACTAAATGAATGCTTTCATGAGAACATTGGCTTGATATCACCATGTATAATGTAACTTCTACTTGAAACTGTGTGTGCTGCTATTCTTATCTTTTAAACCCTTGTAACAGCTTTAATGTCCTGATAAAGCCAACCATTGTAGCTGTCTTCACTGTTCAGTATATGGGATGTGAAGGGAAATCGCTGAGGGTGACTTCTGTAAGTGGTTTTGAATTATTCATTAATTTATTATTACCACTTTGAACCCGGTCACCAGAATTTATAAGCACTAAGAAATGGATTTAGAAATGCTTTAAGTTCCTCAGACTCTTTAACTTGATCCCTGTCAATGAAAGGAGCAGCAAAAGGACAAAAGTCACAAAAGCATCTGTTTTAGAGAATGCAACTCTGTATTCTGCTTAGCCTTGTTAATGGTTGAAAACTTCCAGAAAAATTAGGTCTTAAAGATCCAGGACATTCACCAGCATTCGAGTAAGGTCAGTGTGCACTAGACACTTGCCTTACCAAGCTGAATTCTGGCCATCAGCCTAAATATGCCTGGTTGGGCAAAGAATGATGTGTGAAGCCATCACAGGGAGACTCACACAGACTACTGAGACCTTCAGAGAGGAGGGCCAGGCCATGGCCTAGTGCCCAGGCTTGTACCACACAAAGTGTGTGCTTGTTACGAGGTTTTAGTGCAGTAGAAGGGAAAGCATCCATGCAAAAAACTACCACTGTTGGCTGTTTACGTTTAACTAAGCAGTTGCTTTAGCTGGTTCAAAGGCGTAGGAGATAACAGCCAATCCATATTGAAAGATGATCCATGAGATGAAATGTTGAAAAATCTCTGTCCTATAAACCAAACCAAAGTTATACCATGCAGAAAATGACATAAGTATAGATATAAAGCTGTCTTTGTGGTGAAGACTGATGGTAATTTTGAAGAGGAATCATAGTACGGATATATTGGCAACTGCTGATCTACTTGGAGTAAAATCACATGTGGCTGGTCCTTCTTAGGGCTTACTGCAAGAAAAGCTGCTCAGTTCCCCACATTTAGGAAAACTTCAGATGAGCTCCATCGCTTTGGAAAGCTGTTTCCCTGAATATGGTGTCTCTCTGATATAAAAATCTAGAATCTAAAATCTGTTCTGTGGCTGTGATATGCTGAAGCTAAAACTTAGGTGGTAGGTTGCACTCTTTGCATTGTCATCAGGTGTTCCTCTGAGCAAAGTTTTGAGATAACGAAAGGGGTGGACTCCTCCTGGAGCCCTTGGGGAGGGGGAGGTTGTGTGGTGAAGAGTCACATAATATGGAAGTACCAATGAAAGTCAAATTGAAAAAGTAATGCTTCAGCTCTTGGCTCACTGTGTAATAAGACCTCTATTATATTTCTCTTAACTGCAAAGGACATGCACAAGAGATTTAATATGTATGAGCAAAAATCTCTCGAATAGTAGATCTGAATGTTAAATAGGAAGCAATGATACCTTCTTTCCCAGAAGCAATCCACTGATTTAGCTGAGCCTGAAATTAGCCTGCTAAATGATGTCTCATAAAATTTCTGGAAATATTAAATGCATGCTAATTGTGCTGGCTCTACATGTGGATTCCCAAATTAGTCATAGGCATCTGTGTCCTGGTTCTGGCTAGGTAAGGGTCGGTTTTTCCTGGAAGTAGCCAGGAGGGGCATGGCCAGGACGCTGATGTTACTCTATAGCACCTCACGTCAAGTTCGGGGGGTATAGTGGGGAAGGGGTCCCTCCTGGTCATGTAGAGGAGGTGAGTTGTGGGGGTAGCACTGTGTTCTTCATGGTGAGCTCTTGTGTGTGAATCACTCACCTCTTGTACACTCTGTTACTAATACTGCTGCTGTTACTGCTTGCTTCTTAGCTCATTGCGGTTTCCAGTACATTGTTCTTTATCTCAGCCCATGATCTTTACCTTTTGTGTCTCCAGTTCTCCTCTCCAGCCCTCTGCAGGGAGGGAGATGAGAGAATGAGCAAGCAGTGCATGGTTTGGAGCCTTTCACTGGGAACAGTACNTGAAAATTGGAGAAGGCAGGGAACCTTTTCACTGAACATGCAGCACTGCATGATAGAATCACTCTGCTGGGACTTTTGCCATCCATCTGACATAGGCAGAGAATCTTGGCCTCTTACATGAAAAACGTCCTAGCAGAGCACTCTAACAAGACTGTCCTGTTGTGCGAGGGGAAGTACAGCTGCTCTTCATGGGCTGATACTTAAACTGTTCCTTTGCATCCAGACAGCTGCCATCGGTGTCCTCTGCAGGTTCATGGCTGATGTTCACACCCTATCTTTGTTTCAACATATAAATGCTGATGTTTACACAGACAGGCACTTTTCCTTCACTGTGGCACAGTAGTCCAGCCTGCAGCACTGAAAGAGATTCTTGTGCATGCTTCTTCACGCACCCATTTTCCTCAGCATACTGCTGTTTACAAACCAGGTTCTGGTTCTTGGTTAAGAGTGCAGGATATGGTGACAGGGGTATTAGTGTTACTGACAGCAGGGTCACCATTTGCTGGCTTTGCTTTTGGGACAAGGCACACACAGCTTGTTCTCAGTGGGCGCAAGCTGCCTCAGAAGAAACCTAGTTCAGCTCCATCTGTGAGCTGAGTGACCCAGTGACTGGGCAAGATATCATTCTTCCAGGCCTGTGAGGAGATCTAGGGTCAGCAGAGTTACTTTTTTTTCCCCTCACTAAACCCTGTACAGAGCTGTTTATGAATTCTTCACTGAAAATGGAGGAAGTCAATCCAAGCTTAGAAGGAAATCCAGGCTGTCTGTGCAGGGAGTGACACCACCAATAGAAAATAGGACATTTTGGCTGCAGGCTGGACAACTCAGGTGTGATGTCTGAGAAAGTTCTGAAACACAACAAAACCTGATTGAAACATGGTGAAACTCCCTACCACGTGGCTAAGTTTTGCTGCCTCTCCTTACAAAAAGAAGAAAGAACTGGGAGGGAGCTCATCAGGGCTGAACAATTCAAGAGCCACTGTGACTTTTCTTAGAATGTTTTGCATTAGCATCAGTCTGAAGCAGAAGAATGGAACTGGCAGCAGCAGTGGCGAGAGACTGGAAGAAGATTGGTTCAGGGAATACCCACGAAGACTGAATGTAGAAGGAAGTTAGTTGAGATAAATGCTGAGAAGAAAAATTCTGTGGATGTGTAAGAGTGCTCTGGTTACCAGCTTCAGAGGTAAGACAGGAAGAGGCAGGAAGAAGGGAGGGAAGGCTAAAGGATTAAAGTCACTTTGTTGAGTGAGGTATCTGGCATATATGGGGCACAAGAAGCTGAGACTACAACTAGCCAGAGGGAAAGAGAGGATATGAAATGAGGCTTTGGTGTGCATGTGGTGCAGCACTGTTTGTGGGGGTGGTAGTCAAAGCAGAAGAAACTGTGCTTACGGAGGCACAGTGGTCAGAAGAAACTCAGTCTAACATAGCGTCCTTTGTCCAGCCCCCTGTGATCCTGTGACACCTGCTGCTTCTTGAGAAGATACACATCACTCAAAAAATGCTTTGTCTTTCCCAAAGTTGATTCCTGCAGGCTGTTTCTAGACAGGGGTTTCCAGAATTCATCCACATCCCTGCACAGGGAAGGTCCACAGTGTGAAGTTCTGCTATGGACAACCCGGGCACAACCCTCACCCTGCTCTGTTTGTCACTGGAAGGAAACCTGGCCATGCCAGGAAGGAAGACCACAACTTCTTTCCAAGAAGAAGCACAGACACAACCATGGTGCTTGGAAAGTCTTAGGTTTCCATCAGCACTTCTCCTAGTCCAACAATAAGCTGCCTGTTTAGCAGAGTTCAGGCTTCCAACCCTGAAAATCCTTGCAATAGATGTCAATGGCATGAGGCAATGTATCTTAAGTTCATTCTTTGCTCAGTTTTTTGAGAATGCACCAGCCAACAGTTTTTAAAATCAAATGAAAAACCTCTGTGTTAAAATTGCAAGGTCAGACATAAGCTGTGAAATGCCAGAATTAATTTTGCCTCTACAGTCCTACTATGTCTCATTGTGCCTATGCATTAAAATGCCACAATTTACATAATTGCAAACTGCTTCTGGGACTGAAGTGGTTTTGCAGCGTAGGCTGAAGGCCTCAGGTTTTTCTGTTGTGGAAGGTGTACTCGGGACAAGGCAGGGGAATTCAGGGTGGTGATTCTGGAGCTATACACAATCTTCATTCCTGTGTTTTCTAACACTTGAGACTTAGGAGCTTGGCTTTTCAAACTCACTATTCTTTTCAACAGGTTTTACATGTAATGTAAAACATGTTTCTACGCAGTCTGAACTTTATTTATTGCTTTTGTTCTTGGAAGAAGGGAAAAATCAGATCCTAGTGAGAATTTTCTCCTGGAAACTGAAAAAAAAACCAGCAAAAATGTCTTAAAATCTCAAGTTGGTTGAAAACTTTTAAATATTTTAATTAGTTGAAGTTCTAAAATAAGTTTTAAATAAAACTGTATCTTCTTTTGATAGAACTGCCTGCACTTCATCTGGTCTGCAATCCCATCAGACAAACCTGTCAGAACATAAACTCATCTTACCCAAAATGTCCTAGAACTTGAGCATGACCTTGATTGAGTGCATTTCAACCAGACCTATTGAAGTCATTGTGGGACCAGAGCCTTTGCTTGGCTGGAGCAGCCTGACCTCAAGCAAGTGGATGCTAAGAGAGTTCTCAGCCAGGAGAAGAGGCTCTGCTTAAAGCTGCCCCTTACAGCATGATCCGAGCTATCCTTAGATCCTGTAGCTTTTTAGACACGTAGATCAAGTCACTCATAATGACACTGGGGCTACTAATGAGAAAATGGCACATTCTCTCAGGTCACAGGGCAATGAGGCCATAAATTTCATCTATAACGATGAAGATAATCTAGACTTTTTCTTTCTTTAGGAGGTACATGCCATTAATGGATCATTTTGTAGTTAATGAAACAATATGCTTTTGATAATGGTTTTAAGTTGCCAGCAACATATTAGTCAAATTTCTTTTGGATTCTTTTTCCCTTTACAATGCCCAAAAGCAGTCAACACAGATATTATCATGAAGCATTCACAAAATATATGCAACCCTATGAACATGGTGATGTAAAAGTAGACTTAATTAGAAAAATATCACTTGGCTTCTGCTGTCGTTAAAAGGATACTGGCTTTTTTTAACATTTTATTTAAATTCAAATGGTGAAATGAAATGCTTAAAATGTTCAAGGAAAGAAAGGAAAGGAAGGTAGGAAAAATCAAAGCTTCTTTCACCAAATAGGAAACTAATCTTAGATTTGCTGTTGGAATTTTAAAACCTGAAATACAAATGACTTTGAAATTGAACTTTGACATAAGGCTACTTTGAAGTAGCTGGAAGTTTTTGATATTTGTTTATTCTTTCTTTCAAAGAGAGAATGTTAGACTAAAACTGAAGGAAAAAACCTTACCAAAACAACTGTGGCAAAAATTTCAAAGTCAAATTATTTAGCCCTGGATTTGCTGTGATGACACCTTATGGAACTAGTTCTGCTGCTTTCAATTTTTTATTTAGGCTTTTTTTTTTTTTTAATCCAGAACTCTTTGTATGGCTTCTTCTTTGAAAATCACTGTAGTTTTGTTCATGAAATAGAAAAATGGTGCATCATGAGACATGCAATGTACCACAGAGGAAGGCCCATAATGAATAGAGATGTAATACAAACATTCCCAGAAATGACTGTGACAACACATCCAGATAGAAACATTTTGGCCCGTAACTTTCTTATTTTTCCTCAGTTCTAATAATTTCTAAGTTCCTCTTGCTGGGACAGGATACAAGTCTAAGAAAAATGCACTGATGTCTTCTTATGAAGACGGAAAGCATAGGAACAACCAATCTTTCTGCCTTGCAAAACCAGCATTTGATAGTACTCCACCTCCTTCCCTCTGAAGTGGGCGTGTACAGCTTGTATGAAGAGGAAAAAACACCAAAAGTTGTTCTTGTCCTTACAGAAAGCACTGTATCACCTTCAGATCATTGAAAAGATGGCAGAGCTGATGTGCTTTCACCAGTGGTGAAACCAATGGTGCCTTGAACCGTTTTGAAGGTGAGAGTGTCTTAAGGGGTTATTGTAAACAGTTTCACCTAGGAGTTATATGATATGGCTTAGACAGCTTAATTCAGTCACAGCCAAGAGACTCCGACCAGTCTTTTGTATTTATATATAAATACAAAATATACAATATAAATACAATATAAAATACAATAATAAAATATAAATACAATAATAAAATATACAATAAATACAATATACTGTGTAGTTCAAGCTGGAAAATCGCCATGTATAAGGTATGGACCAACTAGATGACAAGGAGAAAAAAAAAAAAAGGAAAAAACTACTGCATAACTTTGCCAAGAATGAGTGAAACATCTCTGAAATTGTTGAAAGCAAATATCTTCTAAGTCTCATGTGCAGGGTCCCAAACCATATGTCAGAACATAACAGGCCTCCCAGGGCCCGACAGTGAATCCCACCATGGACCAAGTGTTTGGCAAATACGGAAGGGCTATAAGATGACCCAGTTCTAGTTGGAACTTGTAGGCCCTCTTTGAACTAGCATTTCCCATCTTCTCTGCTCATGTTGATGTTTTTGGGCTTATGAAGCTCCATGTTTGAGTGTCCTAAATGCCTTGCACGAAACAGTTACACATTGTCAGCAGTATCATCTGTGATGGATACATTTCTGGTGAGAGTTTGATGTCTTTATAACAAAATGAGTTTGGTACTTTTCTGTTTGTCCTTGTGTCCTCGACCTCGTTCTCCTGTAGAAATAGTATAACACAATGTGCAGCAGCAATATCCAGTCCTCCATCAGAAAGTTGTATTCAAATTTCCTAGACCAATACCTTCTTTCCTCTCAAGACTTTTTTTTTTCCCTGGGTGTTTTTTGTTTGTTTGTGTGTTTTGTTTTGTTTGTTGTTTGGGTTTCTTTTGTTGTTATTGGTTTTGCTTTTCTTTCCTTTTCATTCTGGTCATGGTGGAATATTCCTGCAATTCATGTCATAAACTTGACAGAGTGATAATATGTTTGTCTAATGTCTTTTTTCTTTACAGGGCTCCCTAAACAGCTGAACTTTCTGTCTCACAAAGCACCAACCTATGCTGGTTTTGATAAGCAAAATTACCCCTTGGAAAAGGAAGTAATTTCAATTGTGGTGCATCAGATGTTACATTTGGAGGGAACCTGCTATATTCCCTCTCAAGGAGACTTTTTTTTCTACATGATGTAAAATTATTTACATACGGCTATGTACTTGGATCTATGTGAGGTGATGTTTCCAGCCAGTCTGAGAAATTCCTCACTTACATGTCAAAAAGTTTGCACAGCTTTCTAGGAGTTAGGAGTGGGATCATTTGCCTTCCTGGTCCTGTGACCCATGCAGGAAAACTTTCGGGTGGTTGACTGCCATGGGATGCAGAGAACACAGTGTGACCCGAGAAGCTGAGAGGTTGCCTCAGGAGTTCTTTGCAGTGGGTCCTCCCATGGCTGTATTTCAGGCTAGAATTAAGCACAGCTGTGCTGCACATGGAGCAGGGACACGTGTTGTTTTCAGCCTGCATGTGCTCTCCCACAGCTGGGGACTAACACTGCCCCGCAGGACTGGCAGGGAGGATGGTATGGCTGGGTGTGCTGGCCCACAGCCCAGCTGGGTGGGAGGGTTAAGTGACAAAGGTAGCCTGCTGTGCTGTACAGAGACCTTTGTTTTTTCTTTACCATTCTACTCTGCCTAGGTGAGTTCCTAGCAAGTGTTTGGGGTGTGTTTTTCAAACTCCACAAGCCACACAGCAGGACAAAACATACTTGGATGTATGTGTTTGTTGGCAGTCTGCAGGCCCGTATGTGAGCAGATATTGGCCCCACAACCTTTTACTGCCTTAGAGAAGCCAGATTGCTTCCCCACTCCCCTGCCCTGCCCCTGAACAGGTAATACTCAAAAAGAAAATAGAGGATGTCAAGAGCCTTGAAAGCAGGCCTACCTGCTTTGACACAGTACTAAGTTGGTTTAATATCAGTGCTTAGAAATTAACCTTTGGTTACAGAAGCCTATATTTTTAGACCGATTCCTATTTTGTTTCAAAGGACCTAGGCTGGTCATTTGATGAGTCTGACCCCAGAAGGCAGTACTTTCACTGATTTTTGGGAATTGAAGGGTGTGTGTAGCATTGTATTGTAGTATTCAATATTGAATCAGGACTAAAACTGTTTTACAAGGACAAAGTTAATGATGGGTATCCGATGGGATTAGAGCCTCATAAACATTGCCTCATTACTTGTCAGTCATCTGTGCTGCTGGTACCTATTTCACCTTCTGGTAATTAGCCCATCTTTTAATGAAAATACACTTTTTATTTTTTTAAAATTAACTCCCTCATCCCCAAAATTTCAGGTTTTAGACATCTTTTCTATAGTTATGTCAGCATTGATACTTTTGCTTCTGCCATTTCATATGCCATTTGTATATGATGACAAAGATACAATTAGCTCAGAATTATCTGATTGTTGCCATCAGTAATTGTCTTGTGGGTGTTGTGATATGTTTAGGAAGACAGGCTTCTTCAGACATAAGATCATAATGTGGTGCAGGGAAATCTGCTCAACTCATGGTTTTAATCAAATCAGAACTAAAGTGGTTTTGTCTTTTTAACAAGGACATGTTGACCTGGCAATCAGTGAGCTCTGTCCTGAGGGTCAGTATGAGCAGTACAACACATAAATACCAACCACAGATACTTGCAAAATGTTAGTAAAGAGCTTTGAAACTAATCCTAAAAAGTCCTGGTCTCAAGTGATCATATTTATAAGGCTTTCCTATTTCACCTTCCCCAACAGTCCTGGTCTCCAACATGCATTGCTCTGGGCAGCCCACTCCCCAGGCTGTGTGGGCTATAAGCTGACAGCCCTCTGCTGGGAGTGGGGGCCCCCCTGTTCCCACACACATCCTGCAGGTTCCTGTGTAACCACGTTTCAGGGATGGTAACATGTACCTGTGCTGCTCCCTGTGCTGACATACGTGCCACAAGACCCCCTGCACACCTGGGGTGAGGGTCCCTGATTGTTACACCCTGCCCTGCCACCAGGCACAGAGCCAGCACCAAATCAGGACTGCCTGCTCCAGCGTCTCTCTCTACCTATCACAAACTTTCATCCTTCTTTTTCACCTTGATTCTTTCCCAAAAAGCCTTTGGTAAAACCAGATTGCCACTTAATCTGGGTAACAGTTGCATGAAGCAAATTTAATTGATATTTTACCTAGTCCACTGGGGGCAGGTATCCTCTTGGGACTGGCACTTTTTGTATTAACCTGGTCACACGCTGTTTATCCTCACTCCCATTTGACAGCATCTCTTGTTATCCAGCCCCTTTTGCCAGGCAGAGGTGGTGTAGGCTCTCATGCAGTCATGAAATTGAAATCCTTGCTTCTCAATGCTGTTGTTTGGATGGGCTGCACTCGGGAAAGGCACTTACACCGTTAACGACCTCACCTATCCCAGTGGTCGTGAGAGTCTTAGAGTCTGTCTTTTGGGGTGAAAAGCAGAAACTGGTTTTTAAGAAAGCTGAATTAAATAGAAACATCTCGTCCCAAGGGACGAGATATATCCCTATAGGATACCTGAAGAAGTAATCTGGGGGATGTTCGAGAGTTGGATATTTTTTCTCGAATGTGGCAGCCAAGGCCGGGAGTGATTCACTGGAATTAAGTGACTGTGGAAATACCATTTGCAAAGAGAAAACAGCTCGAACTCCGGAGCAGCCGGAGGGAAGGAGAAGCGGCCCTGCTGTGCGGCTTCCTCCTACACACGGTGACTTTCTGTCAACCCCTGCGAGCTGCACGGGGTCGGGGGTGCCGCAAAGGTGCAGAACGCAGAGCGCCTGCCCTGCCCGTCGGAAGGACACCCTGGGCGGGTCTCTGCGAGCAGCCCCCGCAGCATCCCCGGGCCGGGCGTTCCCGGCCGCTCTGCTGGGACAGCGGATCACGCAGTGGGACAGCGGCCGCGGGAGCCCCGTGCCGGGCGCTGTGTCTTTAAGGGCCGGGGCCGGCTCCGGGCTCCATCCTCCCTGAATCCTCATCCCCTCCCTCCCCCGGCCCGTCGGCGCTGGGCGCCGGGAGGAGGCGCCTGCCGCTAACAAAAGTCTGCGGCGGAGGCTCTCTGTCCTCCCGCCCCGGGCAACAAGTGGCTGGCGGCGGCCTCCCGGGGGAGGCGGCAGCAGCAGCAGGGCTGCGAGGAGGAGGAGGAGGAGGAAGGCGGAGCGGCGCTGAAGCATCGGAGGAGCCGAGCGGCAGCCGCGGGGCGGTGGAGGCAGCGCCCGAAGGCCGTCCCGCCCGTCCTGCTTGTGGATTATAACTGGAGCCGCCTTCCTTGCCCTGACACCCCAGCTGGAAACCGGGACGGGCAGGGCCCACCGATACACCGCATTTTTGATTCTTTCCCTTTTAAAGTTTTTTTTCTTTTTTTTCCCTTTCTTTTTTTTCTTTTCTTTTTNTTTACTATTTCTTTTTTTTTATTTCCCCCAAGAATGTTTTTTTTTTTTTTTTTTCTTTTTTTTAGTGAGGTGGGGAAGGGAGGGTGTGGACCACCCGAAAAGACGCGGAGGAGGTTGCAAGGCTGCTTTGGACATGTCACCGTGAAAACTTCTGGGGGCTCTTCCCCCGCCCGCCACCGCCCCCAAAGGGCTGCACCCCGCCGGCCGTGGCCGCTCGGCGCCCCGCGGCAGAGATGCTGAGCGGCACCGTGGGAAAGCGGCGACGAGCATGAAGGCGGCAGGATGGGCGCGAACAATGGCAAGCAGTACGGCAGCGAGGGTGAGCTGGGGGGGCCGCGGGAGGGGTGCTGGAGCAGCGGCGGGGTCTTCCCGGCCGGGGAGGGGGTGACCGAGCGAGGGGCACTGCGGCGGGATCCTCCTCTCTCCCGGCCGGGACGACCCTCGCCCGGATCCGCGACACAATCCTTGGGTTTCCCTTAAAAACACCCTTTATGTTTAATAGTTTTTTTTCACTCGATAGGAGTTTAAGTGCTGTCTCAGCTCATGATGTCGCGGCAGCGGCGCGGCTTGTTCTTCGAAGGCAGCTCGCGGGTTATGGCAGCGGTAACTTTGCTAAAAAACTTGTAGAGCGCTCTTTGTAATCCTTTTCTACTCGTCTTTATATCCCAGGATCCTTATATTATGCAGTATGGTATATGACTGCTTCCTGTCTGAACAGAAAGAAAAAAATTAACCCCGGCAAGGGTTGGGGGGAGAGTTAATGTTCTCCAGCTGTTATCCATAGATTGTACTCCTGCAATTTCGCTTCAGTGAAACTTTAGTGGGTTTGGTTTTAGATGTACAGGGCCTGATTCGTTCTTGTGGAAACCTATTAGTCTCGCTGGAGCTGCATCAGGGATGAATTTCAGCTGCTTTGCTTCTGGTGTGAAGGACTACTGGAACAGTCAGCTGGTGTCAGGCAAACCAATGGCAAGCACAGAAAGTTTGTGCTCTTGCCAGCTAGTTTTAAGCTTTCTTTAACTTTTAGCTGTCTTCTATATGTATTGCCCTCCAAGTTTTTAGGCAACTCTGCAGGATATGTGTATTCCCCTTGGCGTATTGGGCAAGTCTATAGGATCTCCACCACCCTCTTTTTTTGTTGTTATTGAGGGTTTGTAGGTGGAGCGAGGGAGATGATCTTGTGGTCTGCTCCATTCTTTGGGAGTTCAGATGGCAACTGCCAAAGAATACACCTCTCACATCCAAAATATGCATGAAGACTGTGTAAAGGAAAGGGGAAAGACGCCACTTCTAGAGCAGATCCTGCAGTTCCTTTCATTCATTGCCAAATGAGCTCTGCTTTCTGAAGAGTTGATGAAGTCAGATGCTTTAAGCTGTTCTTCCTGTTGTGGGGTTTCAGTCAATTGATACCATCACTAGAATAACTCCTGCATAAATGGGGTGAACCTGGAAGTGGCAATCAGAGCCTCTTTGGATTCCTCCTCAAAGGGGAAATCTTAGTTTTTCACCAGAGTTGAAAGGGTCATTGTTGATAGTTTTGGTCACTTGCAAAAAATCATGCTGCTGGGGGGTGTTTACCTCAATGACAGCAAGGCATGGATGCATGCCTGAGCTTTCTTTTGAATTCAGAGGACTGACAGCTTCAATAAATGTACAATTTCTGGGAAGGAATGTGGCTGCTACTGAGTCTTTTGCAGCCCTCAGTGCAGGGAAGGAGAGCTTAACTGGTCCAGAACTACCCGATAGGCACTGTGAGGCAGAGGAGAATTAGTGTTACCAGGATGTTCTTAATTAGTTCACCTCTCTCCTCCATTCAGAGTGGAGATTGGATCCTGGGAGTGCGGACTACATGTGGCAAATTAATCTTTGCAGTACAGACCATTACCTGAGTTGAGAAGTAAGTGGAATAGTGGTTTAAAGTTAAAATAAATTTTAAAATGACCAAAACTTCATCATTAATGTGCCTCATAGGTCATGTTTGCTGGTAACTTCTGTGCATCAGCAGTTACTGAGAAACTTGGAGAAGCTCTCATGCTACTTTTTCCACTGAGTGATAC
The DNA here is from genome assembly GCA_013399225.1 of Rhipidura dahli. Taxonomy (NCBI): domain Eukaryota; kingdom Metazoa; phylum Chordata; class Aves; order Passeriformes; family Rhipiduridae; genus Rhipidura; species Rhipidura dahli. Next base: position 1,176,789 of record VXAC01004743.1, on the reverse strand, counting down.
AGAGGAGATCAGATCTAAACCTGATAAAGGAAGGCTTTTTTTTTTTTAATTCATAAACTACTGGGGCATTTGGTGCCTTTGACAAATGAATCAGTGAATTGCTGTAAAAAGTTGCTTTTTAGTAGGATGTGATTTTTCTCCTGGGTGGAGGGGTAAGGCCAGTTGCTGTGTACTTTAAAAACAACCTGAATATCCGTTTGGAAGTTCATGGAGTGGTGCCTGTGGCACACAGTTTCCAGCCTGTTGGGTTTTGTAGGCGAATGCTGTACCATGGTGTGTCATTTGAGGGGTGGAGAAGAGTACCTTTGTTAGCTGAGCTTCTTGAATGCTGTTTTCCCATCTGCTGCTTGCTGATGTCTAAGGTGAGATTTCAGGAAGACAACTGCAAATGATGTTTAAAATGGCTGGGTGTCTTTCACACAGCCTTCCTTCCTTTCTGCTGTGGAACTGCGGAACTTAGTGACTTTGCCCAAACTGGTTCTCATCTCAATATTGAACAGATGCCTTAGGGCCAGGATAATTCTTACTCAAGGTACCACTTCTAAAATGAGAGCTATTATGACCAGGAAACTGGGTGTTGCATGGATTGATACCTTGTTACACTTATCAGTTATAAACTTTTATTTGAAATTCACATCTCTGCTGTGTATGCAATAATCTCAGGCAGCTAAGTGTTTGTGACTGATCACATAAACTGCATTGGGCTGCCTTTATTTATTTGGTTGCCCAAGGCTTTATTGAATGGGATTTTATGGGAAGCTACAACTGTTATGTTAAAATGAACAGGACAGTTGGATGTTTGAGGAGTCTAAATTGGTAGAGAGTCTAAAGAATAATTGACAGTGCCTTTGAATGTATTTGTTTTCCATTAATTTAATTTTCTAAGGCTGAAAGTTGCTCTGAATGAGGTTTAAAGGTAAATAAAATTGCTTATCTGAAAAATCATGCCATGCAGATGGGATATGAACACAACACTCATTTAAGAAAATTGTAACAAAATAAATGAATATATAAACAAAACTTTGTTTACAGTAATTTACCTCTTTTTAAATGTCAAATATTAAATACAAGTTTATTTTTCCTAATTTTCATTTGGACTTTTAAAATAATTTTTATAAGGAAAATTATTCCTGGAAATCTGTTTATCTGAAAAATAGGTGGAAGTTGAGATTTCAGGCTTGTTGTAGTATGGAGTAGATTCAGACAGAAGTGTTAAAGCTTGGAATGAGTCTTTCTGAATGTGTTCCAGCAGATGTGCTTGAATAGTGCTATGGATGCTAATAGGTCACTGGAGCACTTTATCATGGAACAGAACTTGTAGAGTTTTTGCCTATGCATTGGAAATTATCCGTTACCTTAGCAAGAGTCTTACTGCTGTCTTTCACTTTCTTGCCATGGGGAAAAATCATCCTTCTTTCTCTCACTTATTTAGCTCTTTGCTTGGTTTTTAAATAAGAGGAGGCCTTGTGTCTGATAGTGGACAGAGCAGTCGTCTGTTGTAGAAGCTACCAAAAGTCAGGTGTTTTGTTTAAAGACCTCTCTTAAAATGTAATGCCATTGCAGCTGGCCAAACAAAACACTACTCATCATCACAGATGAGAGGACTGAATTGAAAGATGTTGCCCTTTAACTCTTGCCAAGTTGATCAGGCACCTTGGCAGTGTTTCCTTGGGCTTTGCTGCACGCTGTGCTGTAATGTTTCTGCCCAAAAAAACCTCTTGTGCTGGGCATGAGGCTGGGTGGGGGCTGACTGTAGTGCCAGCTGTTGACATGGGACCCTTGGGAAAAGGTTAACTGGAAGCTGTCCCTCTTACTGCCCGAGGCAGTTTCCCATCCTCATGGGAAGGACTTCAGAACTGCAGGCTTCTGTAATATCAGGAAATTGGCTTTGTGATTTGAGTTGGAGGAATAATCTGTGTTCTTATGTATGAAAGGAAGCTGTGGCATTGGGGTGAAATTGTGCTTTGCAAAATAACTAACTTTTCAACAGGTCTTCTTCACAAGTGACTTTTTCATTAAACTGATACCATTAACTGAGACCAGTCAAAGTTAAGAAGAGCTAAATAATGGTACAAAACTTTGACAGTACCCACATTCAGACCAAATGAGGGAATGTCTTTTTGGTAAGTCAACTGTCCAGAACCCTGCAGTTGTGAATAAAACTTTCTTTGGGCATCTCCTGCACTTTCTCCTTCCAGAAGCTGGTCTAGAGAGGATTGGTGACAATGACCAGCAGCTCCAGTTGGTCAGCTAGAATGTATCGTGAAAGACTTGATGCAACGCAGGAGCCTGGTGCTGGAGAGAACAGAGGATGGCAGGGGAAAAACAGATGAAACTGTGGGAGAAATTGATGAAATAGCAGCTCAGACAAGGAAATCAACATCCTTTCTGAATTGAAAGGCTTGTTGACAAACTTTTCCTTCTGAATCTGAATATTTAATGGGGAAGATTTGGGAAGATTTAATTTGGGAAGATTTTAATGCAAACTCTTTAGGAATAACTTCCACTCAGTTCTTAGTTTGAAAATGTTCCTTCTCCGAACTTTGTGTGGTGTTGTGTTTTCTGTTCACAAACCACTTGGAGGGAGAATTCCTGTGTGGATCCCAGTGTTCTGCTAAAGTAAGCACCAATACAGAAGCCTGCCTTTGTTATGAGATACAGTTGCTATGAAGCACAGGCAACGTGGTTCCACAAAGGTGGCTTTGATTATGATGTGTGACCTGGTATACAGTAGCTAAAACTCTCTAGGAATTGCCAGCTTGTAGCACTGTTGAGAAATGTGTCAGTCTGTGTTCATTTTGGAGGATGTTACCCTCTCACATCTCTCCCTTCCCTGGAGAACATAGTTAAGGTCTGCATTATAGACCCAGGCTTTCAGACTTGTCTTTCTGGAAGGTGCTGTCGGACACTAACTCCTTGTGAATCCTGCCTCTCATTTCAAACTAGATCTCTGCTAGTTCAGTGATGCCAGGTGTTCTGACATACCTGATGTTGTGTATGGAAAGTTTTTTAATCCGAAAGTTCTGGCATTCAGGACCTACAGATTTTTGCATATGTTAGAATTTTTTTCTGCATAAAGTGTTGCTGGATTTACTTCACATGCAGTGCTTACGTCAGCTATGAAAAACAGTATACCATGATAGTCTTGCACTATTTTGTTTAAGGAGTTGAATCATAACAATTTATAAATTATTTATATTGGTGGTTAGAATCTGTGAAGCCTCACAGGAAATCTTAATGAGGGTAACAGAGTGGGAAAGGTAATAAATTAGCTTTTCCTACATTATTTAATTACAAAGTTGTGACACGCCCTTGAGGTATCTTCCCTGTGTACTGCATCTTCAGCACCAAGAGCAGTTTTTCATCCTGATATTTATTTTTTTCTACCCCATGAGTTTCCCAGAGTCAAGTGAAGAATCCCATCTAGCTGGGTGCTAAAATGCTCCTAGGCTGTGCTTTTTTCCCCTCAATTTGTTTTGATGTCTGAGTTGCATTTACACAATACTATTTGAGCTGTTAAACATGAAGTTTAATCTATCACACTTAGTGCCATCTTACTTTAGTGTTCTGATATTTTCTCAGGTGATCTGCTGAGATAAAATATGTCTCTGTTCTGATGGAAGTAGTTTTTGGGTTTTGGGGTGTTTGTTTTTTTATTTTTTTTTAAATTTTTTTTAAACCTTAATAACCTTAATGGGACTACTGTAAATATTATGGTGCTACTCAGTGGTGCTTTTTGTGTGCACAGTTGCCTGTGTGGTTGTATTCTGCTTTTTGGTACTTGTCCAGTGTTGGTTCTTGCATCTTACCTGTGGCTGGATTTCACCCCGCTCCCTTCAGAGCGGTGAGACTTGCCTCTAAACAGCAAAGCTGGGATTGGAAGTATGGCATTATTCCAAACGTCAATCCTTCAAGCAGTGTTGTTTTTTTGACAGTGAATTTGCAGTCTGACAGTGGCCAACTGCAGTTAACTGAAAGTAATCTTCAAAAATGCTGCTTATGATGCTCATTTTTAAACTAACTGTCAGCTGAGCAATTCATAATGGTTGTGTGTGTGTGTTTACTCAGTTTGTCTCCAAAAAGTAAATTTTCTCTAAGCTCAGTGCTTATGTTGCATGTTGTTGTCTAGATCACATGGCAGGGGCAGGAGGAGGGTCGCACACAGCACTTATGTGAGCTGCTGTGCTGCTGTCAGTTTCTCATAAAACAGAATTTTCTAAAAAGATGGAACAGCCTCTGTGTGATTCAAGCATGTGTGTTTATACACACACACACAGAGCTACAGATTTGTAGGAGATTTAGGCTTTAAAAAGTTGCTAATTTTATTGATAGCTTTTTAGACAGTAACTTAGTGACTAACATCAGTGTTATTTCATAAAATGTTACTCTTTCATAAAATGCTTCTGGGGGAAGGGAGAGTCTCTTTTATTTAATTTTTATTTTTTAAAATAGATATTAACTAACTGTATTCTAGGGAGTTAGCTTTGACTTGGTTGGTAGCTTTGCATGATGCAATATTAACTGGATGCTTTTCCATACATTAAAAAAAAAAAAAAATTGTTAACTGTGTTCCAGTCAGAGGCCTGAATAAACTTTGAAGCTGGGGATGCATGACATGGAAAGCTTCCAGTAGACCTGTCTCAGCTAAAGTAATAGGAGTCCAGGACTTGCTTATCCTTGTCCTTCTTTTACCCACTCCCCAAAGGTGTGGAAGGAGATGAAACTGTTTTGGTAACTTCTCTAAACTGAATTTGAATATCCTTCTACCATACTGGACTTCATAAAATCCCAACTGAAGTCGATACTATATCATTTCTTGTGAGGGGCAAGAAATAAAAATGAACGTGTATTCAGAACTGGGTGAGTGGTTTTAAGTGTAAACTGCTAACCCCAAAAAACTCCTCAGTGAACTTAGTTTTCTGGTGGTTTCAGCCCTTTGGCCACTTCTGGATTCCTTACTTCTGTGAACAATTCCTAACTAGGAATTGGTTTGCTCCTTCATGTGTGTTGTTTGTATTAGGAAAGTGATTGGCAGAAGGCAGTGGATGACATTTGAAGGCTGAAATGCACAAGTGGTTTATTTCTGCTCTTCATTTTATAGTTAGCTATGCCCTATTTTTTAATACAAGACATGTGCTTTGCTAAATTAGGACAACTATTTCATTAAGGAGTAGAGACCTTCAAATGCTGGAAACCAGGTGGTGGGCTGCCAGTAAAATCTGTTCCTTCTTGATAAGAAGAAGAAATATGCAGCACTTTTTATGTGCATAGATGTGCAGCTTGTGACTGGATAGATGAGCTGCAGGACTTTGTTATTCAAGCAGCATATAATCACAGGTATTTAAAGAAAAGGTTCCTTCCTTGTGCCAGTATCTAAACTCAACAAAAATAATTTTTTGGCAAAATAGGCTCTTCACCCTATACACTTTTGTGACTTCTGCCTTAAACAAGTAAGTGGGAAAAATTGTTGTCTTTTGGGGATTTTTTTACCCTTTTTTACCCTTCTTGGAGTGAAGTGAGCAACAGGAAGCTCCTTTTCATGCCCATGTTTTGAATCAGGAAATTGTCTGTCTGCAATACATAAATTTGTCAAATCAACATCTGAAATCACGTGGCACTTTTCTTTCACAGGGATTTGTATACAGATGTGTATAATAGCTGCAGTAATGCTCTACTGAAGTCTTCAAGCAGTGTAGTAGCTTGGAGGAAGGTGTTTTAATACTCTTTTCATTTAATCTATTTTAAAAAATTATCTTCCTCAATTACCTTATTTGTTCCTGTGGAAAGAAAACCAACTGAAATTTGCAGATGATATTATAGCATGCACAGTTATGATGTTGGCTTTTTGTTCTGTTGTTTCTTTTAAGAAAGAGGAGTCCAAAAACCCTGGCATGATATCAGCGATAGTTAACTAGGAAGAACCTCTTTTTATTGACGGTCACACAACTTTGTTTCACGGTAAAAGGAGAATTTGTATCAAGTCTAGTTGTCACATGACAAGTCTTGTCAGGTCGTGGTGAGTCCAGATTATTTTTGCTTGTGTGACTGCATGCTTTGTGGAGAAGCGCTCCATCTATTTAAGGCTCAGGTATTGTGTTGCCAGATTGCACACAATCCTCTTTCTGTGTAAATGGCTGCACGGGAAGAGAAACTTTGGAATTTTTCCTTAATTGTGTAGTAATTACTTAGGGTGAGTATTTTGCTTAAATCCTATCCTTGAGAGATAGTAATGCTATTATGGGAACTAGTGAAGACAAAGAAGAGCACTTATTTGAGAGTTTCCTATGGTGCTCATGGCTCCTGTTTTGCTTTGTCTCTGTTGCAGTGATGGCAGTGCTTGATCTCATTCATCACTGGAAGGCAAGACAAAAGGCAACAGCTGGTCACCAACAGACGTACTCAACAGATGTTTTTGGGGTTCTGTAGTACCTAGTAAAACATATTTCTATTCCAGTTTTTCATGTGCCTTTTCTTTGACACTTTATAAGGAAGTTGCTTGTGGCATCAATGTGGAATCATAGAGTAGTTTGGATTGGAAGGGATCTTTTAAATGTCATCTAGTTCAGTCCCCCTGCAATGAGCTTCAGGTTGCTCACAGCCCCTTCCAACCTGACCGTTTATGTTTCCAGGGATGGGTTATCCATCACCTCGCTGTACAGCCTCTTCCAGTGTTTCACCACCCTATTGTAAAATAATTTTTCCTTGTATCTGGTCTAAATCTTTTAGTTTAAAACCAATACCCATTGTGCTATTGCAACAGGTCTAGTAGAAATCTACCCCTATTTTATAAGCCCTCTTTAAGTATTGAAAGGTTGCAATAAGGTCTTAAAGGAGTCTTCTCCAGGCTGAACAACCCCAGCTTTCCCAGCCTGTCCTCATGGAAGATGTGCTACAGCACCCTGACGTTTTTGTGGTCCTTCTCTGGACTTGTTCCAGCAGGTCCATATCTTTCCTGTGCTGTGGTCTCCAGAACAGGATGCAGTAAGTGTGGTCTTGCATAACCTTTTGAAAATAAGGTTGTGGAAACAATAAGCTATTGCTAGATTATGTTGTGAAAACTGTCGATATACTATTATAACTTGAGCTTTTAGAATTTTTGAAATTTCAGAATATACTAAAAGGAGTATAAAAAAAGACTTGTAGCAGGAGGATTTCAATTCCAGTTAGCCATGCTAGCATTAGGTTGAAGCTAACTCTGTGCTCCTATATGTCAAGAATATCTGTAGCTGACCTTTCTCCTCAGGTTCATGTATGAGTGTACTCTTTTGTACACAGCCAACAAGCCTGAAGGTCCTCATCTGTTTTTAGCATGGTTTGAGAACATGGGTTCTCTTACTCCAGAGCCTCTAGTTGTGGAATTTTTCTTGTTTTGGAATACTAGACTGCCAGTAGAGATCTGTGCTGACAGTAAAATTACATGACAACATTTTCCAATCAACTCTTGGACATATTTTAATGTCTGTAGAGCCTGAGGTACATAAATCCAAATACTGGAAGTGACAGCTCTGGAGATCTCTAATCCAACCTGCTTCTCAAAATGAAGCCAACTAGAGCAGGTTGCAGAGAATTTTCTGCTGTCAGATTTTTTAGCGCCTCCAAAGATGAAGATATTACAATGCCCCTGAGCAGCCTGTTCCTGTGCTCAGTCACCTGTAGATTTTAAAAGAAGAAAAAAAAGCTTGAATGTTTAAATGGAAATGCTTATATTTCCATTTGTGACCATTCTTTCTTGTCTGTTCACTGGCTGTCACTGAGAAGATTCTGTCTTTACTCCCTCTTCTTTCCAGGTATCTATACACACTGATAAGATTCTGTCTGAGTCCCCTGTTTTCCAAATTAAGGTGTCCTAGCTCTCTAAGTATCTTTCTGCCTGGCAGGTTTCTCAGTTTTCAGTTTTGTCTCACTGTCCACTTAGCTAGTCTGTGCTTCACCCATTTGTCTGTGAAGGTGCTATGGAAAACTAGAATTAGGAAATGTTGCTGAAGTCAGGATAAACCTGAGTACACTTGTGTACTCCCCTAGTTCACTGAGCCAGTTGTTTCCTTATCAATGTCTGTCAGGTTGGCCTAGCATGGCTTCCACTTAAAAATCCCTGATAAGGACTTCCCATCACCTTCTTGGCTCAGAAATGTTTTCCAGGAAGCTCTGTCATTTTTCCTGGGTTGAGGTGAAGCTGACCATCCTGTGGCTCCCTAGATTTTCCTCCAAGCTGTTCTAGAGACGGGGCGTGTTTTGCTTTTGTCCAGTTGTTGGGAGCTCCTCCTGATTGCCGTGCCCTGTCTGCAGTAAGTGGGGACCCTTGCCATGACATTGGCCAGATCACACAGCCACTGCCTGTGCACTCCATTAGGTCTCATGGATTTGTGTCTGTCCAGTTTGCTTAAATGTTCCCTAGCTTGATCCTCCTGTACTTCTGCTGGTTACTTATGTTTAAAAAAGCTACTACCAGGCTTTCAGAAGCAATAGAGTTCAGCTGTAGCAAGTTCTGGCAAGTGTGAAGTCTGTGTTACAGTAGTTGAGTATCTCTAAACAGTACTCTGTAAACTTCTGTCTACAGCTGGTTTGGAGTTTTTCAGCTATAATTTATTTTTACCTTGTATTATTAATGCTAAAAGTCCTAATTTCCACTGGATAAAGAAACTCATGCTTTCTCAGTGACTACACTTTCTCTTGGCAGAGAACAGATAAAATAGAAGAATCCTCCTAAGGGTTGTGGTGGTAGAATCTGGCTGTGTTTTGTTGCTGTTTCTGGCAGCACCAGTGGTATGTACTTTTCATAAAAGCTTCTTCAGTGGAGTTTTGCTTGCTTCAGGAGGAACAGCTAGCCCAGGATAACAGTTTTTTGCTCCTAGAAAATGAAGATTGTTACTTTAATTAATAAAGTTGTATTAATAAAAATAATAAGAAATTGCTTCTGCCATGTTCAAGTTGATGTAGCCATGACTGGTAAAAATACTTGACAGTAATCCTTATTCTACTGGTGTAAAGGTTTGCTTCTTTCCATGAATTCTAGGATTGAATCAAAGAGGATTTAAATCTCCCATTTAAGTTATGGAAGGTTAATATTATTCTAGTTTAGAAGAAACGGCTTACTTTTCGTATGTGAAACAATGAAATATGACTGTCCTAAATTTTCTTCTGAAAGCAATCACTACCAGATTACACGGTTAATTTTAATCCTCTAAAGTGCTAGTAGATGCTTCTCAATGTAGTGTCTCCTATTTAAAACCAAAGTTATGTACAATACAATGGGTTTTGGGTATTGCTGTGTCTGATGCTACTTGGCAGTTGAATTTGCATTTTGATTTTAGTACCAAAAAGCTACCTCTGGGGTAATTGACCTGTTAATGTTATTGTTTCCTTGAACATTTGTTCTGTGTGGGAGAGGGGGTAGCTTTCTAGAAAGGTGAAAGGTTAAATGTTCTGTGGCATCAGAACTGAAGCCACAGTGCATGAATTAAGAAGTTCTAACGTAAGATTTTAGGGGTGACTTTTTGAAACTGTTTTTCTTTCCGTTTGTATGTATAGACTAGACAGCATAGTCCAGTCTGAAGTTTTCTTTGGCACTCAGGCATGAGCAGAATATTTCGCTTATGTCTTAATTTCCCTTGGGAAATTATTGCTCTTTACTCCCCTGTGGGTGTACCTCTTGTTGCCCTGCATGGTTGTCTTTATGGAAAAACGCGAATGCTTGTGGTGAGTATTTATTTCTCTTGCCAGGAACTAGTGGAACAAAGGTGAATGCGAGACTTCCTCTCCCTCAAACAATTACTAATTTTTCCTGTTTTAAATCTGGTTTTAAAAGGCTCCATGTGAGAGCCTTTCTTGTATCTGAGAAATAATCCAACTGTGAAATGGCTTACAATTTATCAAGAGGCAGTACAGAAATTGTGCATAAGGGGAAGGGCTAGCTTCTGTTTGGTTGTACAGGAATTTATTGATTCAAATACTATTTTGATTTAGGTCTTTGATAATGGTGTAATTTGCTTCTCATCATGAAAGTAAATAGTATGGCAAGCTATGTTTGTCTCTCCAAAAGCTGAACTGTGATGACTGCCCAGCATCTTTAAAATGGCACGTTTCCACAGTGTGTGTCAGGCAATGACGTGGAACTGAGCAACCTTATCACTTATCCTTTTTTTTGAGCACAGGAGCTGGCAGCAGAAGTAGGACACAGTGAATGTTACAGGGTTGTTCCATTCTGTGTTTCCTGCTTTCATTTTGCCAGGACTCTACAGAAAACAAATTCTTGCTCTTCTGTGGCTAAGATCTCCTCCTGACCTTACCCTTGCCTTGTCTGTCACTGTAGTGTAGGGTTTCTTCATTAACTCCCTACATGAGCAAAAACATTCCTAGAAAGTGAAATTTAGCTTCCCCAGGATTAGAATCTAAACCAGAACAAGTCTAGTCAGACACAGGAGCCTTTCACACAGCAGCTGGCTGTCAGTGGTTGTGTGGTTTGTCCGTTTGTGCCTTTTAAGCACTGATTAATCCTACCCATGTTTTCCTCAATTTTCCCCCTAACTGAGGTGTCGGCACTTGACTGAAAGGAATGTGATAGGTGGGACACTGAGTCTGATTGGGTCATACTGGAAACAGCCTCGTTGCTAATGCTAGCCATCCATGGTTTTGAGAAAATAGAAGACAAATCATGAAGGATTCTGTAGATTTGGGAGGTATTTTCAAGCCAAGGTCAGGTCTCCAGCTGTGCACTTGGGAGAAGGATCGTCACACAATCTTGCTTTAGCCCTGTAGATGCTGGCTACTGGGTGTGAAGGGTGAATAAAATCCATGTAAAATCAGAACTTACTCTTCTAAGTTTTTCTTCTAGTTGAAAAAAATTATCTACTAAGGGCTGAAAGTAGTGCTACATGGCTACTGGACAGCCCTGTGAGGAGGTCCCTCATGTCTGCTGCCTCATACCCAAAAGCAGCTGTTTTGTGGAAGATGAGTCCTTTATCGTGCCTGGTGAAGTCTCAAAGTGGGTGGATTCTCCAGAGACAATAACCACGTTGTAGCATTAAAGCTCTCTCCAGTGAATAGGATGGATCAAGCTCACCTGCTGGAATGTAGCAATCTAGGCCTCATGAGAGATGCTGCTTTGTGCACCCAGGTGAGGAAGGGTGGGGTAGAGAAGAGGTCACTGAAGTTCCTCAGACTTTGACACAAATCCTTAACTAGTAGGCAGCATGACCACATTTAAACAAGTGTGATGTGTTTTATTTTCACTTTTACATGAAAAATCTGCTTTTGCTTTTTGTGGTTTTAACCTGTAGCACTATGAGACGAGCAGAATGAGCACTGCAAGACCTCAAGAGCAAATGCAAAGAATTCTTGGGGTTTTCATTGATTTCTAATCCCCTTTGGTTTAGAATGCTGCCCGGATACTGTGTGATGATGGTGCAATGCTACTCTGTGATACTTTTGCAGTCAGCTTTTTCCCAGTGTTCCACAACCCCTTTGCAATATCTTCCATCTCTGTTGAGTTTTACCTTTCCACAGAGTAAAAGGTATGCATAGTTTCTTCTTCATAGTTCTTGCAGGTGCTGTATTTCACCTGCTTGAGACTGGCCCTCTTCGAGGTTCTTTAGTGTTCTATGAGAAGCATTGTTATGAGCAAGAAGTGCTGCTATCCCTTATCCAAATATATGAGGATGGAAGTGTTTTGCCAATACAGATTATTGTTATTTGAATAAAGTAGGGGTGCAGGGGATTCAGGGACTGCTCTTTAGCTGGTAGCAGTGGGTGTCAGAACTAAGACTAATAAAATTGCTCCACCTCCTCTCCCCCGCTTTACAAATCCTAGGGACTCTAGGCTGATTTGAAGATTGCTTCTTACCAACATTTATTTCATTATAACAACATATGCTGTCTATCCTAGTGTGAGGATTTTTTGTGTAAAACTTCCTTTTCTGTATACTTGACCACAGGAGGTTTCAGGAAAAAAATTCCAAATGTAAACTCAATTACATATTATAGAGTCTTGAGTCTTACAGCTGGAAGTACAAAGAGGTGTGGAGCTGCAGTGAAAAGGTGTGTGTTTTTTCCTGGTCCATACAAGAGATGTTCAGCAGGTACCCAGTAGAAACTTTGCTTAAATTAAAAAAATGAATGAATACTCTGGGGATAATAGGCTAATCTGCATCACTAGTGAATCATCTGGTGAGCTAGATGTTCCTAGTGGTGTGTTTTTGGGTGATAGGAAATGGTGGAGGAATAATGAATTACATGAAGTGTTCTCTTGTATTCTCTTCTACAGTAATATCAAAATTGAGTTTGCTTCAGTTTTGAGAAAAGATCCTTATCTTGTGGTGTAGCTGAGCCTCTTTCCTTTGGAACAAGTGCTACTGCTTTTTAAAAAGGGATTTTTGTTTTAAAATAAGGACTTGATATTTTTTTTTAAATCCTCCTTCATGATGAAGCTATGAAAAATTAAAAGAAAAAACCTTAATATGGTAATTCTTGCATGTTGGCTTTGCATTTGTCTGCCAGACAGCTGAAGTCCCGTGTTAGCAATACCCAGACTGCACACCAGTAATACAGCTTTGCAGAAATCAAAAATGTATGACGAGAATGAAATGAAAAATGCACGATGTAGAAATGAAAAATGTATGATGAACAACTTGAGCAACAAAATTCTTTAGGGAACTAGCCTTAATTTTAGTTTCTATGCATGTATTGGAGATATTGTGTATTCATACTACATAGTGTTGTTAATACACTACACAGGTAAATAAAAAGGTCAAAGTGTCTTTAAAAAAAAAATGTCATTCACAACTTTCTTTGAGCCTCTAGTTCTTCTTAGTATATGTGCTAGGTTAAAGGAATTTCTAAAATTTAAAGCTCTAGAATTCCAATAAGAATCCTTAAAGACTTTTACAACCTGGTTCTAGTGAAATGAATTTGAAGAGTTAAGGCTAAGAATATGATTTTCAGTTTTTGCCAGCATTGACTTCTGTGATCTAAAAAGGATGGCTTATTTCTGAAATATTTCATTTAAGGAATTGAACTGTATTTTTGTTACTTTTTAAATTTAAAGTGCAATATTCAGATAAGGGCAATGTACTGTTGTGCCTTTAGAAAAAGATGCAAAAAACCAAGCACAAGTAATGCAAGACAGAAATGTGTTAAGGAGATTGGAAACCAGACCCCTATACTTTCCTTGGGACTGTCTTGCCACATTAGTTATACAGGAAAGTCATTAAATCCTGGCTATCTTATAAAATGCATCAGCTGAGCCCTGATAATTCTGGTTGCCAGCAGACCAGAAATCAGCTAATTGCATTTTTTATAAACAATTTAGCATAACACTAACGCTTTGTGTCAATATATATTAATGTAGTGCATTGACCTGACCCAGTGTAAAGTGACAACCCTACCCTTCAGCAGGGCTATGCCCTCTGGAGAGCTGGTGAGTTAAAATTCTTTTATTGGTGTCATGTGTTCTTAGTTTGCTGCTTGCCAGCTGCAATCAGCTAGGTATCCCCCTAGCATTTTTGGTGGAATCTTGTGGTGGAGTAGACAGGGATGCTGCATCTGAGCAGTGGCAGAGTAACTCCTCTAACGTGGAGCTGTGCAGTCACAGCTGTGATGAACTTTAGCAGATTTGTTGCTGTCTTCCATTTACTGAAGGCCTGACTTTGATCTTTCCCTCATGCAATAGGTAAGAAGAAGTACAGTGGCTTAATATCTTTCCTGTTTGGCAATAGTCCCAGGCATCTCAAGGGCCTGGCATATCAGGTGATCCTTCTGTGCTTGCCAACAAGGTTGGAAAGGTTGGTATCACTGTTGGGTTTTTTTCCTTTTTTTTTTTTTCTTGAAGACTGACTCTTTACATGAGACATAAGAAAACTTCTCTGAAGAGACAGCATCAGTTGTGAACAGTAAATGGACAACTCTCCCTATCTGATGTTTTGTTGTTGCTTTGCCACTTACACAAGGTTTTATTCTGATGGGTAATGGATTTATGATTGGTAACACTGTATGGATAGATAACACCATTTAGATAAGTGGCACAAAGGCTTTCAAAAGTATTTAGAAAGAGTTTAGCTCTTGAATTACTTCCTGTGCTATCTTGCTTCGTGAGCTACTATGAAGCTCTGTGAAGCATGTTGGAAACAATTAAGGATAGGCAAGAAGGGAGGTTTGAATGAAATTAAAAACAGAACAGGTAAGGAATCCATCCAGAAGCTGCCAAAGGATTTTTTTTGTAATTTTGTGTCAAATCTGGAATTGCTCCATCAAGAGCTGCTTCTCAAATTGTTTCTCTGCAGCTGAAAGCAAACTCCAGTCTAAGATTAGTCTGGATTCACCTTAATGTGTTCAGAGAGATGAGCATCAGTTGTCTCTGATTCTCTCATCCTTAGATCCTTACAGTCAGTAAATCCAGTTGCCTGCTGCCCTCTTGTAAAATCTGACAACAGTTCCTCGTAGTTCAGTAACAGTGTGCAAAGCCAGGAAAGCCCTGGGTGTGCCCCCTTGTGCAGATGGTTGGTTGGTGGCAACTGCTGCTTGACCCTGTGCAGCTCAGGTAGAACTCTTTTCTGCACCGGTGTCATTCAGACTGGCCAGAAGTTTTTAACATCCTGAAGAATTTTCCATGACATCTCCTAATCACTTTTGAGTAAATTGTGAAGTGGCTAAGAGTTATTCTTCCCTTGCTTAATGGCATAGTTGTCTCTTGAGATGGGTATTTCTCCTCTGCTCTGTTGTTTTGAGGAGGAGTGTGGGAGAGAGGGCACTGCTCGTGCTTGTGTTGTTTTGAAAATGCTTCTTGGGATCCAGACAAAAATTAATGTCTGGAATATTTCTGTTTATTGTCTGTGAGAGGCACAGGAAATAGGAAAGGCCAACTAAATTATAGCAGCCAGCAAACTCCTCTGAAGCAAAGGAAAATTTAGGGGTGACAGAACTGGGCCTTGCTGCCCACTGGGTCTGTGTTGCACATTCCTCATAAATCTAGTGTCAGGACTGGATCAAACCTCCTTCATTCTAGAACAGCATAGGGAAAATGAAGAGTTTCAGACCTAGTTTATCAACTAGGAAAGGGAGAAACATTTACTTTTCTCCCCCTAAATCTCCATAATTTGTAGGTGAGTTCTCACGAAGGTACCAGAGCTGCATGAAAACTTGTAGGCAGAATCTTCTCCCACCTTCACTTAGACTAAATGGTCATTATTTTCTTTTGCTAGTTAGAGTTGCAGATGAAAGTGGAGGATGCTAAGGACAGTTATTCTGTCTAAGTGAGGAAACTGATGTAAAATCCTGGACAATCCTGTACTGTCTGAACTAACTGGGAATCTACAGTCTTGGCAAAAGTTCTCCAATGTTGCTGTAAAGATAAGTGACCTACAAAGTTTGTAAGTCCTCTCACCTCAAGGCAAAGTTGTTTGCATTTTCAGTCTTCTGTTTTCTTGCAGCCTAAACTGTCTAATTTTTAGGTTAAACAGCTGTGTGAAAAAAATTAAATCTGAGCATTTGGCCTTAGTAAACAAACTAGAATCACTGTTTCTTTGAATGTTTAATGACAATAAGCTAAATTGTTGCGAAGTTCTTTATGCCTCTTTCATAGCAAAGTACTACCTGTATCTTAAAATGTTGTTTGCACATGTGTAATGAAAAATGCTATTTAGACTTGAACATGTTTATTTTTGGTTGATGCTAAACTTAAATGGTGATTGATTCCTTGGGATTCATTGGCATGCTTCCTGCTAACCCAAGACGTGTCCCTGACCTGTGAGAGTGTGCTGCTGTGGGACTGCTTGCCTTGCTCTGTAACATGGCACCCGAGAGTTTGTCCTTCAGAGCAGCCCATTTTTGTATGGGTTCTCATTGGAAAGGGCTATTGTATTTATGTCATGTCATGCTATTGTATTTATGTCATGGAGTTAAATCCTAATGCTCTGCTTTTATCCTAAGAAATGCTGTGCATTGTTTGAGTAGATGATGATCATCACTCCAGGCTGACAGCCCAGGGTTTGCACAGTATTTGTCCCCCATGATTTAAATTAAAATCTCTATGGCAGTTGTCAGCAGTGGCAGGAGTAGGAATTGGAAGAGCTGTATGGGCAAGACTGCTTTCTCTAAAGACACTCCTGGGAGTACCTTTGTGTAGAGCCTAAAATACATGAACTGGCTGAAATGAGACCCCTGTAGCCCAGTGTCCTGTCCTTTGCAGTGACCCTTTGTGACTTATGAACAAAGAATAGTTTAATGGAGGCATGTGAAGAGTTAATAGACAGAACCTGTAGAAGTGTGACTGGTATCTGAAGCAAGAATGAGAGATAAGTGGGTGCTCTTTCCTTATTAGGTCTTCACTACTCATTATTTGAAATACTACAATTCTCCTGGCTGCAGTAGTCAGTAGAAGTGAAAAGCTGCAGTGGTATTTTATGTTTAAAAATGAAATCCTGCAAATTGTGATCATTCATCACTAGAGTTCAGCTAAAAGCATTTGTTTCTGACACCTTGTGGTTGAGCCTCAGAGCAGCAGCAATATGAGAAGTTTCATTAGAGAGAGAGAGAGAAAGTCTGTTTTTTCCTTGCTGTTTAGTCACAGAATGGCCTGGGTTGGAAGGGACCTCAAAGATCATCTAGTTTCAACCCCTCTGACATGGAGAGGGATCTTTCACTAGACCACATTGCTCACAGCTGCATCTAACCTGTTCTTGAACACTTCCAGGGATGAGGCATCCACAACTTCTCTAGGCAACCTCATCACCCACAAAGGAAAGAATTTCTCTGTAATATCTAACCTAAACCTACTCTCATTCTGAAACCATTCCCCCTTGTCCTGTCACTACATGCCTTGGTAAAAATCTGTCTCCGTCTTTCTTGTGGGCTTCCTTCAGGTGCTGAAAGGCCACACCTAGGTCACCCCTTCTCTTTAACAGTCTGAACAAACCCTATTCTCTTAGCCTTTTGATTTGATGGGTGTACCATTAGATAGATAAAGCTGCTTTTCTAGCCCTGTTCTAGTAGTGCAGACTTGCTGAATGACAATGTATTAGCCTACTTGTTTGATCTACTCCTCTTATAATGACAAAATTAATTGAAGCTCCATGAATTTGCAGTGACCTGTGAAGGACCATTGGAGGATTTTG
This sequence comes from Rhipidura dahli, assembly GCA_013399225.1. NCBI lineage: Eukaryota > Metazoa > Chordata > Aves > Passeriformes > Rhipiduridae > Rhipidura > Rhipidura dahli. The sequence continues at coordinate 1,159,687 of VXAC01004743.1, read as the reverse complement.
GAAATGGACTTTTGTCTCATGTAACATCCAACATCTCTAACTGTTGGATATATGGACCATTAGAAATAAAGCTATGTTTTTCCAAGTTTTTTATTTTTCCTGCATAAGCATTTTTATTGTTCATCTGTTTTCAATAGCTCTCAATAAGGGGTGAGTTTTATAAACATTTTTACAGTAAAAACTTTGAAGCATATAGTTGTCTGAGTTCATCTTACCCTGAAATAGCTTTTTCTGAAATACTTTGCTTGTGTCACACCGTACTGTAGCTCCAAGCCCTGACTTGGACTTGGTGTGTCCAACTGGGGCAACTCTCATTGAGAATGACTGTGAGTCTAAGCATCTGTTTGCATGTGGAAAGTATCCTTGTTCTTCTGGAAGTCTCTATTTCAGAGCAATGAGACTACCTTTTAAACTGAGCGTGAACATAGAGTGACAGCTAATCTACCTGCTGGGTATAACTGTAAGCCCCCTTCGTTTTAGTTTGGCTTATACAGAGAGAAGGGCATTTTCAAATTTAGTTTGTAATAGTTTCCTCAGATCAGGTAAGGTACCATTGGAGAATCCATTTGTTGCTGGCATAGTTGTCTAAACTGTGATCCTCTTCCATGCAGAAGCTTTGCATAGGAAATAATTCTGTTGCTAATGGACATTGCTTCTTCAGCAAATTTCTAAAGTTGGTCTGGTCTGTGAATTTCAAATAACTTGTGCAGAATTCCTTTATGGACTTGAAGCCATTCCAGGGGTTTAAAAAAAGAACAGAATTGTGGTGTCTGTTTCCTCCTTGGTAAGGATGGAAGACAGGCAAATGGACACATTTACTGTCTGTGATTATTGGCAGAATCCCGCAAAAAGCAGATTTTGTAGCTTGACAACAGCTGTGACTCAAAGCTGCCTAACTTGCTTGTCTCTGTTTGTAATTATCTAATCCTCCTTAGGCTTTCTTTTCCTGAGTATTGGTTTTTGTATGGTGAGCATTTCCCGCAGTAGAGGACTAACACAGACTGAGGGCCTTTCCCATCACAAGGTAGGATGCTCCAAATCTAAACAAATACCTGGTAGGAATGGCGTGGTTTCTTCTGACTTGTTCTTTAGGTCATATTTCTCTTTAGACCCAATGAGGACTGTTGCTCTCTTCCAGCCTATGCTCTTAAAAGAATGCTAAGTGATCTAAATATTTTAGTTCCTTTACAAAAAGCTGAATACTGTCAGCATCTGCTGCTCTTTCTCTGGGAGAATTCTTGTTACCAGCCCATTTGTTCATGTTTTGTGTCTTCTGGCATTAAGAGCTTCTGGTAGCTGGATGTCAGATACCTGCAGGCAAGTCAGCGTGGCTCTGCTCCCTGTGTCAGGGAGTGTGCCTTAATGCTCTGCATTAAATGGAGCAACTTGGACATGGAAACACACTGACTGTTCATCTTAAATGGGCAAACAGCAGTAAAAGGTGATTCAAATGGGGGAAACCTACTTCAGAGAAGCTTGTTCAGAGTAAACAGAGAGGAGACTTAGGCCCGAGAAGTTTTTCATCTACATATGTTGAATTTTAGGTATACTATTGATTTTGTAATTCTGGAAATACAGAAGCAATTCAACTACTTTTTAATTAAAAGCCATGTCTTTATTAAAAGCTGAAGTACTTTCATGATTTACCAGTCACTGATTGATTCATATAGAAAATAAAGTTTTAATAAAAGCTATGAGAATTGCCAGGGTAAGTTCCAAAAACGTAATAGTAGGGTGTGGTTCTCACTTCATACATCAATCCAAAATTGTTTAGAAACAATTAGAGGAGTGACTGGGGTCACTGGGTCTGTTCAGCCTGGAGGAGACTGAGGGGACACCTCACTGCAGTCACAATTTCCTTGTGAGGGGAAGCAGTGGGGCAGGCACTGATCTCTTCTCTATGGAGATCAGTGACAGAACCCAAGGGAATGGCTTGAAGCTGTGTCATGGGAGGTTTAGGTTGGGTATTAGAATAAGGGTCTTCACCCAGAGGGGGGTTGGGCACTGGAACAGACTCCCCAGGGCAGTGGTCACAGCACCAAGGCTGACAGAGTTCAAGAAGCATTTGGACAATGCTCTTGGCACAGGGTGTGACTTTTGGGGATAGTGCTGTGCGGGGCCAGGAGATGGACTGATGATCCTTATGGGTCCCTTTCAACCGAGGATATTCTGTGATTCTATAGAACATGGAAAATGACAGCCTAAAGTAGATGTAACAATGTGGCTCCTGGTGTGGCTAGGTCTTCAAAAGTTTTTTCAAGCAGGCATGCAGACTTCCTGCCATGAGAAAAACAAGGCAAATATTTTGCTAGTTTTAAAAGCAAAACATAAAATGTGTTTGTTTTGTTTTCAGCTTAGTTATGGCTTCTGTTAAAGGGTCCATGCTTGGAGGCTTGCTTTGTTATGAATTTTCTGTTTCTGTTGGTATGTTTGTCCAAATCACCCATAGCAGGCACAGGACCCAGAAGCTTAAGCAGTCTTTCTAGGCATGTACAACCTCTGCCATTCAAGCTGACAGCAGTCTGTGTTACTAAGAGTAATTTGTTGTCATTTCTAGGGATTTGCTTATTCAGTTGTGCAACTGACCAACATGTCAAGTGTTGTCTACTTACCGTGGTTGTCTCTTTTTTTAAGATGGTTTTGCCTGAAGGTGGCCAAGGCAGCCAGTGGCACCCTGGCCCTGTAATAGAGTGGTCAGCAGGACAGGGCAGTGATCGTCCCCCTGGCACTGATGGGGGCACACCTCGAATCCTGTGGTGAGTTTTGGGTGCCTCACAAGACATTGAAGTGCTGGGGCAAGTCCAGAGAAGGGAAACAGAACTGGTGAAAGGCCTGGAGCACAAGGCTTATGAGGAACAGCTGAGGGAGCTGGGGTTGTTTAGTTTGAAGAAAAGGAGGCTCAGGGGAGACTTTACTGCTCTCTACAACTGCCTGAAAAGAGGGAGGAGTAAGGTGGGGGTTGGTCTCTTCTTCTAGGTAACAAGTGATAAGATGAGAGCAAATGACCTCAAGTTATGCCGGAGGACATTTAGACTGGACATTAGGCAAAATTTCTTCACAGGAAGAGCTGTCCAGCACTATAATAGGCTACCTGGGGAAGTGGTTGAGTCTCCATCCCTGGAGGTATTTAAGACGTGCAGATGTTGCACTTGGGGATATGGTTTAGTACTAGGCTTAGCAGTGTTCATAGGTTGATGGTTGGAGTTGATGATCTTAGAGGTCTTTTCCATTCAAATGATTATATGATTCTGTGGTGATATGGGCAACTACACAGACCCCAGTGTTTACAAATCAGTGAACAGCTCCATCTTAGGAGTATGTTTTTCTAAAGGCAGTCAGGACAATTACAGGGGACACTTAGCATTGATTGTAACAGTTTTCACCTCTATGAGGGTGTCCTTGGGTAGCTTTTAATGCAAATAGTGTTGCTGGGCTCCTAAGGATATGTAGACTGTGAAGTGTTAGTAATACTAATTCTCACAATAATTTGCATATAGTAACCCATTTAAAAAGGTCTGGTTAAAAGATGCTATCCTTTAAAGAAAATATTAAACCTTTGCAATGAAAGAAATGTAAGCACATATATCCTTAATGTTAAAAATAAAATTTGGCATTGTGTCAAATGAGTGCAGACAGTCATTGTGGCTGGTTCTGAGTGAGTTTGTAAGCCAGCTGAGGAATGTGTGACATTAAGCATACTGTAACCCTTTATGAAGTCAGAGTGGAGTTAGAACTTAAAGTTGTTCTTTAAGAATTCTGACTCAGCTCTAAGTACCAATCAAAAGACTGTAGCTGGCAGCCAAACAATGCATATCATTCATTGTACATATGTAGTTAAATAATTTTTTGATGGAAGGAGATTGAGAGGAGGAACTTTCTGAGATGAGATCTGACACCTCTGCCTGGCTGGCCATAACTGGTTTTTGTATAAGCAAATGTGTTTCTCTGTTTAATTCAGGTGTTTTCTGTCTTGCCTGTTGCAGGACTTCTCTCTACTCTACATGTAGCAGGTTAGTAGTGGTCTTTGGTGGAAACACGTTCCAGAAGCCCCATCTAAAATGTGGTGTACAGAAACAAGTTTCTGTTTCTGTTTGCTGAAGGTCATCAGGGCACCCTTTGCCTCTTGCTTAGGTAGAATGGAAATTACTGGCCTGATGACCCAGGTTTATATTAATTGTGACAGGAGTAATTGCATTCGTAATACATACCAGCTTCCAAGGTGTCTTCAGTTCAGCTGTGTTTTGAAAACATTACAGTCATATGAATTTTGGCAGCCTGTATGTGGTAGGATTTTTGTGGAGAGTTTTAGCATCTCCTTGTTAAAAATGTCTGTCTCTTCAGAGTTGAAATGACTATGCATATAAGAATTTAAAATCTGGTGTGTCACATCACATTAAATTTGAAATTTAGTGTTTGCTACCATGTTTTAGAAAAATACAACCTTGGCATGAGAACAACTGCTGCAAATACTGTGTACAGTAGAGAAAATTTTAAAAGCTTCCAAATTCCCATAAATTTTTGTTTGAGCATGCAGTGTGCTTGACAGTCCAACCTCCCATCTTCCCTGTAAGGTGCTTTGGAAACTGCTCAGTTTAATGGGTTCTCATGGCCAAGCATACAAAGTTTTTGAAATATTTGAGGCACTACAGGGCTTTTATACTATGATCAGGTATTTTTAAAAAGGTGGGTTAGCCTTAAAGCAAGTAGCTGGAATTTCATAGCATTTAAGTTATTTTAGCTGCAGGTGTTATTGCTATTATTGGTTTGTGGGTTTTCTTTTAGTTGTTGGGGTTTGTTTGGGGTTTGGTTTTTTTGGGGTGCTTAGCTTTCAACTTTTACATGTGCAAGTATAAGTCTTAGTTGACTAATTTAGAAGTTCAAGTTCATTTTTATGGGGTTGGACAATAAATCAGCCATATGAGTCTTCACTTGACCTTGTGTTCTTGGTCTTGGTGGCAACTGTTCTACCTTTTTTTTTTTTTTTTAATAAATTTTAAAGGAAGAGGAGACCTTTGAAAATGGATTTGTCACATGTTTGGTGTCTTAGTTTTCTCTCCAAATACTATCAAAGAAAGTTTAATGTTTGACAGTTCACAGATAGGAAGCTGTAAGGTTTTGTAATGCTTGCGGTAATGGTTGTCATTATGGTAAACATGATGCTGGTGGGTTAGGTTTTCAGGCTTTCTCAAGCTGAATTTTGGTGTAAAACTGTATCAAAACCAAGCATACATCAATTTTAGTTCCTTAACAAAAGGCAACTCTGCCTGGTGTTGCTTGTTTAATGCTTCAGAAAGGAAGAACTTTTTCCAAAGAGCATTCTACTGGACGGTACCTGCAGGCTTGCTGCAGCTCTTTGCTGCCTCACTTGCTTTTCCTCTACTGCCTGTAGTCCTGGCAAACCCCTCTCAGGAAATGAGATGTCTTTGGGTGAACAAAACCTTGGTTGGTATGAAGAGCACATAGTGAGGTGTGTTCAAGAGGGAGTTACCACAATGGGGATGTTACTGATGCTGTTGCCTCAGAGACCTGTCTTGTGTAACATTTTCATGACAGACTTTGAACTAGATGAGCCAGCAGTGTGTTTAGTACTGATGGGAAACATCCTTACTGCAAAGGGACCATAACAGAAAATGCTGACAGAACTTCGTGAGGTTTTAAAAGTAGAAATGGCATGAACTCACTGGTGTGAAATACTGAGTAGTGCAGGGAGGAGACCATGACAGTAAAGCTTTTATTAGGCATCTCACAGGTTGGAGGCAGCTGAGGAGAAGGGATCAAGAGTGTATTGCTAAACTAACTATGGATTGTCAGCATGGCATAGCATGGAGACAGGGGAAAGGATGCTGTACCTCAGGGAAAGTATTTGCAACAAAATAATACTAGAATCTGTGCAAAATATCCTATTTAGAGGGCCAGAATGGCAATATTGATCTAAATTAGAGCACCTGTAGGAAACTGCTACTGGAGTGCTTGTAGAAATTGGGAATGATATTTCACATGTTAGTTTGCCTTTAAGACTGTTGTGTTCAGGACTGTGAAACTAGAAATGGGGTTTGTTTCCCAGAGGTAGAACAGATGTTCTGGGTGGATGTGCCTGCTCCATGCTTCTGAGGAGTCATCCTTGGTTCCTCTACAAATGTTCAGAGCATTATAAATCCCTGATAGGTTAAAAAAAAAAAAAGTAAAAATGACTGACACGAGAAGTATGAAAGCTTGATCCCAGGAATGTCGTTTTAAAAATGTCTTCTGGACCGGGCAGCAGAGGAGGGGACTCCTCAGGAAAAAGGAAACTTTTCTTTTTAATCTGGAAAAAGTTACTTTCTAGGTAAAAATACCTAAAAAATGCTGACCATCATGCTTGCTATTTTGTTATCTTCCTGTTGGGCCTCACATTTTTAAGTGTCCGGGGAAGTATGGTGGCATGGCTGCTCTGTAGACCTTTCTTCATGGGAGAAAGCAATAAGGAAGAATCCCAATCACCTTTTCCTAATACTGGCTGTACAGCTTTTATAGCTGTACCTGAAGTCAGTCTACTATGGTTTTCACTGTTCTTGGAAAATGTGAATAGTTCTCATACTCCTGGGTGTAGACCATCCCATTTAGCCTGATTTCAGGCATCTGGTGATGCGAGATGTTGTATTCCTGGTAGATTGGGACTGCTTACAAAGTAGGCACTGGGCCATAGGGGAAGTGCTGCTATGAAGCACATCATCAGGCTTCTGTGTGTCTTTGTCTGCTCTGCTGTGAGCTTTGCCTCAAAAAACGGCTGTTTAATTAAATGCCAGGACTGTTGCCAAATTCCAGCATGATGTAATTAAAACACTCTCCACAGGCAAGCTCTGACCCAGCATTCAGTGTGGATCAGAAACCTGATGCACCATGGGGATCACACTCTCCGGAGGGTATTCTTCCAGTTTGAACAGAGACCAAAAGGGGATGAACAGATGGGGAGCAAACAAGCTCATCTGCAGAACTGTAAGGTTTTCAGTGAGCTGCATCTTTTCCTGCTGCCTGTGCAGAAGGAGCAAGGAGCCATTTAGCACAGCTCAGTCATCCGGCAGTTACTGACACTTGTGTGGGTTTTTACAATGTTGTTATGAAAGTTTGTCTACTTCGGGGCACTGTATCAGTTCAGACTTGTTGGATGAAGAGTGACATGACCACCTACTTTATCCCCTGATTTTTACAACTTTTTAAAAAGAATGAATCATTGTGGAAGATCGTGTGTGTCATGACCCTGCATTCCTTTGCAGGGATCCTGTTATATGTCACTTGGCAGTTTGTTTTACCCACTGTGGTGGGTACTTGATCAACTTGCAGAGTTTTTATTCTCTGCTGTTCTTTTCAGTGAAAATTAGAAGATTAACTGCTTACTCTTGCCAGGAATAGGAGAAGTAGCTTTCCCTGCAGAAAGCTACTTCCAGAATTGAAACATTGGTTGTTTCTGCTGCTGGACTGCAGCAATAGAATAAAATTCCAGTCCTCCTTTGTTGGAAGAGTCAGATGGATATAGAAAAGCAGAATTGAGGAAACAACTAGTATTTAATAATAGTTGTCTTGATAGATATTTGCCTGCCTACCAGTAGGCTGCTTAAATCATGGGGAGCTTCACCTGAGAGACTAAAAGAGGGCAGTATATATAAAGATATTTCATGAGCTTGAAGAGCATGTTGGGAAAGTGCCTGTGGATGTTGCTAGGGAGTAGGTGGGTTGGAGGGCTGTGAAGGAAGAGCTGTTTTGTTTTCAGTTGGCAGAATGGGATATGGTAAGTAGTGAATAAATCTGAATCCAACCCTTATGTCAGATATGGCCTGTGGATAGTTTCTGTTGCCTGGATTTTTAAAGAGAGCAGTGCATGCCATCCAAGTTCTTGCCATAAGGTGCTGTCTATCAGTGGTGCCTGTTTTGGAAAGGGAGACTGTCAAAGTGCTTAAGAGGGGTTATTCTGCACTGTTGCTAGTTAGTGGAGTAGGATAATGGCAGCTGAAGCTGTGATTTATCCCTTTGAAATAGTCTTACACAGTGAAAGATCACCCTGGTAACAGATCAAGGCTTTGTGCAATTGTTTCCTCAAAGAAAAAAGTTCCTTTTCAAACAGGTGTTTACTAATGGTTATTATATGCTTTTAAGGTAAGAGAAAATGAAAAGGGTGTGAGAGTAGTCCTTCTTGAGAGGGGTGCTTTCCTTCAGTCAGATGGGATAACTGTGCCAAAAGGCGTCTGCTGTCTGGAATGTCAGCAGATCAGCCTTTCTGTCTGACCTAGAACAGTGAATGCATGCTCACTATCCATCTCCTCCTTTGTGTCCAAAACCACTTTGGCAAACGTTCCTCTATGGTTGTGTATATTTTAAAATGCTTTAGATACAAGATTCAAAATGTATTTTGGTGTTTGTGAGTGGACTTCCTAAAGATATTTGTAGTTTATAGATGCCTCTGTCTACAGCTTTAGATTTTATTGTGATGCTTTCCAAAGTTGGGTTTCAGCTCAAATAAAAGTTTTTCACTTCAAAGGAAAGTGTGCTGTATTGCAAAGGAAAAAGTGAGAACACTGCTGGTTAAGAGGCAACCATTTAGAAAGCTTGCCTTGAGGTGTTCGCTGACACCTGCAATGCAGATCATGAATTTCAAAGTAGTCGTAATACTGGTGCAGTTGTTGCATTGCACACCTTCAATTTCTGAAGTGTTCTTAAAAATGGACATACTCTTCCATTTCTTGACTGTATGCTGCTCTGTGTGTACATTTATATGCAGAAATCAGGTACCTCTCAGAGTTTTCAAGACAGCATGGGTGTTCAAAAAGCATTTATTCTTTTGGTTAAATTGTGAATTAGTAGTTGTGCTATGCTGGAATTGCAGCAGGAATTTGTCTAAACCTCTTATTTTCCTATGGTAAATTCCTTTTGGTAGCTATTGATTTTAATTTCAGAGGTGTAGTATAATCATTCAGTAGGATAGATATCTGTTCCACACTGTTGGAAGCATAGGAGGTTTCTTTAGAAAATATTTATGCAATCTCACTTCTGCTACCCAACATTTCAGATATATTCCTACTTGTTTTCTGACATAGACATAGGACAAGTTTTGCTTGTGTTCTTCATTTCCATACTTCGGTTCCATGCTGGCAAACTGCCACTGCTTATGTTTTGAGCAAGTACCTTCTTAATGACCTCTTTTGACAGAAATTATGACAAGCAGGGGAAAAACAGATGATGATGTTTTTAAGCATCTCTGCCTTCTCTCAGGCCCTCTGGTAGTGGGTGAATGTGCACTTATTGGCACAGTGGAAAAATGAGCCTGTTTTGTTAAAAATGCCTCTGATGTGTGCTGCCTGGACCGAGTAACTGGGCTTGCTTGTTCCAGGCCAGTGTAGGACTGTGATGGACTTCCTGCTGCTGTAGGGTTTGTGCCTATGTTGAAAAGCATGCTAGCCTTAGATTTCCTTTAATGAAGGTAAGGAGTTCCCAAGGAAAAAACGCATGAGAATGAATCACGTGAGAAATCACTGCATCAGTATTAGTTTCAGTATGTTGTTTAGTTTTGCAGAAGTAGTTTTCAGTAAATGAGTGATTTGGTTTCAGTATTAGTTTGCAAAAATTCCCTGAAACATGGAATTGCCTTTGCATTTCAATTCAATTACATTTTGCACTACGTACTAATGAACTTGTAGAAGAGTATCTCAAAACCTTCTGAAGGCCCTTTCTGTGTTAGAACAATGGCCTAGCTCATAGATCTTACCCTACTTTAGCATAGTGGAGAATGAGATATATCAACAAAACTTCTGGCTGGGTTGGACAAGCAGTTTTGCTCCTGTTGTCATGGTACAGATAGTGTCTGAAGACTGAATTTTAAGAGTAGTAAGTCAGGTTCTTGGCATGGCATTGTGTATTTCTCAAAGTGTAGCTTTACAGTGGCATTTAGTTAAAACATAAGTCAGAAAAAGAATCGCACGAGTTGTTAGCAGCTCTCTTAAGTGTAGTTAGCAAAGGATAAGCTGTCCTTTTAAAAGGATACTGTGGAAATGAGCACTGGAGCAAGCTTCCTGCACCTGTGGCTCTTTGACATCAACTGTGTTTTGATCCCATACACAGCCATGGACATGCCAAGACCAGAGACGTGCAGGTGTTTCCCTCTGGCTCGTGTAAACTCTATGCTTTCCTGGAAGTAAAATGCAGCTTGCTATTGCCTACAACTACAAAAGTAGATGCTTAGTAGTTAAGGAAGTGCTTGGGTAAGAGAGGTGCCAAATGGCACTAGACAGAGATTTTCAAAGAGGAGGGAGTGGGAGGAAATGCACGGCTGTTGTCAGTTCCCAGGACACAACTACTCTGCTCCACGCTCTACTTCTGCATGTAAAAGTCCAGACTTGCTCTGTCTGCTAGCAAAAGTGCTCTAATGTGATTGTAAATTTTATTAAACTTACTTGCTAGAAATCATCAGACAGGTTGGAGAAAATGTAGGAAGATGCAAATTAAATCCCAAATGGCTAAATTATTGAACATCTCTACTCCATGCCTAAAATACACTTTGAGAATGTTTTTTGTCAGACAGATTGTGGTCAAGGAGTTGGAACAGTTCTCACCGAAATGAGTCAGTGGTGGTGACTACTTTCAGCAAAATGAAGCTAACCAGAGAAACTGAAAGAACTGGGAAAAGCTGAGTTGTGTCGTTCAGTGGCAAAGCTGTTCACTTATGTTTGGCTCCTCTTGCCTAACTGGTCTGCTAAAAAAGGCTGCTGTTCTGGGCATTGCTCAGTTCAGTTTGGTTCATCAGGCTCATCTTTCAAAGGAAGGAGGAGTAAGGTGCTGATCCTTAAGCAGAGCCAGTTGGGCCATCTTCCTTCATTATACTGCATAGGTAGCTTAGATCGTTTTGGGATGATACAAAAGTCATTAAAATGTATGATTGAGTGGAAGTTTATGCAAGGAGAGAACCAGAAGTATCTTGTAGATAATGTGCTTGGACCATATCCTGTTGACCACAAAGCCTGGTCTGTGTTTACCATTAGCCTCAGATTATCTGACATCCCCATTTGGATTTCTCGCTTCCTTCTCATGTTACCAGCCTGATTCTTGACAGCAGTTTTTGTATAACAATCTATTTATTCTGTAATATATGCTGTTGCATTGCCATAGGCAATTGTACCACTTTATGTGCTTTCTCTCAAATTTTCACAATTACCTCAGGTATTAAAAATCTTAATAATGGTTGAATGGTTGTTGATTTTGTGGGGTTTTTTTTTTTTTTGGTTGGTTGGTTTTTTTTGTTTGTTTGTTTGGGGTTTTTGTTGCTTGTTTGGTTTGGGGTTTTTTGTTGGTTTTGAGTTTTTTGCTTGGTTTTTGTTTGTTTGGGGTTTTTGTTTTGTTTGCTTTTTGGTTGGGAAAAATTCTCAAAAATGATCCATGTTTCTTTGGTGTGGCTTCTGTTAGTTTACCAGTACTGATTAATTAAAAAATATTTAGTGTGATCAAGAGTGTGATCAAGAAGCAGAGGTGATTCCCTAAGTATTTTAAGAGTGCTCACATGACACTGTAGTAAGTGTGGCGAACATTTGGTGTCAAATGACAGAATATAAATGCAAGCAGCATGTCCTCTGTCCCCTCTTCTGTACAGGCAGTGAGTTGGCTCAGAGAAAGAAACTTAGCATGAATTAATGAACACTGCAAGAATCAGTGTGATGCTGGGCAGGGTGACTGGGAGCTGGAGACCTGCCCTGCTGTACCATTGGTGGTTCCCAGAAACCATCCAGACAGAAACATCATGAGCAAGAGATTGTTTGAACTGTCACATGTAATGGTCACTGACATATCCACTCTGTTTCTGTTGGTTCTGCTCTCTCTTCTTCTGATGGAGATTTCCCTTGTTTCAGTGTTCTTTTTTTCCTCTCATGAGAAGCTAGTACTGAATACTACAAGAACGAGTTATACCAAAGACCAGAATTACTTCTTGTCAGTTCTGCAGGAAAGAAAGGGGGATGAAGGATGTCTTTTCACAAAGATATTAGATAAAACACTTCTGAAAACAGTGCCTTTTAATTTTTTTTTTTTCTTTTTAGAATTCCTCAGTTCAATCTGAGCTTTACAGATATGCTTCAGAAAGCATTTTATAATCCACAAACTATAACCAAACAATCTTTATGAGAGTTGCATACATACTACTAACTGTGAAAATGAAGAACATTTCAAAATTAAATACTGAATTATCAACAGGGTAGATACTAGTTTCCTCTGTTTTTTTCCTTAATGTGTCCTTCTCCCACTGAATACCTGTGTGAGTTTTAAATAACATGGCCCTGGGGAAGGTTGTAGGGTGATCTAAAAAGTGTCCTTTGTCTTTTTGTTGCTGGTCTATTGAGATACCTTGGAGTATGCTATGATTATAATAGATGAAGAAATTGTAATGTCTTGAGGGAGATACATTTATATTTAAGTCTTGTGAGAGTTTCCATGCCATGTTTTCATGTTCTCTGGAAGAAAGGATTTTTGTGAAAGACAGCTGAAATATAGATAAGGGTGCAGAGGAAATAAAAATGCTGAATTGGCACTGAAAGTACAGTATTTCTATGGAGGATTACTATCCTGCTCATATTCTGGGGACAGATGAGCCTCTGTGTTGTTTTGGATAAATTTTATTCTCAGTGTTCAGGCAGTGACTACAGCAGCAGATTAAAGTAGTGTGCACAGTCTCTCTACAGAGTTGAGACTAGAAGATGAATTTAAGTAATTAAAACTACAGAGTTCTCAATAGGAGTAATGAAATTTTCTATTATATTAAAATGATCTGTTAAAACAGTATTAAAAAAATCAGACAGGTATTGGGACTTTGTTTTGTGGTTTGTTGTTTTTTTTTTTTTTTTTTTTAACTTTCCTTGCAATCATTGCCAGACATCTGTGGTTAGTGCAACATTAGAACTTTGCATTTCATGGAATTCAGAGAGAAAGGAAGAAGTCTAAAGCTGATTGCCAAATGTGTTCTGTGAAACCTTAGTTTGAGGTCTTTTGTAAGTATGGCTTTTTTCATACTCGTAACTGTTTTAAACTCAGTTATGTGTGCTGATGTGTTTCATTTCTGAACCTGCCACTATGTGGCTTGTGATTTGGCCAAACTTGATTGTTAGTTGAAAAAGTAGGGATATATTCTCAAGCATGTAGGTTCTCCCCTTTTAGTTGCCTTTAAGATATCACTCACTATATGACTATTCCCCAAATCTGTTTTATTTGGTTTTTGTAATCCCACTATTTTGCAAAGTCTCCTTCTACTTGCATCCTTGAGTCAGCCACTTCCCTTTCCCCCTCTCCCCCTCCCTGTATCCATCAGTAAAGAAAAGCTGGAAGTGACTGTGCTTATCTGAAAGAGGAGAGTGATCCTTGTCTGCTCTTCCTTAGCTGTCAGGTTCTTTTGTTCTTCTTTAAGTAAAGAAGTCATTTCAGGCTGTCAGATCTGTATTGTCGTGTGAAAGATTTTCTTATCACCTTTCACAGCATACACTGATACCAGAGCACTTTATATGATGTCTTGATAAAAGTTTTTCACTTCCTCAACTCTTTGCCATTAACTCTGACTTAACCAGCTGTCAGTATTTGAGCTCAAAATTTGGGAGATACCGTGGGGTTGGTTTTTGTGGTGTTACTATGTACTACACCAAAAAAGCTGCTCCCCCAGCCCTGCCACAGCAGCCACCTCCAGCTGTGGGTTCCTTCTGCTTCCACTGTACCTGACTGAGCAGTAAAATTGGTAGTGTAAGTTTAGTATTAGCCTCTTTTGTTTAGATCTTGGATCTAGTTGTTTGTGAAAATCTAAATACAGATCTTAGGGATTAATGGTATTATTTTGGAAGACAAACATGCATTTGGTGGCTTTGATTTTTGTACTACTGAACTATACAATAAAATTCAGACCTATACCAAATGTCTGATGCATTCCAGTGCAATAGCAGGTTGCAACCACTTCAGAATCTATACTGGAGTGTGTCCTCTCAGGCTACCTCCACCCTTTGGCATGTCTCATGAGATAAGGTGCAAATGAAGTCTCTACTAATTTGTATTTGGTCTTGAACTGATTAGCCATCGGTTTTCTGAATGGAAAGGATTATTATTTTGTTTAAATTACAACAGAGGTGGGAAAAACCAGATTTGAATTAGCCATTAGTGGGGAACTTGTCAATGAAGTGACTTTCTCAGAGAAAGTATAAAACTAGAAAAAGGGTTTTGTTTTGACTTAATTGTGTTTATTAATTGCTTGTGTTTGTTTAATAGTTATTTTCAGCTGTTGGATTAAAATGGTAGAGTTAGGGTTGGGTAATAAACTTGAGAACATTGTATCTTGAGTAAATGTCCATCTTAAAACATGGTGGTGACTGGATGACAATTTGTAATGGGAAGTCCTATATTGAATGAATGAACAGTTTCCAATAAAATTCTGTGACTGGTAGGAAGGCCAAAGTTCTATTGCCCTGTTGCTTTAGCAAAGGAGAAGGTTACAGAGTAGAAACCATTTTTGTAATACAGCCTAAGCCATTTCAGTGAAAGATAGTACTTAAATACTTAGTTGTGAGATGTGCTAGTCCTGCTAAGTAATAAAGAAGGATGTTAAAGATTTCTCGTCTTGTTTTCTCACTTTGAGTTCAAATAATAAAAGTACTCACATTCTTTCTTCTCAGGCACCCTAGACTAAACAGTTCATGGGCTTTTATCAGTGTATGTTTGGAAAGTGGAGCTTAACACTTGGAGTGGGTGCAAAGTTTGGCTTCGAAGAAGCATTACCTTCCAGCATTCAGGCTGCTTAGCAGGTGTCAAAGAGGCCTCAAAGTAGCTTGATGCATTATTGCTTCTTTATAAACCTCGCAGTGGTGTGTGCTGTTTGTCACTCTGTATTGGGAAATCCTTTAATAAGGCAGACATGCACTGTCTTCAAAAATTAGGGTGACCTTAGTGGTGCCATAAAAGGGTTCTTGGTTAACAAGCCTCATCAGTGAGTGCTGGAGTTCTCTAGAAAAGGGATGATATGTAGAAAAGATATTATCATATGTTACACAGAGGAGACAATATGAGCCCTGCCTCTTTTTAGCCATTAGGTGAGTCTACTTGAAGACTTCATCAAATAAAGCATTTAGCTATTCTGAACTCATAGTGAGGTTTTTAGCACCAAGGTGAGAGTTAAAGATGTCCTGACTACTAACCCAGTAGGCTTCTAGCACAGCAACCAGAATCTCTACCTATGTGAACGATTTTACTTGAGATTTAAGATTTTAATACAGATTTTCTGAAGTCTTGCCTTGCTAGTAATAAACACCATTCTGCTAAAGGGTTCCACAAAATGCAATCCCCCACCTGCATTTATGTATATTTTTCAAGCCTTTTGCAGTATAGTGGATAACCCATTGTTTCTTGCTAGCTGCAGAACTTCCACAGCCATATTTACATCAGAATTAATAATGCTTATTGCCTTTGTTGCTACAGCTTCACCTGTCAAGTGGCTTCTGGTTGTAAGACTGGCTCAGAAAGGTGACACTAAGGAGCTGTGCCTCAGGGCTGCCCTGCTGCCAGGAGCCTTCCCACACACGGCTGAGGGGCTCAGCCATGCCCTGTGGTGGGGCTGATGGAGCTGGCTGGTGCCTGCACCTGGAACAATTTCCTGAAAGAAATAAAAACCATTATGTGACTTGCTCCCTCCCAGAGATGCATTAGTGCAGCCTGCTGGTGTTTGCAGGAGGTTTTGTCGTGTGCTGTGGTACTTGAGAAGGGGAGACAGGCGCTGACTGGAAGAACAAAACTGGCCCAATTGGCCTGTGGGACCGGAGTTGAAATTTAGCTTAAAACTTACAGAAATGCTGCAGAACTAAGCATACTATTTCATAGCTAAGTTATGCCAAATTTCACAGCCAAATTTCACAATCCTGAAAGCTGGAGCTGGAGTTTAAAAATAAAAAAAGTAACGTAAAAATGCTTGTGGAGATTTTACTTGTGAAAGTTTTAAGAAATTGTCACAAAGTGCCTGTGCTAGCATATAGCTGCAAACTCTTCAAATTACAGTGTGCTTCCTGTGAAACATTCAGTTTATTTCCTTTCCTTAGGATTGGAGTTTGTGCAGATAACTGTTTGTTTTATCATATCCCAACAAATGTTGGGTGGAATGAAATTTGGAGCCTGTTTGTTATATTGGCACATGTTTTAATTTGGAAAAAAAAAAAAAGAGCAAGCTTAAGAGCCATGCTCCTAAGATTTTAGGGCAGAAGGTCAACGTGAATTTGTAAATGAACATATTTCATCCTGAAAGCAGTTCATTGAATGACAATGCTTGTGGGTAGGTAACTTCAGTGTTGAAACAGTGGTAGTTTTCTCAGCAGTTAAGAATTAATAGATGGGGAAACCAGTTTTATGATGGATAATTTCCATTGGTGCAAATGTAAAGTTCAAGGATTGTGATTGTCCAAAGTGTGTAGTCCAACTTTTCTTTTACTTTGGATAAATGAATTGATATATTGCATCTTTAAAGGATGCTGTATATCTGCACAAGCCAAAGTACTGCTCTAGGCTGCAGATTTCCATGGGAGTGCTTGGAAGCATACTAGGAGTCTGTAGGCTTTGGAGGTGCAGATTGTAAAAAGATACACTTGAGGTTTTGGTGACTTGGACCAGCATAATGTGTGTCATGGAGAGAAGAGAAGGAAAAGAGGTCTTTCTTTCCTCTTGAATGATCCCTGATGCTTTGAGGTTTGGATTGATTTTTTTTCTGGATCTCTTCTTGATGTGGTTGGCATGTGTTTGATTTTAAAAGAACTTGTCTGAAGATATAAAAGAGAAAGTAATGATCATCTGGTAGGAAAACCATGCACAAATGCACTTTCATGTTGAGAAGTTTAATTTGAATAATGTCAGGTGGATAAGAATTGATGGCTTAAGTAAATGAAACTTTCAATTTTTTTACATCAAAGTCATTGTAATATAACACTTTTGGACAGTTAAAAAGATTAATGGATATTCTGGACTTAATTGCTTTCTGTTCTTTTTTCCTAAATGATTCTTTTGTTTTTTATGTTTTGGCATTTTGTCTAATGTTTCACTTTAGCATAGCAAGCGGTGTATTTGGCCCTACTATCCATTTAATTCCTGAGGTACCTGTCCCTGCCTGCTGAAGAAAGGTGTCATCACACAAGAACTTGATGTCAAGAGAAATATTGCTGTTACTTTCCAGGGTGACACATAAGAAACAATGGTCAGGTCAGCCTGTCTTTGTGAGATCTTAGAAGGATGTGTGCGTGCAAATGCCCATACACCACAATCCGAGGCAAATGTGCTGCAGAAAAACCTAGTAAAATTGTTCCAGAGCAAGTGAAGGGGACTCACTGAGATTCAGACTAGGACAGGCTTTGCACATGTGGTTCGAAAAATAGTTTTTCAGTGTCATACTGTTATAGACTGTTCTTTCCCAGGTAAGCTTAAATTGCATTGATTCTGTCCTGACTGACTTGTGATGTCTTTGACACTTCTCAGCAGTGAGTGTGACTGGAACAATCCAAAGTTTGCAAAACTGAAGATAGCAAACACTTTTATAAAACAAACATAATGTCGTAGTCAATATAGTCATCTGTGATGATAAAAAGAAAATTAAGCACATTATTTTAATAGTCATTCAGAAAGAGACTAGGCAGATCTAATGAGGCTGCATGGCTACTGAGTAGAAAGACGTCTATGGCTGAAAAACTTGCATGGGCTACAAAGACCAGGAGACAGAGACAATATTCAGGAGAAATATCTGTTATATTATGTGCTTACCTGATTCTAGCTTTCTTTCCAGCAGGATCAAAATGTAATCTGTAGGAAATAGCATACTAGGTTACACTTGTGTGGCTGGAATCTTGTTCCTACAGCTATTGTAAGATTTTGGCACTAGTAGATGGAAAAAAAAAAATCCTGCTTCTTCAGAAGCAGCTCAGAGACATGATTTGAATTGCTGTAGCTGTGTGATTCTTTGCAGGTGTTGTGAAGTATATGCTACCTTCACCCCCAGTGTGCATTATGTTGTATTCTAGGAAAATGGATTTCTTCTGCCATACCTACCCTACTACCATAGTGCAGCTTTCTTTCTTTTGGAGTGCAGCTTCTGGTTTAGAAATAAAGAACTGTTGACTGTATGAGGGAAACTCTAGATGATTGCAAGTCATGTTAGGGAAACTTTTGGCAGGCCTTTAATTTGTTTAAGCAGAGGATCAAATACAGTCA
Organism: Rhipidura dahli; assembly: GCA_013399225.1. Taxonomy (NCBI): domain Eukaryota; kingdom Metazoa; phylum Chordata; class Aves; order Passeriformes; family Rhipiduridae; genus Rhipidura; species Rhipidura dahli. The sequence continues at coordinate 1,141,468 of VXAC01004743.1, read as the reverse complement.
TTACTGCTGCAGTCTTTGCAATATTGCCCTCTGATCCTTCTAGTTGTCATTGCATTAGAACTCTTGTCAGGGTATATTTATGTGCAATGACTTTCTCAGTGCACTTTTTGAATTGGAGAGGAACTACTCTCTGGAAACCAGTGTTGTACTGTGCTTTAAGTTTCCCTGTGGCATTAGGGAAATCGGCAGTCTTTGAATTTCTGTGATTCTAATATTCCATGTAATCATTGAGGTTGGAAAAGACCCTTGCAATCGAGTCCAGCTGTGAACCCAGCGCTGCCAAGTCCGTCACTAAACCATATCCCTAAAGGCCACACCTCCATGTCTTTTAAATACCACTGGAGATGGTGACTCCACCACTTCTCTGAGCAGCCTGTTCCAATGCCTGAACACCCTTTCAGTGCAGAAATTTTTCTTAGTATCGGATCTGAACCTCCCCTGGCACAACTTGATGCTTTTTCCTCGTCTGTCACTTCTTACTTGGGAGAAGAGGCCAACTGCAATCTCTGGGCTGAACACCTGCTGCTCTCCTATCCTTTCCTCTTTAGAGAATACTTAAAAACTGTTATGTTTTAGCTCTGGCATGCGTACATGAATCTGCAGTAGCCAAATCTAGCCTACTAGAAGCTTTGTTTTGCACTGAAAAAAAAAACCCCAACAAAATATACATAGTGTCAGCTAGTCTATGTGAAACACATTGAAAATTACTAGAACGTACCTCCTACTTCCTCCTCATCTGAATGGAGTGTTTCAGAGTAGGCAATAAGGAAAAAGGCTACTTTTAGGGCTGCATACAGTAAGAGAAGACTCTATCTTAAAATATAATTACAGGTAGAACTGTATCCATCCAAAGCAGTAACTATGGATATTTTTTTTCTTAATTTTTAGTTTAAATTCTTGCAAGAAGTTAAAATGTTTTAAAGTTCAAGTAGATTTAAATGATAAATATTTCCACTTACATTAGGCATTTCACAATTTCTATAGAAGTGTGCAGTTGTAAATATGTTGCTACTAGGTGTACTAACAATTAGTAGCTTACAGTGGGTGAAATATTTTGGTTATGCTCTTTGAGGAGGGCTTGTATTTGGGGTAAATATAATATTGATGATGGGGAGGTATGGAGCCTGGGAAGCATTCACTTTGTGAAAACCAGATATGACCATCTAGCAATTCTGCTGTTATTTGGTATCACTGACTTCCTCTCCCTCTTCCCTCCCCCCCTCGCCCCAAAAAAAGATAAGTTCTTTTTTAGGGGAAATCCTGTTTATTTGCTTTGAGGAAATAATTTTCCAGTTACTCTGTTGAGTTTTTCTTTCTATTAATCTCTTAAGGAGTGCTGATACCCCTTAGAATTTTGTTTTCTGCCTCTGCTGTTGGAGTTTTTGATACATAAGGAGTTGCTGGTAGTGGCAATACTATCTAAATACCTTTCCTGTCAGTAATGATTTAATTATCAGCTGCTGCAGGTGTTTCATGTTCTTTGGCCTCTTCCTGGGAAAGAATATTTAATATCTATCCTTCCTTTTTCTCTTCTGCCTTTCTTCTACCACAAACCTTGTTGCCTTAGCCGGAGAGATCTTTTGGGGCAGTAATTTCTATAAAGACCGCAGTCCATTACTCTAACTCATGTGACAGCTTGAGAGCAATTGAAGTGATATTTTGGAAGTGCCGCTTCTCAGTTTTGCTTAAATTCTCGAAAGAATGTAAAAAGAAGTTAGCGAATCACTGGAAATACACTTTTTTCTTTCTCTTCACCCTGCCCAACCACTAGCTTTAGCCATTTATTTTTTTATTTCCTTCTGGCCATTTTAATATCCTTTCACTCCAGTTCACTTCATAGTCATCTCTCAAATCTAAGCATGTTAACTTAAGCAACTTTCTGTGGAGAATGATTCTCTAGGGCTGGCTGACAGATTAAGTGGCAGTACCTCGGTTGTGAAGCAACCTACATTTGCACATTCTCCAGTCGTTTCCCATTAAAACTTAAAACCTTGTTCTGTTGTGGCACCTTTACAAAGCAGACCTCTCCCTTACATCTAAATGTTATGAAAACCAGGCATACTGTAACCCAGAACCCCAAGGAATGCTTGATTGAAATAACAGATCAGAAAAGTCTCTTGCTAACATTCCTGTGATTATAGGTTTACTCAAGTGACAGAAACTTGGTGTCAGCTAGCTTTCTGCATAAAGTCTAATTTTGGTCAAAAAAATAACACAGGTCTTAAAGGCTTCAATGATGCAGTGTTTGTGGGGATAGGTAACTTCTTAAAATACAACAATATTCACTGCATTTCCTCTCTTTGGAATTATCACATATTGCTCACTGGGTGGTTGGTCTGGTTCCTGCTGCGGAGTAGAATGTAGTCCCTGTTAGTAATTATTGAGATTGAGTAGAATGAGTGAAGGGAAACAGAAGTGATTCCTTCTTAGATCCTGTCAGGTAAACAAAAAGCTTTGGTTTAGACAACTCTATTCTTCTGTAGTATCTGTCTGGGTTAATTTTTAATGTATATTTGGATTTCTTTTGTTTGTAACTTGTATCTAGAGTTTGACATTGTGCATATAGGTCTGAAGACATTGATGTAGGAAATTCAGGAAAAGCTTTTAGGATAGAAAATAAGAGAAGGAACATCCATTGTATGATGTATGTATGTATGCTTTACAGTTGAAAACCCTCTACCAGTGAGAAGTGAGAAGTTAGTTTTGAAATGGTATATTACATCATGCAGTGAGCATGGTGAAGGAGAAAACAGATACCTTGCTTTCATTTTCACATGACCAAGTGACTTGAATAAGTGATGTGAACACATAAAACAGAAATCTAAACTCATTTAACATATTTTGAAAGTAACCATTTATCCTGATCTGTGTAAGAGGTATTTGAATGAGTAAATTGAACATTTAAGTTCCTCTGATGTTGTTAATCACAAACATTTCATTTACAATGGAGCTTAGCAAATGTGTAGTGAGAGCCCCTGTGGCACAGGAGACTATTTGCAGCCTTGATGCACATGCTAGAAGTTACAGTGCAGTTCACTCCTGCCCTGGTGTGTACAAAAGGCACATCAGCTGCTTTAAACTTAGTTTAAAGCTTCCTGGAATTGTTTCAAGTTCAGATATTGAAGGTCTTTCTATTTCAGAGTTGATACTCATGTTTGTTCTCTCTCTCTCCCTCTCTCCCTCCCTGTCTTTTTGCAGGCAAGGGCAGCTCAAGCATCTCATCCGACGTGAGTTCCAGTACGGATCACACCCCCACCAAAGCCCAGAAGAATGCAGCTACCAGTGAAGGTAGGCAGCTGGTACTCATTACCCAAGGCAGGCCCCCCAGCAGAATCATAGCAGTTTTCAGAAGAGGAGCCCCTCCTCCTTATTCCTTCTGTGTACAGTAGCACTGGTCTGCTAGAAATTCAAAAACAGATCTTCCTTTAAACAGTTTTCACTTCTACCTGTGGTGGTTTCTGATTTAACTTTGTGAAAAAGGATTTAAGATACTTCTGCAGAACCCAAATGTAGAGGATTAGGAGTAATTCTGTGTGCCAGTTTTTCAGCAAAGGCTTTTATACTTAAGGTTTTATAAATCTGATTTTGCAGTTATATTTGAAGGATATGCTTGATGGAAGCTTTCTGAAATACATTTTAGGTCAAATATTAGCCTCTTTCTTTTCATAATGTGAACAACATGAAAATGTGAGTTGTTTGAAAGCAGTTTTTCAAAAGTGTAGCTGTGGACATGAAGAGATGACACAGATTTAATTAGGTCAATACACCTCACCTACACTTACTGGAGTATGTCATCACCCAGGGCTAAATTTTTAATGTCCAGGAGAAGGAGGTGTCTTATCTGTCAGTATTAGTACAGTGTTGTACTAACTGGCCTATGAACAGAGAAATGTTGATTCTTCCTTTCTGACTCCTTACATGGGAGTAGGTGTACTCTGTTAAATAAAAGTGTTTGCCCTGGTTCTTACAATTGTGTCTTTGAAGGCTGAGAGGAAATAACTATATATAGTTTAATGATGTAAGCTAAAAGGATTTGTAAAAATTGTACATTTATAGGCCTTAACTAGTATTTCTGTTCAACTCTGTTGTAATGATTTGGTTATATTTTGTAGTAATCTAGTAATAATTCTGATTTCTTACACTTCTGTTACTACAAATTACGTTAAAAACTCTGATTGCTCTCAGTCTAGCTTTATTTCTTATGGCTTAAGAAATCAGACTTCTGAATATTTCTAGTTTGGCAAGTCTGACTATGACTGTAGAATCTGTTCAGTAAAAGCAGTTCATGGAAGTAAAAAATGACCACATAAATCATAAGGGTTCTGTTGTTGGGCGTGCATAATCCCACATGAAAAATGAGTATCTGGTCATGAATCATGAGAGATGCTGGTTTAGAATCTGTGCCAATTTAGACCTGTGCATAAATTTAACAATAAACAAATAAATGGTCAATAATGTTAAGTTGAATAGTAGACTTCATGTTTCTCTAAACCTTAGAGTCAAAAGTTTTGAGGTACCTGAAAAAGGTGGATTACCAGGACACAAAGTAAATTTAGGAAATGTATTCTCTGTATGACAGCCAGCAGTGAAAAAGAAAAGAAACCACAAAAGAATAGTGGAAACTCTGAAGTCAGTACTCAATAATTGCTCTAAATTTCTGTTGTACTTCAGTCTGTAAAGCATTTTTTCCCCTTGGATTCAAATAAGATAATGCAAAATAATCCTTTACTAATCTCTAAGATTTATGTTCTGAATTTAGCCTGTTATAGAGCCAGTGAATACTAATGTTGACCCTGAAATCTTCACCACTAGTTTGCAGCTGATTAATTCATTAGTGAGGGAGGCTTGAATGCAGGCCAGCAGATGCTGTAGTAAAAATATGTTTTTATGAGTTCACATGCAGAATCAGAGTTCAGAGCAGTGTAATTGTGTATTCTATACTTGGAGGCAATTTCACATGTTAGCCTAATTTTTCTGTGCTCTGGAATTATGTGATTTGACAAACACTTATTTTGACAACAGATTCAGATGTAGCTTCTTCCTCAGCCTCTGTTATTACTACTTTCCTACCATTTCTTTCTCCTGAGGAATTACTAATGTGGATCTGTTTAATATAAATTACCTTAATGTGGATTCCTGCATAATCTGGCAATTATTTTGAATGTAATAACCAGGGAGCGTAAGAGTTATGCAAAGGAAAGTGAGACCAGAGACATGGAAGAAGTTGGGGCAAAACAGGTGCTGCTGAAACTGGTTCTGTTACTGGGAGGCACATTTATCAACTTCAGTGTCTGGATTTTTTAATAATGCTGCCTCTTTTCCCCATGAACAGTAGACTTAATGCTGAAGGAGGATTCAGGTGTTAATAAAGACTTTTACCTTCCTTAAGATGACTTGAGCTCTGTGCTTGCAGAGGGCTGAATGTTTTTGTACTGTTCAGTTATAGAATAATGTCTAGGGGCCAGCTGAGAACAGGAGTCTGATTATGTTAGATGCTGTGCAAGCAGTGGCACTTATGTATTTTGGGGTGTTTGCATAGCATTTTTTTAACTGTTGGTTAAATTTACCTATTCCACTCTAGTATTTGCTTGCCATGGTACAGAAGTGTCTGCCCAGCACAGAGGGTGGTACATTTATCTTTCTTTTTACAGGAGACTTCATTGCAGGGACAGAATGCTCCAATTCTGCATATATTGTAAATTCACAGCACTGTGTGCTGTCCTGTGAATGAGCTATGTGTTGTGTGGTGAGCTGAATGTGCTTCTGGGTTTATCATGGGAAGGACTAGGAAGCATTGCAGGTGAACTCTCTTTGCCTTCATTGCCATGGGAAATGACCCTGATTGAGCACGGGGCACATGGTTTCTTTGCATCCTCTGAATTTCTGTTGCCAGCTGAACTCCTGAGTGCCCAGCTTTGCAAAGAGCAGAATATTCATTTGGGGCTGAAGGCCTTTCACAGCCTCTGCTTTCTAGCTTTTCAAACAGACCAAATTTCTTTCCAGTTTTGCACAGCTTGTCTTTTCTTTCTATAGGACAGGTGACACAACACTTGTTGAAGCTGAATCAGGGGAATGCCTTGAAACAACTGGGAAGGAAATTTGTGAGACTGATCCACCCTAGCTCCAGTACTGTACAGCAGAGAAGCAATCATGTAAAGTACTACTTAGGCAGGTACAGATTCCCAAGAACTGTAAAAAGATGTCAAGCAGGACTCTTGCTTGGAAGGGCAAACCACCTCAGGAAGTATCTGACAGCAGGTGTTGCCGTCAGTTTAAGCAATCAAACCATTCTCTTCATCCTGATGACTGCAGCCATGTTATCTTTGAGTTTCAGAGCTGTGATGTTTCTCTACAAAGTGGGTACCAACATGGGAAACAAGGTGCTTGAAATGGCTTGTGTTGTTCCACTCCCAGATATGCTGTTAAGGGAACATCATTTAACTCTTTTGTTGGGCACGTGTGGTGCAGCTATGACCAAAATAATGGTACCCCCTCCTCACCTTGTGGATTTAGAGCATCTGTAGAGTTGTGGAATACTTTATGTTCCAAAGAGACAAAATGTTGGTCCTGCTATGGAGTGTCTGGGCAATCTTCCCCCAGAGAAGGCCAGTCAGTGTGTGTTGGTGTCCTTAGCCAAACCAGCTCCACTCAGTGATGCCCTGGAAGGGTAACCACCACTCTGGTTTTGTTGCACAGAGGAAAGCAGACAGTACCTGGCAGACCACGCATCTTCCTAAATTTAAGCTTTGAGATACCAGCAATGAACTTGAGAGGGGAGCAAAGATGAAGCTGTACTGGTGCTGAAACTGGAGTCCAGTGGCTCTCACTTTGTGTACTTCAGTGAGGGGAAGGTGGCAAACCCAGATGTCTGGTCCTCTGTGTAAATCACAGGCTGGAGAGATCTCTTTGTCTGGCTACAGCTTGGCTCAGAAGGAAGGTGGTAGCCTGTGGGTGTGCATGCTGATGCCTCCACACTGCCTCCTCTCCTGAGGATACAGGTTTCTTTGGCTTTGAATATACACTGCCTTTTACTTCTTTTCCAGTCTCGGACGTTGTCTGCAATTCTTTACCCTATCAATCAATTATAGTTAGAAACTTGAGAACACATGAGTTTTTACTACCCCCTATTGCTCTTCTGGCAAGTGAAAGACTAAATGGATTTTTGTGGGCCATTTAAATGCAATTTGCTAGACACGGTCTCAGCTGGAATATTGTTGTCTGGAACTTGATTTAGGAGATTAGACTGAATGACTGTTTTTGTATGGGCTTACCTTGATCAGGGGGTTTTCTTCTAACACTTACCTGCAAAGCATGGAATGTTATGTCCAAGCTGGACACTTTGTATTAACTTGACCAACTGTTTTTCAAATAAAGAAAAATCAATACTGGTTGCACTTCACTATAGAGCCATTAAGATGTAATCCAGAGGCAGCTTTAAATTGAGAGCTCATGTATGAGCTCAATGTGTAAGCTCTAATTTATTTCTCAGTTTCTGTAAAATCAAATTGAAGGATTAGGTCTGAAGCAAAACACTATTTTAGCAGGGGGACTCAGTGCTGAAGTTACCTCTGAATATATCCCATTAAATCTTAGTATTTTGAGTTTTGCAAAAACACAGAAGCCAGCTGCTGTATTTTGAAGAAGATAAAATTTTATCTGCTTTTAGTTGACTTCTGGAGACCTTCAAAGAGTAAGTATTTTACTTTGTTTCTCCTTTTGCAGTACTCTGAAAATTCTAGAGTACTCTGCAATGAATATTTAGTATGGAGATCAAATGTGGTTTTTTTGGTAGTAGCTGTTTGTTTGCATCTCGACACAAGAGATATTTCTTCTGCACTTTAGGTGTGTACTAGAAAAGCCCTCCCTGTCATAGTTGTATCCTCTTTCCTGTTTTATTTGGGTTTTCTAGTGGTTCTGCTGGACTTGATGGTGCAGAGTTTACAGTTGGACTGGACGTTTTTTTCTAACCTGAGTGATTCTATGACTCTCAGAGCAGCAGGGCATATAGCCTGGTGGAAACAAGTACATTCATTAGAAACCATTCCCTCCATTAAATCATCTTGGGGGGCAGCTGTGTGAAAATGTAGCTCCTTGTAAATATGTAATGCTTAAATTACTCATGTAAAAGTGCTACTGTACCCTGTGCAAGAGGATCAGGTTGGTTGATCAGGCTGTGTTTGTGGCCATTGGCCATATTTCTATTGTGGGACCAGGCCACTGAAGTTTCTATATAGAAAAATTTCTTTTCCCAGAAAAAATTGACCTCGGTATCAGAAAACATGTATCACTGCTCTACATGGGAATATATTAAGTGATATTTCTTGAACACAAATCTATTTGGGTTGTGTGCCTCTCATTTCACCTTAGAAGTGAGGGAACAAAGTACTTGTTATAGGATACTTTCAGGTAGGCTGTAATTAATTTAATTTCTTTTGGCTTCATAATCAAATTCTTTCAAAATTTGAGGTATCTTTTGGATCTCCGAGTAATTCTTAATTTATTCACTGAATTTAAGAGAAGTGCTTGCGTTGTGGACTGTGATGGATGATATGAAAAATTTGGGAAGATGGAGCAGGTTCTTTGCTACTGAATGCTTTTTGTATTTTAAATGGTTCCTGACTGAGAATCAGTTCAAACAGATATTCAGGTGTGTGCAATCCTTGATCTTTTTTCAGAGGGAGATAAAAATCTCAGGGAACCAGTTTGCAAATAGACATCCTTTCTGTTTATTGAGGTTCACATAAAGAGGTAAGTAGCTGTGATTGGTATATCAAAGTTGCATTGAAGCTTTTAAGTTTGTGAAACCTCTTGGCTCTCTTGCCAAGAGTTGTTTGTGTGGCCTCTTGCCACTGAGCTAGGTGTTGTGGCAAAAGACAAGTGCTGAAGAGACGCAGTTTTTTACCCAGATTTTCTTGATGAGCCCTTATTTCTTCTGATACCTGTTAAGAAATCTTCTCCCACTTCAGTTCTTTACCATTTTTCTTTTCATTTTCTCTTTAATATTAGAGTTTTATTAACCCAGTATCAGAAATGAAAACCTGTAGTTGTTCTTTCTGGATGAATGCAAATCTATGCATAATTCCTTTTCTTTTGGTGGCAGTTCACTTCATTTTCATCTCTGCCTCACATCTCTGCAGTCTTTTATTGGGTATTTGGCCTCTTGGTTCTACTGTTGAAGTTCTGTCAAATCAGGCTTTCTGTACACCAAAGTGTGTCAGAAGCTGATATGAATGCCTGAATTTGCCCCTGCTTGCTTGGAACTGGGCAGAGATTCAGTTGGCTTTGAGTGAACTGTGGCTGTTGTAAGCTGGTAGTGAAACTGGAGACTAGGTAAGTTTCCTGGGGTTTTGTGTTACTTTTCTAGCAGGGGAGTTTTCTAGAAAAGTGAAATGTTGCATTGAAGAATGTGCCAAAACAGAATCATTTCAAGCCAAAAAGATTGAGGAGGAGTAAGAGGGGGCTGAGAGGCATGGCAGGTAATAAATCCAAAACTATAAACAGTTTGGCCGAATAAACAGAGCTCACTATTTAAATTCCTTTAACCAGCATATCTGAATGAATACACAGATATAATCACCTCAAGCAGTGTTTGAAGGTACAAAGTTGTATAGAGCTTGCTTTTAACCGGTGGGTTTTTTTCTTTTTTTTTGTGCTTAACCACATCTTGATATGCTTTTGCTATCTAATAGGCAGTGTTCCTGCAGAACTGTTCTGCTAATTACAACAATACCATTACAATCAGCATTTAAATTAGAGTTCAAATACAAGGCAAAAGTAGTGGGGATGCTGGCAAGGTTAAACCTGCAAATTGAAACCTTACTTTATTCTGGCTAATTTGTACTGAAATGCTATGGCCAAATGTTTAAAACTTGCCCAAACAATACCAAGAACAAATTGGAAATGTACATGAAACTGTGGTCTTACTTGATCTGCTGCATGGAATGTGAGACCCACCAGAACAAATGCACTTACAGTACAGTTAAAGAGAAATGATCCCAGTTTAAAAACCTGGCATTAGCTTTTCCAAGTAAGGTCCAATGCTTGGTTAGGAGTGATTACAGTTTATTCAATTACCTGTAAATCTGATTTTTAAGGCATCTAAGATCCCAAATGTAGTTCTTTGGGTAAAATGCTGTACCAAACTACTCAAATACTGTTATCCACAGGGAGGTTCTGACACTTAAATGTTCCTCCTATTATTGCCTATAATAGCTGTCTAAAGTAGTTTCCTTCTCTGAATAGTGACGTCACCTTGAAGTATCTGATGAATTTGTTAGGCAAAACCCGATCCTTGAATGCTGGACTGTCCCCTAAGACTTCTTGAAGAATATGTACAACCTGATAATGCATATTTAAATATGTCAGGTTTATCCATTTTTCAGAATTTATGAACTGAGACTAACAAGTTCCTTCAGATTAGTTCTAGTTTCTGGTTGAAATAATGAAATAAAATTGGAACAGCATTTTTTTTGACTATAAATTCACAATCCCTGTTAAGATGCTGTAATTTAAATTTATTGCACAAAATATCCTGCCTTATGTTCCTATATCTTATCTTTTTATGTCAGCTTGTCAAATGGCTGCATAATTTTTAGGACTGATACCACCAATGGTGCCAAAACTAGCAGCGTGCTTGAGAAATATCTGCTTGGAGTTGCTGAGCCATTCTGTACTTCTCTTCTGGCTATTGTACCATAGTTCCTGCTGCTGTGTTTTTGTCAAGTTTGGCATCTCATTGTTTCTGCCAGCATTCCCAGATTTCCTTTGAGAAGTATGTACTGAGATTGGCTGATGAAAATGGCAGTTTGAGGTGGATAATGATAATTCTTATGCTCCTGTTAATTATGACTGCTGACTCACCACTGGTTTAGGCAGTCACAGCAGACTAGGCTGGAAGTTTAAGCAGAAGTTGTGAGCATGAGTATAATCTGATGATATTCCATCCATGTGTTCCTCTAGCCCTGATCAGCCACAGCTGAACATACAACTTGTGATGTGGTGCTGTGTCTGATGCACGGTCCCTAACTGGCCGTTGTGATGCTTCCCTTCATATTTAAGGGTAGCTTTCATCTTAAGCTGTGATGATGGATTTGGGAGTTTGTATCTCTTGAACCTCCAAGTAAAACTGTGGTATTAACAGTTTAAATTTAACTTTTTTTTTTTTTTTTTTGATAGAGTAAAACAAGTGCCCATTGCAACCTTTCAACTATACTGGGCTAGGAGATTTCTACTTCTTTTCTCTGTCCTCTTGGGTGTACATAGGTTTGTCAGAAGGCAGGCAGGATTTCCTTAAGGTGCATTATAAATGCTTGTTTGCAAGATCCTGCAGTCAATTTAGATCAGCTAGTTGGAGTTACCCTCTCACAAACTGAAGTATGGAGATTTTCATAGGCATGTCACCTACTTGAGGTGTGTTTGTGCTGCCTTGGACATGTCATCGTGTGAGTGGGAAGAAGCTTGATGGCTTTACTGGATGACTGTAACCTGACATGCTGCTTGCAATGACTTGGATACATCATAAATCTCTGTTGTAAATTTTTATCAGAGTTATCGTAACTAAATTTTGGGATTTGCCAGTGCCTAATCTAATCTATAGTCCTTTTAGTTTTCCCTAACATGAAGTCCATTTCCATCTTGTATATCTAAGAGAGTGAAATTTTACAGCACTGTGACATATTCATTGTTTGTGGGAAGTTTTTTACCTGGTTCATTATAGATAAATATCGTTGTGTGGGAATCTCTGAAAGATAAACAGCAAGAAATCTCAAGGATGGGAGCAGTAGGAATAAATTCTTTTTTCCAGCTGTGATGTTTGCTTAATGTGAAGGTAAATGTCCATGTAGACGTATGTAAATATTGATTATTTGTTTATTTATTAGACACAGCCACATTTCCCACCTCTGCCCCATAAGATAAACTTTGTAACTCTTGTCAGGTAGGGTTTGAGCAATAAAAACATAGTGTGGCACCCAGAAGTTCAGAAACTGTTCACTGTTCAGAGCAGTCATTTACCTTGGTCAAGGAAAGACTTGTATGGTAGTTTCCCTCATAGAACAGGCACAGTCTAATTGGTAAAATTATATTTGGAGTGCCTTTTTGGGCTCTATCCTGGAAAACTATTTGCATGACTCTTCTGTATTGTGGGCTGAAATAAACCATTAGCTTGAATTCTGCTTTCTGAAAATGCTCTCGCTCTTGCTTTTCTTTCACTTTTAAAACAAGATTTTGGTAACTTTTTGTAATCTGATGCAAAATTACAACTCAATCTGATTTTAGCTGTGATTGTATTTTCCCTTTGCTATTCCTGTAGAGTTAACTATCTCAAATTTCTTTGAATGCCCTCATATCTCACATTCACTTTTACTACACATTTTCTGTCCAGCCTTGGGTTTGTCTTTTGAAAGCTTTTGCCATGTAAAGCATGTGAAGCTGATCAAGAAGCTGATGTGCCTGGTTTTAATGAGAGATTATTCTGGACTGGCTAAAACTCACAATATTCTGAATATGCTTTGTCGTGTTCCAGTAAAAAAAACTGACATCAGTGTCAGCTGGTGCTCTTAACTTGGCAGGCTACTTAACAAATATGTTTTGAGGGAAAAAATTCTCAAGGAACATTTATTTTTCTTTCCTCTGAAATAGCATTAGATGAATGATAAATCTGCTTCTTTCCTTCAGTGTTTCATAAAGATCACTTTTGCCACTGTCTAATTAAGGAATTTAGACTCCCATAGCATTTAGTGAAATATGAATTTTGCTGGACTAGGCTGAGAATGTCACTCCTAATGAAAATGTATCCGACTCAAAATAACAGTTCTGCCATTCAGTCACTGGGTCCAGATTTTACCAGTCATATAGCTATTTGGAATGAAGGAGAACTGGTATCTTCTCACCTTGATGTGTTTATGCTTTCAGAAATTTTTAATTCTGTTTAGAATGGCAAAAAAAAAAAAAAAAAGCCCAAAACCACGCAAAAAATATCCCCACTTACTATACCTTTTTGTTGCTGTGATGATGCTAGTTGTTTTTAAAATATTGTTCATAAGGAGAAGAATATGAACATTCTGAAGCAAGCATGAGATTTGGTTATGAAAATCTATTTGTTATGATTATTGATAGATGTCCATTTTGAAGTAGACAGCAGACAAACTGAAAAACCAAGGCTCAGAACTGATGTAATTTATCTCATGTCCTAATTTCTGTTATTGGTTATTCCAGTTTTGGTGTGAACAGAACCCTAAAGCAAAAGAACAACAGGGGTAGCCTCTTGAATTTGGTGTTAAGTTAATGGCCAGACTGTTAAAGTAACTTATCATCCTTCATTTGTGCTTTAACTCGGAACCGTAATTGCTTCAATGATGCTTAAATTTTGCACCTGCTAAGTTCACAGAAATTGGAACATATAATATTAGGTCAACTCCTTATGTATTCTTATCCTGGAGAAAGATCTTTTCTCATGCATCTTGGAAATAAGAGGAGTGTAGAAGGACAATATGCCATGAACTTTTACTGTTAAACATTTCCTGTTTCTAAGCTGAAGCAACCATGTTTAAATGTGTGATATTCTGTACTTTTTTTGAAGGAAGAATAATAAAACCATAACTAAACAATAACTAAACTTTTTGCCTAATAGGAGAAAAAAAGAATTGTAGTTGGAACTGCAAGCAGTAAAACTAGGTAAAAGAAACTGAAAAACAGTATCTGCAAAGTCATTAAAAAAAAAAAAGAATATGGTTAAATGTATGAGTGACCAAACCTTTGTATTCTACTGTCTATTGCTCAGTATGATACAAAGTGTTTCCTTTGGGCCCCTTCATGGAGACTGTGACTTTTTGCATGAATGGTTAGCCAGTGCATGCCAGAGAAACAAGCGTTTTGTAGTAGATGCTTTAGTTAACAGCAAATGTAATCACGGTGAATCTTTGGAATCTGATGTTACTTGGGTAACCAGATAGATTGCCTTAATCCAAAAGATAAATTATAAACTCTGGGTGAAACTTAATGTTATTTATCTTGGGATGGTGAGGGTGGTTCCAAAACACAGGTCGCATACCAATCTGAAAATGTCACTTATTGTCTTGGATTAAATTATACTTTCACACTAAATTCAAAAGTAGGTATCACTAACTTAAAGTCCTAAGAGAGGCCATATTTCTTCAAAGCATTGAAGGAGTTCAGTTGATGTCAGAGCATCACTGAACCTATGGGTATGTCCCACCAAGAGGTTGTCTATCAAGACCAGCTTGAGCTGTTCTTGAAAGGAGTTACAGTGGAATAGTGAGATAAACTGGAGCTGGTGATCAATCATTACACAGAGCCTCTATGAAAAGAAAATAGTTGAAACTTATGTGAAAATCTGAGGCATGTCTGTCAGCTCCTTTGAACCTGAGGACAAGATTATCTTTGGTGTGCACTGCACTGCTGTCAGTGGTCCTGGTCTCCATTTATGTCTTGGCACATTTCTCTGTAGCAAGAAAAATGTGTATATTTTATGTGCTGGGGTGCTGTTTATGTGTTGGAGGGTTATTTATTTCTGCTTGTGTTCATTTACTACTGTCCAGGAAACTAAATTCAAGACTGGGATGAACTTCAACACTTCCTATCTTTGCGTGTATTGGAATTTTCAAGAAATTTGGCACAGGAGGATGCTAAACTGCAAACACATCGTCAGTCCTCACCTCATTAACACTGTATTGCAGTAGTCTATAGTGTGTGCGTGTTTACTCAAAAGCTAGAAAGGTTTTGTTGCCTTGGTTGCTTCTTGAAAATTGAACAAGTAACATCAATTTTGTTCTGATTTGAGTATTTTTTAATACTAATGTGCTTCAAATATCAACGGAAAAAATTTGCTTCTCCTTGGACTGTGATCTTCTCAGTTCTGACCCAGTTTTGTGGGCAAGATTTGTGGTCTGGTAATGGTGTGTTCAGCTGGGAATTAGGTCTTTTGCTTGGCTTGGAAGTGTTTAGGCTCCTGTCCTGTTTTGTTGATGTGCCAGCTCAACGTCCTCATTTGTGGATCATGTCTGTGTTAATTTGATCCAAATGAAGGATACTCCTGCCCCCAGTTTGTTGAGGCATCCTGTGCAGAGCTTTGAAAGTGTGACACGATGCTGTTGCTTACTTTGCCAGATGTGCTTAATTTGGTTCTGTTTAATGTGGATGTACACGTTAGCTGGAGCTTCAAGCTTCAGGTATCCTGGTCAGAGTCATTTCCATTTAACATCTGGAAGTAGTTGAAAAATCATCATTTTCTCTTTTTCCTCAAGGAAAGAATTGTAGTCTGACAGAACAAGGCCAGGGAAAACCAGGTGTTTAACTGTGTTGCACCATCTTGTAAATGATGTTGTCTTACACCTCCATGGTACGATAGTCTTCAGATAGCAGTGTTCAAACCATGAATCACTCAATGGCAAAGGCTTAAAAGTAAAAAATAAAAGCTTATACGTAGGTGTTGAAATACATGGTCTTATTCTCAGTGTTTGAATATTCCATATTGAGTCTTGAGCCTGGGTGAAATACTGTGTAGGAAACTGACACTGATTTTAAACAGGTTTTATCCCCCCTCAATAATTATTTTTTTTTTTTTTTTTTTTTTTTTTTTTTTTTGTGGGGAACTTTTGACTGTGGAGTTGAACCTGATAACTCCTTTTCATCTGTGTCTACTTTTTTAGTTATAATGGAACAGTCATACTTAGCTCTGCTATTGAGCTTGTGACTGAGTCTGAATGGACTATGTTTTAAATTTTTTTTGCAATTTCTGCCACAAGTTGATTCGGTTCCATATCACGGAAATACCAAACTGAATTTTATTCTGGGGAGGGAAGGAACTGCTCAAGCTGAAGGCATTGAATTTAGTTTGGGAAAAGGGAGCAGTGATGTTAAAAGATAGCAATGGTAGTAAAGATGAAGTTGACAATAAATCTTCTATGGTGTATAATACTAAAAAAGCAGGTGTAGATTTAGGTTTTATCTGTAGGGATAATACACTGCTAAGCAATGATAACAAGACATAAAGGAAAATGTAGGGCATTGCATTTCAGCACTTTTGTCTCTTTCCAGAAAGCTTCTGCTGGAAGCAACAACAGAATCTTGACAAACCAATAGAGAGGTCTAATAAAAGGAGCACTGTCAATTCTAGGTGCATGGAAATCTAAATGCCAGAAGACTGATACACTATTGAAGCAGTAATGGCTTGTGATGTTGGATAATTTTGAGTTCTTACACTGCAAAGAACCCTTGTGTGCTAGAAAATGCATGAAACAAGGTCTGTGGCAGGACGGATGGATTATTTTCTCCAGGCAATAATGCCTTCTTCACTCATAAATTGGAGTTTATGCCTGCAGGGAGGTACCACAGAACTCAGCTGAGCAAATGCATTTCAGCTATAGAGAAACTGCATGAATAAGCTAAAAAGGAAGTCCTTGTGTTCCGCTGGAATGCAGCAGAAGCTGTTTTCTGTTGTGCAAAGAATGTGTTATAGGTTTGGAGGTATTATCATAGAGGCGTGATTTTATGATTACATGGAATAGAATATTATGTATCTAGAATAGCATAGTATATATGCTTTTAAGTTCTTTGTGATGGGCAACTGGTGGAATAAAAGCTGAGACTGAAATTTGTAACTGGCACTTAAATTGGAGATGGTACAGTTTAGAGTTCATTGATATGTCTCTCATTGAAAAATAGTATAGAAAATACTTACTGTTTTTGTCAATCTAGCATTATGCTCAAATATGCAAGATGGACCAGTAAAATTCTTATTTTTCTGTGTGCTGTCCTGTTGCAATAATACCTCTTTGCATGGCCCTGGTTTTACCACTGCTCTGGCAAGCTTTGGACGGTACCCGTAACCAACGCACTAGAAACCAGTCGGATGATGGAAAGGCCTTTAAAGATTTGTATGCCTGCCACCTCCTCCTGTGTCATGATCAAAGCTTGTTTTGCTGAGCACTGTGTTCCATCAGTCACATGGATAATATCAGACTCCATCCATCTTAAATTTACCTCCTGGAAATGTGTTGCCTTTCCTTATTCCTACAGCAGTCTTCCACTTTCTGAATGTGAGATGAAGCTGTCCTCACTGCCAGCTTGTTATTTTCTTGAATATGCTTCCCAGGCTGAATTGATATACATCATAGTTACGGGCTTCTTGCTGCCAAACTTTGGTCGTATATGTATTGCTCAAGCTGCAAACTTCCAAAGCAAACACAGAGAGGAAATCAAAATTAAATTAATCCTCTCCAAGGATGTATAAAGTATGGCTGCACAGAGGTTTACATGTTGAGGGTGAGAGGGACTGTTGGTCATGTGGGAGGCAGAAGCCACTGGTATTCACAGCCCTGTTCTGTTGTATTGCTTGTCTGGGCTGCAGCTGCTTAGTGGGAAGACCTCAATTTTTTTAATGAAAGCTAGACAAATGACTGCTAAACCATGGTTGACTATGGAACCATAGGGCATCCATGGCAGTTTGCATTCAGAGGATTAAAGGCAAACGAGTCACTCATTTCTCTGGAGCCCTCATAGTTGTGCATGTGCTTAATTTAATGTAGTCAAACTTCTTTGCTGAGACCTAGCAGAGCTCAGGAGACTCCAGTTTTGGACAGTATGAAGGTTGGGTTGGAGACCTATGGTCTGTTGAGCTCAGTTGAGAGGACTGCTTTAGGACAGTGCTCAGTTCTATTGTACTGCTGGGTTTCAGCTGGCCAGCAGGAGAAATCAGTAATCTTGAAGGCTTTGATGCCAGCTTTCTCAGCTGATGTGAGGTTTGGAGGTGTAAAGTAGTGGCTAATGGCTTTCTTGAAAAAAATCCCTGCCTATGGGCTATATCTAGTCCATTTTGAAATGGAAAACATGGATGAAAGGAGTACTGCCTGCAGGAGATGAAAATGAAATAGAATTGCTTGGCAGAACTTTGTGCAATTGCAAAGTAGACTTGAATGCTATTTCATCCAAAAAGAAAAGATGTTGTGGGGCTTTTTCCTTTTCCAGGTTTTTGGGTTTTCCTTTTGGTATTGGTTTTTAAATTTTTTTTTTTTTGCTTGTTTGTTTTTTGTTTGTTTGGAGCTGTAGGCTTTGTATTTTGATAATCTCACCTGAAATGAAATTATATCCCATATTGTACAGTTATTCAGAAAGAGATTCCTTAAAAAGCGATGGCAGTCATAAATTAATTAATCTACTTCCACGAGCAGAAAAATAGGCTTGATTGCTGGAGTAACAGTCATGACTATTCTTCACTAAATATTGTGTGCAGGAAGAATGAAATAAAAACTTTGTCTGTTTTTTTCTGTAAGCGTAAAATGGCTTCAGCATCATAAATCTAATATAAAATGCCATAAGTGATCACCATGATCTACCTGCTGCTTGCTCTGAAGCTTATTAGATTGTTAGGAGCAGTTAAACTTTCGTCTTGGATAATTTAAATGTCTGGGTAAATTGTTTTGAGAAGTAAAGCTGTAACTGAGTAGTTACAGCTTTACAAATCTTGGCTTGTTCTGGGTGAAAAACTGACTTACACCAGAAGTAGACAAGTTCAGGTGTTGAAAATATGCTCTGTTTATCCTGCTAACCAGGGAAAAGCATCTGCTTGCAGTCTTGCAATAGTATCTGTTACTGAGACACTGCTACTACTCCCTGTTGTCCGACATGAGACTTGTGGAGACTAGTAAAGCCTTTCCAGAAGACCTCCTGTGGTGGGAAGTTACTGTGTGTTGTCTTGCTGAAAATTATCTGTTCCATCCTTCAGAAGCTTAAACTTTGTACAAATCCTATGTTTAATTTCTTCTGATAGGCAAACAATTTTCCATGGCTTCCCTGCTAAATATGTCGATTTATGTTACTGGTGGAACTTGTCAGTCATTAATCAAGCACATGGTGTGGACCTAGAAGGGAAAGGGTAAGAATTATTGTCTGTACTTCTTGATGACTGTACAAGGGCTGACTCCTTGCCAAAGTGGTTAACAGAGTTGAAGTAATGTGCTGTGAATGTCAACTCATTGATCTGCAGATCTTGAAACTTTTCCATGAAGTACAGAGTCCAGTCATGAACTTAAGCTGGTTGACAATAGGTCTGGGTCTGGGGTTTTTTTTTGTATTGATAGTAAAAGTTCTGAACCCTCAGGTGGAAACTTCTGATGTAATGACATCTCCTCTGATAAAAGGCACTTTTCTGGGAAGAATCAAGGAACTTGTAAGTCTTAGAAACCCCTCCTGTCATTTATCATTTCAGTCCATTTCCTCACCCACGAATGAGGCAGGATGGCTGTCTGCCATGAAGGCAAACTGTAACAAGATGTAAAATGGTGAGGGGGGTTTTTTTGTTTGTTTAAATGGTGAATGTTAAGTTGTGTTCATAATGACTCAATTATCTATACCTTGGTTTGTTCTGTATGTAAAAAACTTATTTATAATTTGAATAAATAAGTATCCATCAGGTTCATACTCTGAATCAAGTTAAGGTTCTGACTTAAATTGTATTACTCTTCAAAAGCTCGGAGCACAAGACTGACTTAGAACATGTGCTGTATTTGATAGCTATGTAGCACAGAGGAAATACAGCAGGAAGGGTGGCAAGTACCTTGCAGTAGTACTTGGAAATGCTCAACAAAGTTGCTTAAAAAATTTCACGGTCATAAGAACACAATTTCCATGTTAAATGTTTGTAAATTACACCACTGAAATTATTGCAAGTATTGTTTATTTGAGGAGACAATTTTTAAGATATTAGATGTCATCCCAGTGGCAATGTTTTCTTGTTGCTTTTTTATTCTTTCTTTTGCCATTTGGTAAGTATAAGTGTCTGCCAAACTAAACTGATTTTTAGAAGCCAAATGCAGACCCTAGTAAAAAGGATTTGTGTGATTTTAGGTAGTTTATTTTGTATAATCCATTAACTTAATTAAAACTGATCATAATTTGGTTATGTTTTACTGGAGTGTCTGAGCATAAAATGGAAGCTGAATTTTGTCCAAGTTAAATTCCAAAATAGAGTAAGGATGTTGCTTTCATTTTCCAAGGTCAATGCATGATAGTGGTTAGCCAAAAGTTTTTCATTTTCTTAAAGTTGCTATAAAAATTCAGCAATTGGGATGCTCTTCTTATGTGAATAGATGCCCAAGTGTACATATTTAGTAACTCTTTCCTGGTAGTATCTAATGTGAATATTGGTACTGTAAAAAAAAAAGCTTCCCTTGAAAGACAGTGTAAAGTGGAGTATAGCTTTTGCTTGAAACAAAGAGTAATTTTATATTTCCATTAGCAGATGTATGCTGGAAATATGATACGTGTGTAATTATAGCCATTCTATTAATATATAAAAATAATGATGTGCATAACTGGAAGCTTTTCAGTCTTACACGAAGCACTAGCAACTCTCTGATTTAGACTATGGAAAATAAGTATATATCCCTTTTCTAGCTTAATTAAAAATTATTCTGAGATATTATGATGACTTTTTTCACAAGAGTAGGTTTTCATATTTGGCTAACATTGTCTTATGCCAAGTACCATGGCTTGAAAAGTAGTCTTTTGCATCTTCAGATTTCATATGTGGGGTTTTTTTTCCACATCTACCTTGCATTTTTTTGTCCTGCATACATAAAACTACAGTGAGAAAACTGTTAACAGTATTGAATTGTGTTACTTTCCCCTTTTGTCCCCATCTTATTTTAGAGGCCAACTTAATGCTCCGTCTAGGTACACTTGATAAATGGAATTGTTCCAAGGCTTGTGTGTGAAAACAAGGCAAGGATAGACTAGAGAGCTGAAAACCTGCCAAAACAAACTTGAGTGAAATAGCTTCATTTGTCTGGTGCTGCACTTTCTAACACCATGGGGCTTTTTAAAGGTATTTCCGTTCTCAGATGCATGTGGTCTATCAAGAGAGGCAAGTGCCTTTGTAATCCGTGAAGCCCATGTCCTGCAGCACTTAGGTGGCATTTCAGTCATCTTGGTGAGGAAGAGGGGACCCAGCTCTGCCCAGCCATCCTGCCTGACACCATAAAACCTGTGGTATTTAAAGTAAAAGTTGCTGTTTTTTATGGAGTGGCAAAAAGTACTGCAGTGTCTTAAAAAGGTAACTTCATATAAATGGAGTTATTTCAGAGTTCATTCACATTGGCATTTCAAATGCCTTCCTTCAGTTTGCAAAGCATTAAAGTATGATATATGAGCTCCCTGCTAGATTGAATTTCAAGTACTTTGCATCTTAATCTGTATTTATCTTTAAGAAGCATCTTGCTAGTTATTTTGAGGGTTTATGAGTGTATTTCATTACAAGTGTATTGAGTAAGTTCAAAGCAATACAGGATTCATCTGAAGTCTAGAAAACCTGATCTGTAAAGGAAACCACTGAAATATCTTTATTTCCTTAATCTAGTATAAGGTTGGGAAAGGAAGAGGACATAAGTGTGTCTTGGAATAAAGAACAAAATTGCTGCGAAGAGAAAGGATTAAGATCTTGTCCATGTTTGGTGTGGATGAGAGAATTCGATTTTAATATTAGATCAGATTTTACTTTAAGCATTATTGAATGAGCCTGTGCTAAGTTCTGGTGCCTCTGCTGAGTCATGAAGGAAAGAAAGATTTGCCTAGATATTTGTAGGACTAATACTCAAGTCTTATATATACACTTACAACTAGCTATTTAACTGGTGTGAAATAGAAGAACTAAAAATGTAAAGGGACTATTTATGACCTTTTTCAGACTCGATCCCTTGTCTGCTCTCACACTGGACTTGTTCACAAATGAATATTTTTCCTATAGTGCTGGTTTAAACATGTAAGTTGGAAATGGATTGTCATTTAGGAATTGAGTGTTCATACTGTGGACAGAATCTGCCTGCTGATGTGAAAGATAACATCTTTCCAGTTTGACTACAAAATACTGGATTTTTCCTTTTAGAGAATAGCAGCTTAAAGAAAACCAGGATTTCAATTGCCTCATAGGCTGGAAAATCATCTCTGACAATGCAACTACGAGGGAAGCTGTTTTGAAATGTCCAAAAGGTTTTGTAAAGTGTGTCCAGGAGGCCTCCTTTTGATCTGCCTGTTCTGTTGTAGGGTCAACTTTTATAGGCATTAAAACTATACGAAAATCTAGCAGAAGGGCACATGAGGAAACATGTGGAATATTCTTTGTAGGAACATGTGAGATAAAACAGAGCTTACATGTTTTCCTGTACGTGGGAAGGAGGTGAAGCATATGAAAACTTGTTCAGGGAGTTCATTGAAAGTATGAGCCATAGTAAATGAATAAACTATTTTGCTAGAGCAAATAATCTGTATATAAAAGGGATCACAATTTGCTATAGATGTGAAGGTCAGGAGGTACCCTTAGAGTCTCCACCTCAGTGAGTAAAATGTGCTTAGTTGCTGTATCAAAGTTTGTTGGCTCTGACTAAAATAGTGTATGTCTTGGGATGTTAACCTCACTGTGAAGTTTGATAGAGTTAGAATTAACTTCCAAATTTTAAATGCTGAATGACATTTTCAAAACTTCTCAGTTTTCTCAGTGAACTAATAAGACTGTATGCTCAAGGTATTTTCCAGATTTGGTTTCTCCCTTTTGGGTTCACATTGATGCTATATGCAAGAAACAGCATGTTTGCCAGCAAGAATAAAAACAAACCAACGTCAACAACAAAAGCTGAAAATTTTACTTCCTGAAATTGCTCAGTAATGCAGATTATGCACAATAAATATTGAAGATCCCTGAAGGTACACAGAACGAGCTTATTCTGAAGAAAAATAGTTAATGGAAACCATAAGGAGATGTCCTTCCATTTTTCAGTATAGAGAAATGTTTAACAATTTCAGTAAGATTACTGCCTGAAGAAGTAGAGCTGTTACCTAGTTTTGAAATTACTAGGGTTGCTGGAAACTGAGAAGAGGCTAGATATGAAAAAAAATAATGAGATTAAATTAAACTTCATTTTCTTATGGAAAAAATTTTGTATTTTTTAAATAATTCAGGTACAAAATTATGTTTTGCGGTACATCCCTACCCCCACCCTTTTTAAAAATATGGAGTGATCTTATAATAATATAAAGCATAATTACAAAATATTTTATTAAAACACTATAAAATATAATTTTGGACCTTTTAAGAGGAACAGATGAGTTTCTTGCAGTCTGAAGCAATGCCCTTAAATGTGTGTGTTGAAGCTGCTGAGCCATAAAATAACCTGCACAATACCTGTACAAAAGGACCACAGAAGTTTAATTACATCACTTCTTGGTGTGTCTGTAGTATGGTGCTATTGATATTTAACTTTTTTTTTAGCCTTTTTCATTGCAGTGTATTAACTATTTCTGTGGAGATTGAGAAAATTATTTTGCAGTCATACTATAATTTTTACTGAAGTTCTATTGTTTATTTCTCTGGTTGTGAAATACAAAGTCCCTGGTTTGAGTCAGGCTAGTTTTTGTCAGAACCCTGTATCCTTGCAGTGCCTGATCCAAATTATGTTGAGTTGTAAACCCCAGAACATTCAGCTCAGCTGTGTTTGATGAGAGTTGTGCCTTTAAAACCTTTGGTGTCACCATGAGCAAAACCTTGGATCATTTGCAGGACTACTAGACCTGATCAAGAAACTTTCCTAACCCCTAACCCCCAGTGTCACCCTCTACTGCTTGCACAGATGGTGTGGTTTGGACTGAGAAAGTGGCAAAAATAAGCGAACAAGAAGGGAAAATAACCCAACACAAAAATCCCACCCTTTCCACATTCACATCCCAAACCTCCAAGTGCTAAAAAGTTAGAAGCAGACACTGGATGAGGAAGTGTTTGTCTCTTACAGCCCTCTGTGAAAAGGAGGCTGGACAGGTATTTGAAGATAAAAGTTGGAGTGGTAGGGGCCCTTGCTTGGTCAGGAAGAGTGGGACAGGGTGGGAGATGTCCCAAGTACATGGCTTGTGCTTTCTGTTTGTAAATGGCTATGAAACCCAGTGGTAATCCCTTGTTCCAGTCTGCTCTCTCCACCATGGTGTATGACAACTGCTGTTTTTCAAACCTCTGCTTGCTTGAATATCAGAGGTTTGTGTAGCGGATCAGAAGGTGGCCAATAATTGTTGAAACAAACAAGTTTCAATGCAAGACCGTAGTCTAAAACTTTATTTTAGGTTTAATTTCTTTTAAATAAACTTAAAAGTGGCATATGACCTAAGATGAAACAGTAGACATGGTTTTGAACCCCAGCGTTTTATAATAAGGAAATTCTGTAAAGCTTTAGCTTGCCTATTTTATGTTTATGAATTCTAAAAAAAATCTTCTTTTTGGACCTTTTCTGTCTCAACTGATATTAAGGTGGTGCTTGTTCAAAGATCTGTTTATTTTTTGTGGTCAATCTAATTGTGGTACCAATATTTCAGATGTAGTGCTCAAAGCATATTTTGGATAGAGTGATGCCATGATGATTTTTGCCTTTTCTTTTATACCCCTTTTATACCTTTTTACAACTTCTGTATTCTTAGTGCTTTTTGCCTACATTCTTGGACTTGTTTGTCAAGTTAGGAGGCTGAACATCTTAGAAGCTTTGTAGTTAGGGATCAGTGTGCCCCAGACCCCAAGGTTCTCTCCAGAACACATTTTGTAAACTGAGATAGAACCGCCCAGGGGAAGGTTCCGTGGGGAGGGGGGGCTCGCCCGAGCCTCTCATTGGGGAATCTTTGATAGAGATGCTAATTTGCAACACCTATGATCTTAACACCAGATCTATTGTGGGTGTGCATTGCGGGGTGCATGGAGGTGCATTCGACCTGGACGTGGGGCACCTAAGGATCCTTAAAATAAATACTGAGGTAAAATCCCTTTTTCCCTTCTAACCGTGTTTGACTCTTGATTTTAAGACCAGGAAAAACCATCAGAGCATAATTTACCTATCTTTATGATATGACAAGACAACTTTGGGGCAAGTTGCATTTAACCACTCTTTAGCTGCCAAAGAGTTGTTGGAGGTGACGTGACGACCTAATTCCTATGTAATTTTGACATTGTTGGGTGTCCTAAATTTGCTCTTAAGTTTTGCCTTAAATCAGGTGTGAAAACACATTGTGTGTGTGCAGAAAGATGGCTCACAGTTTTAGAGACTTTCTTAGGTGTTGTCTAGACTCCTGCAAGGTATTAGAATACTGAGCATCACAAGAGCAAACTCCTATTGCGGATTTTGCTGTGATTAAACTATCCCATTAATAATCTCATTTCATCTCATCACACAGTTCTCTTTGGACAGTGTGCCTCATGCGTGTTGTGTGTACCTGTCTCTCTTGAATGATGAATGAAAAACTGGTATTCTGTTTTGTAAATGGCTGCTGTTCAGTGTAGTCCAGCATGGAAGAAAGACTGAGAGGGCTCTGATGTTTATTTTTCAATTCTGGCAGGCTTGAATTAGAATTGAAGAATACTAGTATTCTTAAATGTAAAAACAAGGGTGTGGTTCCAATATTGCTCAGTCCAGTTGCACAGGCAACTGACCAGAAGAGTTAACTCCAAACTTCTGGTGTCTGGATTCAGCTCTCAGCTTTGTTTCAGACTAATTCATGCTGCTTGATTTCTGCAACTCTTTCCAGTTTTCATGTGGCTGTAGGCTTAGATTTTTGAGCTAACTTTTAGCATACTTTAAATTAAAAAAAAAAAAAAAAGAAGTATGTATACATACATATATATATATTGGGCTTCTTTAATGCCACAGTTAAAAAATATTTTGACCACCTGAATCTCTGTGTCTCCTGCAAATCATATGACTTCCTGTGACCATTCGATGATAGTGTGTGTGAATGCATTTTTTTGCTGCTGAGAACAGGAAGCAAAGTGTATCTGTAAGCTTCACAGCCATCTTCCTTCCAGTTAGCGATGATTTCCGTAAATCTAGGGTCCCATTTACTGTGACCTCCCTAGGCAAGAGAGAGGGAATGGGTTTTGTAGTTTGCCTTACTATTGAACTCAGGCCAAATAGTGACTAATGAACATACCAGATGTTTCTGCTTTTGAAGGCTTTTTTTGGAAAGAACTATATGAACCAATTTATCCTTCCTCCCAGGAGATAATAGGACAGCAGCAGAGCTGAGATCTGACAATTCATTACACAAGAAGAAAATATTAATGTTGACCCTTGCTATGTTGACAGTAGGATTGGAATCTAACCTTCTGCTCTTTTAGCTCAGAAAAATGCATGCAAAGAGAGTTCTCTTCAAATCTTTCAGCTACTGTGCTGTGTTGTGATGTCAACCACATTTTTAGCAATTTGGAATACAATGAGCCAGATTTTTTCGTGCAAATCCAGGGGGTCTCCATTGGCTTGATAGTGTTATTCCAGATATTTATTAATCTTACGATGAAATTGTAATCTGACCTTTGTTTTTGAAGAGTGGACGCCCCATGTTTGATTTGGTTTGCCGTTGGGATAGGCGAACTATGGAGCTGAAAAGTTATAGCAAGTTCCTTCTCTGCCTTTGTTGATCAGCTCTCAAAAGGCATTCATCTGTAATTAATTAAGTATGAGGGAGGATGGCTGTGCTGAAGCTTCTTATCAGAATGTATTTGCAGGCAACCTAATTTCTAGAGTTCTTCTGATTCAGTGGATATTCTACCTTTTCTCCCTGGCAGGAAGATAAAGGCAGCAGCTCTGAGGACCTCTCTGTGGGATGGCCAGTGGACAGGAAGGAGATGGTTGTAGTGACTTTAGTTTTAGTAGTAGTGTAAGTTCTGCAGGAAAATCATGGAAAAGAGGATACAAGCATGGAGATACCTTTGTAGGCACTGTTTGCAGCTCTTCCCCAGGGAACCCCTCTCTGGGTGAAAGCAAGCCTCACTGCTTGGTACCTTGTTCTGCAGAGCAAGGTTTTGCGTGGCTCCTCCCCCTCCCTTTCTCTCGTTATGTGCTACCACTTCCCCAGTGTCCAGCATCCAGCTCTTACTCCAAATGCTTCCGTTGCCTCATCCGGCCCTTGAGTTCAGGATGCAAAGATATTTTGAGCACCTCATGCAGGTGGTCTGTGTGTCAAGAATGTAGGACCTTGAAAACTGATTTCCTTTGATTACCCTCTCTTCCATTGTTCATGAAATATGCTTAACTACAAGGGATGAAGTCAAGAATGATGTAATAGTTATGGAGCCATTAATCAGTACAGTCATTGTGAATATCCAGGTGGAAAATTGTAACAACAGTTTATGATCACATCTGCATAGAATATGTACAATAAATTATGCACAAACATCTTTTAAGTGAACAGCATTATTTAAGGTATATTTCCAGAAATCAGAAGAACCAAACCCCCTTGATAAGCAGGTAGTTGCATCATTTTTACTGATTGCTTGCAGATTTCTGCTTGAGGAAGAATGGAACAATAAGAATGGAGTGATGTGGGTTCATAAACCAGCTTGTTGTTGTGAGCCACCCAGTTAATGTGGGAATAATCTCCTTAGGAAGCCTTTTTCTGTACACGTGTGCATCACTATTTCTGTAGCTTGTTCATCTCACCTGTAAGATTCAGGAAATGTTAAGTTTAAGGGTCAGTATTTTTTTAGTGCTGATTTCTCTGTGGTGGGAAATCCCTGGCTAGGATGACTGTAGAAGTTAAATGTGAGAATGTTCTATGCTTATATTTTTAAAAATGGGCTGACACTCTTAAAGGGTTATTTGAGACCAAACAGAGGCTGTTCTTGATGTTCAGATAAATCTGATTTAGTCCATAAACATATCTATATCTTTCTGAAGCGCTGTAGATTTAATGTCCATTGGAAAAACTTCATTTCTAAGCAGCAGAGTTGCTTTGCTTTTGTAACTGGACATGTGTGCTCCTGTAATAACGTCCCTGTAATGATTTTCGTGTGTGCTGACTGCTCCCATATGCAGTGTGGGCTGGAGTCCTTTCTAGCTGAAAATTCAGTAGTTTCCAATGTACATCCTTATTCTTCCATGCAACAGAGCTTCTTGCCGAGCTGTGTTGATAATGTGCCCTGCGGAGGCGTGTGAAAGGGTAGAGAGTGTCCTGTTTCTGTGGCAGGATGTTCCGGCTCCGAGTTGGAGGAGGGAAAAACGGAACCAGACCTGACAAGAAACTGGATCTGGTGTTTCAGTCTGTGGTCATCGTAAATAGAGGCTGTTTCAGTTTAATACCCTGTGTGCCAGGAGGGTTGGATGTGATTGGACAGCATATCTAAATCTAGGAATTGTTTTCCTTCCTCATTCTTAAGCTTGCTTTATTGCAGAATGTGGTGGCTGCTTATATGTGGGTCAAATAGTAAGATTTAACTGCATTTCTTCAGCCTTCTTGCTCACATGTTGAACTGAGTGTCTATCATTCTGATAACTGAAGGTATTATCATTCTGAGAGCCTCCAGTCTGATCTGGGCCTTTTTTTGTGAGCTGGTATGTGTATGGGCCATATAGTGACAACTTATCATACAGAGCTTCTGCGCTCTTGCTGTTCTTGTGTGGAGTTTGTTTGTTTCATGTGGCTTGAGGTCGGAAGGAAGCTCTTGACCTAAATACTGTATTAATGTTTCACTGTCTTCTCATTAGATGCTTTCATGAGGTTGTAAGTGTACTGGGAGACAAGAAAAAGGTTATAGATGAGTTTTGAAGTTGTTTAGCTGAACTTGGAATATCTTTCTTGGAGTGAGGCAGAGCAGGAAAGAATAGTGGAAAAAAGGCAGCAACTGAAGGGGGGAAAAGTTGGATGTGTTTTATAACCATAAATGGTAAAAGTAACCTTGCTCTGCTGCCAGCAAGCAGAAAGATGGAATAAGGTTTTGATTTACAGGAACAGCTCAGCAAGGGCCTTGTAGAGTGCTTCATGCCTGCTATAAAAATGTGATTAGCTATAAAACGGGAGAGATTTAACAAGAGTTTAAGCATCGGCAATAGCGCTGTTTCATGCAGAAGGTGGATGCCTGCTTGTAGAGTTCTGTGAACACGAGCTAGTTCGGAAAACATTGCTTTTTTCAAGAGACAATGTGGATTATTTTTACATATTACCTGAACATGTTGCGTTTTGGTTCTTTGCCCATCCATCATGAGGTTTCTAAAGTTAAGCAACATTTATCCTTATAATTGTTCCTTCAGGTAATTGGAAAGGATCTAAGCTTTTACAGTAAGCTGCCTAAGGACATAGAGGTAGATGTGAGATGCTTTCCCTTAATTCCAGTGTTTTGTCTTGTTATATAGCCTTTATGGTCTTTCCCTATCTGTAGATTACCACTTTACTCAAGACAGTAAATTTGTCGGCTTTAAGCTCCAGTGGTCAGTCTAGTAAAGTTTCATAGTTGTGGACAGAAAAAGCCCTTCTCCACTTTATTGTTCCCTAGTTGCCAGCCTTGGAGTGATGGAAGCTCAGACTTTGTTTTCTTAACAAGAAGGTTACGAGCGAATGACTTATCAGCAAACATGCCAAGTAGAGTTTGGGGAGCGGAGGAAGGGGAACAGCAGCATTTTGGGGTGCCTGGTGTCATTCCTTGTGGAGAATCCACTGGAGGGAAATGGAAGAGAGGGTATGGGAATTTCTTCCTGAGAAGTGAAGTATCAAGTTGACTGTGAAGAATTAGATGTTCCTGATAAAATCTGAGGCCAAATGTTTCCTTTTAAAGGATTCAGTCAAAGGCTGAAGGAGAGACTCATTTGGATAGCACCACATGATTTAGGCTTGAACTGAATCTTGAGATTATTGATCACTCTTAATTAGGCAAATGTAAGCCACCTTCCTTTGGTTACATCAGATGTACTGTTCCTGTGAGTTAGCTTTCTGCATTTTGATCTTAAGGGCTGGCTGTTGAGAGAAATACAGTCATACTGTGGTAGAAGCTGGTTTTCCTCTGTTTTTCGTGGTGTAGCATCTAAACATGACCTCTCACTATGGAGTAAAAAGATTTTGTATCTCCTTAGTTTTATCTGTGTCCGTAAGTAAGTTTTCTGATCCTTGCCTACATGAAATGGAAATGCAGTTATTAATATCAGAGCTGATTCTTGCAGCATGCATAATTAGTTAAGGTTGTAAGCCATGCCAGCACTTTCTTAACACTGGTGCAGAGGTTTTTTTTCATAAACATATGATTCACTCTCCATCAAAGTCAATGCACAAGAAATTACTTGGTCAGTGTTAAAATGGGTGGTCATTTGTAGAAAAGAAGGTGCTCGTATGTGTTCAGATTATTTTTCTTCCCAAGTCCTAAAGCATGATTTATCCTATTCCCTAATGCTTGTGAACTTATCTTACTCTTTGCACCTTTGCAGGCATTTTGCCGAATGTTTTGGGGCTGCTTTTTCAGCTGTAAACTGATGTCCTAAAAATACTGCTGTGACTAATCCCTGTTAATGCAAGTATCAGTACACAGGATTGCTAGTTCAGCAAGTTCAGAATTACTCTTCTGCAGTGATGCTTTAGATAATACTGGTTTCCCTTTAGACTATGTTCATTACTTATGTAGACAAAACCAATTAGATGTTTCTGGTAAACACAAAAATGTCTGTTTGGCATACCAGCATTAATCTCGATATTTTATGCTTATATTAAGTAAACTGAAAAATACAAAAGTGAATTAATGTAAGACACAACTAGTATTTGTAAGCTTTTATTATAAGGGCTTAAATGTAACATTTTTATTTGGACACTGGAAAATACAATTGCCACACCACAATTATGGGCTCCTTGGACTTGTGCTCCTTTTTTTATAAATTTGTCTAGTTTGTTCATGTATTTAGCATTGTAGATAAAAAATTTTGCACTAAACATAGCAAACTGCTTCACTGTGCACGTTAAAATATTTAAAACTGTTTTTGAGCAAAACCACATACTTGACATTTCGTATTAATTAAGTAACAAAGTGTACTGAGTATGGGTAGCACTAACTCATCACTCCTCTCTAACCCCTGAGAAAAATGAGAGCATCTTTCTTCAGCAAAAAGAGGAGTGCTTCATGCTTCCCTTGCTACCTTTCTGTTTCTGAAAGAGACGGCTTTTCACCAGTGGAACCTTGCGTAGCTGCAACATGTTATTTGAACAGACAAACATATTGACTGAAGCAGTACGTTTTTACTGAATCAGTGTAATAAAACCTGACCAGAGGTGTTCAGCTGTGTTGCTCCCATT
This sequence comes from Rhipidura dahli, assembly GCA_013399225.1. NCBI lineage: Eukaryota > Metazoa > Chordata > Aves > Passeriformes > Rhipiduridae > Rhipidura > Rhipidura dahli. The sequence continues at coordinate 1,110,388 of VXAC01004743.1, read as the reverse complement.
TAAAAATTTTTTCAACGTTGACTTGTATCCTAACTTTGAAGTTCCTGTGTATTCACGTTCTAGTGCCATTAGTATCTGAAGAAATGAACTGAAGATGGTTTGATGTTTGAGAAAGAGGGAGTGGAAGGGGTACAGTGTGTGTGTATACCCATGTATGTGTGTAGTCTTTTTAAACAACTGGGTCCTCTACACCTTTTCTGGTCTGAAGTAGGTCCCATTGGTAAAAGTGGGTAAGTAGTAATAGTAAGGTCAGGGCATCATTTACAGCTAGAGGACTTGCCCTTTTTGAGAAAATGTTGCTTACTTTGTTACATAGGCTCATGAGGAAGTGAAAAAGGCACTGGTATCAATTTATTTACAGAGAGCTGGGTGATCACCAACTGTATGAAGGTTATGAAGGGCAAATGCTGGATTCTGCACCTGTGATGGGGCAACTCTGATTGTGTGTAAAGACAGAAGGAGAGGCTGGACAGCAGTGCTGCAGAAAGGAACCTGGGGGTCCTGGTCAGTGGCAAGCTGACCATGAGTCAGCAGTGCCCTGGCAGCCAGGAGGGCCAACCCTGTTCTGGGGGGCATCAGGCACAGCATCACCAGCTGGGCAAGGGAGGGGATTGTCCTGCTCTGCTCTGCACTGGAGCAGCCTCACCTCCAGTGCTGGGGGCAGTGCTGGGTGGCATAATATAAAAAAGACATTAAACTACTAGAGAGCATCCAAAGGAGGGCAATGAGGGCGGTGAAAGATCTGGAAGGGAAGCAGCATAAGGAGCCGCTGAGCTCACTTGGTCTGTCCAGCCTGGAGAAGAGACTGAGGGGAGAGCTCATTGTGGTCTTCAACATCCTCATGAATGGAAGAGGGAGAGACACTGATCTCTTCTCTGTGGTGACCAGTTACAGAACTCAAGGAAATGGCCTGAAACTGATTCAGGGGAGGCTTGGATTTGGTATCAGGGAAAGATTATTCACCCAAAGGGTGACTGAACACTGGAACAGGCTTCCCAGGGAAATGACTGCAGCACCAAGCCTGATGGAGTTCACAGAGTTCAAGGAGCATTTGGACAATGCTGTCAAGCACATGGTGTGATTCTTGGGGTGTCCTGTGCAGGGCTGGGAATTGAATTCAATTATCCTGATGATCCCTTCCAACTCATCATATTCTGTGGTTCTATGATAGGTACAGGTCTCTTGGCTCAGTGCCAAGTATGGAATTGCTGTCATAAGTTTAATCAAACCTGGTCAGTTGATGTGAGGGCCATCCCTTGTGTGGGAGCATCCCATTTAATGGTTATGTCTCAGGGTGGGCTCTAGTGCATCAGTGATCTTGTCTGCAGAAGGATGTTTCTTTGCTGGTATGTAAGTGTACTGCCATAATTGTGCCACAAAAGCTCTAGCTAGGTGCCCACTGGCAAACCTCTTTGCCTGCTTAGTGTGCAGGGAAAGAAAAGAAGTGATGATCACCCTCAGGACTCGGGAATATGGAGCTGCTCCTGCTGAGCTCCAAAACCCTACAGAGACTTTGTTATAGGATGGCGTGGAGGAGATTTGCTTGTAATTCTCCCAAAGCCTAGCTTTTATCCTCACCCAGTTAGGATGTGTCCTCTGGCTAGTAACCTGCTTGTAAATGTGCTGAAATGAATTCTGCTGTGCTCTTCATGGAGCACTGAGGGTGGGAAAGACAATAACTGTGTAAAAACTATTGAGGGGTTCCACATGTTGAATTTCCTTCCCCTTGCCATTCACACCACCACCAAACATTCTCTCTGGCAAGCATATCCCTGCTTTGAGGTATTTAGGCTTGGTGTTGAATGTTGTTTTTTCTGTCTTCATGTTCTTGCCTCTATTTTTGCCCTCCCATGAATCTTATATGTTTACTGTACTCAGTTGTGCCCTTTGGATCCTTAAAACTCCAAACTTTATTTGTTCTTGTCTGCATTCCATCTTATACCTACACAAATTAATTTCATTTCCTGTGCATACCTAACTCACCCATGTTTTTTTCTGCCCCTAGTCTGCAAGTTTATGCTCTTTTTCATTATCCTGGGTTGTGAGGCTTTGAGAAAATTTGTGAAGTAGAAGGGGTGTTAGTCTCCATCAGCCAGCTCCCTCTACCCCCAACAAATAACCACCTCTAACAGACACTTAACTGTGATCTAACTTTCTAGGACAAAAGATTGCTTTTTAATTTTGGAAGTCAAGACTGGGGATTGATCAGAGCGAGTCTTTCCTCTGTGGTGTTCCTGCTCCTTGCCTCTGCTTTGTCACCCATTTTTCTTTATAAAGGAATTTGTGAAGATACATAGAGCCATATTTCTTGGAAAAAGGACAAGCATGGCGATGCCTCACAACCATGGTTTTGCTTGGTTTCTTTAGGAGGTGGCAGTTCTATGGGATTCTATGGGGCACCTCTTGGTTAAACTGTTGTCTCAATTGTGCAAGTTCTACAGTATAACTTGATTTTTTTTATCTTTTCCTAATTTTTCTGGTAGACTTAAGCATACTCCACATAAACTTATGACACTTTCCCAGCCGCAATGAAACCCGAGATGTCTGTACATGTTGAAAAATAGAATGTTCTCTCTGCGGTGGTGATGTGTCCTTGTACCAGCTGTAGAGAGAATTCACATCCAGTGTGATTTTTTTATTTCTTTTTTTGTGACCATTTGTCATGAGTATGAATTTGAAATAGGAGTACTTCAGAATGGAGGGGTCACCAGGCTTTTCTTGCTAATAGAGACACTGAGGAGAAGTGGTTGTGGTTAAGCTTTTGAAACACCCTCTTTTGTCTGTAGAGCTGAAGCCATGAACCTAGTTAATGGCCTGGAAATGTGCACTGGGGTCTTAAGAACGCAGTTTGTGAAAGTTCATCCTGGGTGGATTTGTTTTGGATAAAGCTGAGAAATTAGACTTTCTCAGTAACAGCGGCTCTTGAGTTATTGTCAAATGTCTTTGGACAGTTTCCTCTGTGAAGGCTGTGTTTGTAGGAAAGCACTTCTGATCTGATAAAGAATGTATGGTAGATATTAGGCCAGAGACATTACTTTTCCTACTGTTAACATAAAATTATATGTACTCTTGTATAATAACCATTTTATGATAGTGAGGAAAAAGGGGTAAAAACACTGAAGGACTTCATCCAAACATGACTTATGGGTGTTAATGTTACTCATTAAATTGAGCTGACAGAAAAATAGTAAGCTGCATTTTCTGCTACTGCATTTTTTCTTGGTCACAGTCAATTCTGTCACTTTTGAAGACATTATGTCCTCTAGGACTTGAACACAAGGATCTAGTCCACCAGTATGCCATGATGGGGTTTTTTTGGGTGAGGAGGAATCTTTCCACTATTTTCATCTCTTCCTTCTAGAAAGAAAGAGATAACAGCCCAGCCCATTGTTTTCTAGCTGGGTGCATTTGTAACATTTGTAATCTGCCTGGAACATCTTTTTTGAAAATAGGGTTGTGTTCTTCTCTGACATGTAGTGGAAAAGCAACAGTTCAAGATTGTATAGTCTCTTAACTTAATTCACTTTGCTATCATTCTGTTCAATTTAGGAAAATCTAGTGTAAGTTCTGCTTGCAGCTGAAAAAATAGTTATTGTATTGTGGTGAAATATCAAGCAGAGAAAAGGGCTGTAATTAATATAACTTCCTGATTATTTCCTGGACAGCTGCATGTATTCTGATTTTCCCATGATATTAATGGATCTGTATTTTATGACATTCTGTGCTCTATGGAATTTGCTTCCATCCTTCAAGTCTTTACCTCTGATCATCTTGTCCAAGTTTTGGAGTATTTCAGTAATAGCCTAGTGCAGGAATCATTTGCCATTGCTCTGATATGAATGGGGTTCAGAATATTTACATCTGTGTAAGCACAAGATTGTGAGAAGAGATTTGGCTTATTCTAGGTCATCTTTGGCTGTATGATTACTGCTTGGTGGTTGGTTATAAGAACAGCCTTGGAACCAGGAAAGGAGAAGAGCCTGTATAAAACCAGCACTAATCTTTTCTGTTAGCAGAATTCAGCCTTTCAGAACATTTAGGGGAAAGATGGTTCTTGCAGAAACTAGCCTCTGATTTGTGTCTTTTATGAAGAATATGGTCATTGCTATGACTCAACAGGTAAGACTTTGAAAGATGTTCCCATTCCTCTCCCAAGTGCTAGGAGAAAAGTATTTTTCCCATCCTAAGCACACTTGTGGTGCCAAATGTGAACTGTATTAATGATGCTTTTTGGAGAAACCATAAATGCTTTGAAGAGCTTATTGCCTGTAAATGTGTGATCTTACACACACCTAAATTCCACCCTCTTTGCAGATGGTTGTTTGTGGAGGAGGGGAACAAAAAAATCCAAACAAAATAACAATTGAGCAGCTTGGTGATAATCAAAAGTTTCTTGTTTGGAAATATTTTCCCATTTAGAAATTATTGCTTTCAGCTGTGAAAATAACTGGCTGTTCCTGCAGAGAATAAGAGGGAGGACGCATTTAGGTATTTAAAATAAATATCAATTCTCTTTTGCAAGTATGGAAAAATAATGGCTCTTGTTTTAAGATCGCGTAGGGATTCTATAAATATAGCTTGCATTTGTGGATAAGTTATTTTATTAGGTTAGGTCGGAGAAGCCCTGCTTGAAAATGTATCTTTGAAAGTTAATGCTGAAGCTGTGTTGACACTGTTTTTGAACAACCTCTTCAAAATGAGAATACCTTAGGGGTTCTGTGTAAACAGAAGCTTCAAATAAACTTCTTTTATTGGTTGTACTGACACAGTCTAGCAGTGAGAATTGTCTCAGGGCTGGATAACTGCACAGTGCTTGGAGGTACTTGCTGTGTTTGACTCAAGAACTGCCAGTCTATCAGGTGATGAGGTGTTTCAAACACTGCCAATCAAGTTCACTTCATATCTGCCACTTTTTAAGAAAATCTGCCTGGCATTTATTCATGGTGATTTTCCCTAAGACTGCTGTTAAGGCTTTTTTCCTAGTGAAATATTTAACAGAAACATGTTGTGACCCAACTAAGCATAACATGATAATCCAAGAGGAAGCCTCCCCGGAGGTCAGATAGCTGCACAACAGAACTTCTTTCTGGCATGTTGCTTTCTCTGACCGTTCAAGCATTACTGAAGGAGAAAAACAAAGCTTTGTATAAAGGGTCTACATGTGCCACCCAGTGAGTTTCGAGCTTTTGGGTTTTTTTCTGCTTGCTTTGAGAGCAAAGGTCAAATACCATTTGCCTGGTTTCTTCAAATCCTCCCACTCTCCACAGAAGTTGGTCCAATTCAGACTGAGACTTCCACTGAGAGCCTTGCTCCAAAACCAGGGTTACCTGTTGGTCCCTCACACTGAAGCCTGGAATTCCTCTGTCCCACCTGAGAGAAGGAGTTTGGAGTGAGAAGGTCCAGTGTTATATTGTTTTTGTAATTGTTTCAGGCAGCAAAGACGGAAATGTCTTCATGTAGGGGCTGCTTTGAAACAGAGCACAGAACAGGTAGGTGTTACACCATGTGCATGTTGCTGGCTGGTGTTGGTAGTGGCATTGCTTTAAAGAAAGAGGACAGTGTTTTTCAAAAATTCTTTAATTCTCATGCTGAAGTATCACTGAGTTAAAGTATTGTGTGAAAGATATTTTAGTATGGAATGTTGTACCAAATTTTTTATTATACTAGTCAAATAATGAATTTTTGGCAGAAAGGCATTTAATGGGTAGCCATTGATTATGGCTTTCAAAGGAATTGCACAAGTACTTCTTGGAGAGTAATGTTAACTTACTCAGCCTTTCCTGAAGGTTGTACAATAAAAACCAAATGCAGCTTCAGGTTCAGACTAGTTCAGTTTGTAGAGTTGACTCTTTTCAAAGCTTAAACCTATGTGTGTGATAAGAGAATGGGGAATTACTCAGCATGCTGCTTCTTTTTAGAAACTTTGATTAAATGTTAAAAGAGAATGAGGCTGCAAACTGTAGGTCTTGAAAAGAATATTGTTGCAATGTTCTCCACTTCCTGAGAGGAGATATAAGCATGACACATGTGCAGAGTAGTCCTGCACATTAAAGCATAAAGAGTTCAACTCTTACCTTTCTTGTTTAACATGAATTGAAGAAATAGGAAAATAAATTGTATTTTGGGTGGATTTAGCTCTGTCTATAATACAGCCATTCTGACTTAGCCCAGACTGCTGCTGGTCAAAAATGGGGAGTGGGTAGAGTGTGTTCTCTCTGAAGCATCTAGCACAAAAGAATGGTATTCCCATTTGGCCTTCAGTGCGTGGTGTTGGTTGGATGGGGACTCTCTTTGAGGATGGAACTGAAGATGCTGCTCCTGATACGTCCTGCTGTGGTCCAAGTCTTGTAGGACACCAGTAGTGACTGTTACTACCATTCTCAGGTTGCCTAGGAATAAAGTTTCATTCACACCATTTGTTTTAAAGAGTATGCATCTGTGGTTGCTGAGGTTTTACCAGACAAACATTGCCACAGAGTAAGATGGGGAGGAAGGGAAGCAGAAGACATGACCACAAATTACCAACTGCTAATCTGAAAGTTTCCTTGTAACTTTTTATGAATTCTGTGGCTAGAGAATGAATTCTACTGGTACTAGAAAAGTATCTTTTGATCATTATTCTGTTTGGGTTTTTCCACTGTTTTCAATGCTCTGGCTCATGAGATGCCATCAGTTGCTTTTGTTTTCCTCTGATTTCTTTTGGATTAGTTTGTTTTGGAAGGTAAGCAGGCAATGATTAAACAATTACATTGTCAGTGTGAATTGTGCTTCCTATTCAGAATAGAGTCAGTAAGGAGGAAACATGCAGGCTGGGAGAAGTAAAAATTTTGGGCAGCTCTGACATGGAGCAATAAGCTATTCTGCTCTTGTCTTTTTCTTAGATGATACTAAGAGATTTGACAGAATGGGAGGTTCTTGGAAGTCAAGTGCTTTATAGTCTGGAAGTCATAAGTTCTCTCTCAAATCTGTCTCCAGATAAGATGCTTAATTAAAATGATGAAACTCTCTTACAGTAAATTAAATCTGCAGCTTGCTTCTGGGGCTTTAGCTCAATTTGGAGTATGAAGTCTGAGACTTCTTAATAATTCTTCTAAGAATATAAATTATTTATTAGTCAGGGTTTCTAAAGGGACTTTGTTCATGCAAAGAGGTGGTGTTTTATTAAGGAGTCTTTTTTTAAGGTATCTTTGAAATACTAAATAATGTTGTCTCATTATTTGGGTGCAGTTTTAAATTATAGTTAACAGCTCCAGTTCTTGAACCACTGAAAACTCATGTTCCACTAGAATCTGACAGTGTAGTAGAAATGGTTGTATTAATCAGATTTAATACAACTGTCAGTGAGTGTAGGGTGAAAAGATTATCTCAGTGATACAAAACTACGGGGCAAAAATGCTTTGTGACAAATTTTATTCATCAGCACTCATCTCATGCCAGATTTTAAAACAGGCCATATAGATGAAAGCTCCCAACTCCCTCGGGGCTTCACGCTTGAATTTTAAAGTAATGTCTTAGTTGTACAACTTGTAAGTTATTTAGTAGATGAAATACTTTATGTAGAATTTTTGCTGTGTGGCTTGGCTTGGACCTGTCTTTATCCTTTCTGGTGTGAAGTTAGCAGGATGTGTTTTCTGAAAGCATGCAGCAACTTCTGTGTGTAGAAAAAATGCTGTTTGGATTATCATCGTTGATGCAGTTCTCCTATGGTGTACAACACAATGGATGGGTTTTCTGAATGTAACAGCAGAGACCAGAGCAATATCAGGTTGATAAGAAATGAAATCTGCATGTGCTTTGAGCAGAATAAATAGTTAAAAATTTTGTATATTAACAAGCTAAACTTTTATTTTGGATAAAGAAGAAAACAATCTTAAATAATTGGGATTGCTTTGACAAGGTTAGCTGGAATCAAGAAGGAAAAGTTCCGTGACTCTTCCTATTGTTTCTTCTCTAAGATCACCTAGAAGTTGTGAGCTCCTTTCTCACCCTCTGCTTGCAGAGCATTGTTCAGTGTTTTGTAGAAATTGTTGTACAAGGCATTAACCTCACAAAACCCTGTCATGTAGGGTTCACTCCTGCTTGTAATGAAATGTACCCCTAAATTCATTAGTTTTGGTTGGTGCTGCTTCTAACGAACACTCTTTTTGCCTTAATGTGGAGACCTGCATTACTAAATGTGCATTAGTCAGATAATGTTCCCTGACCATATATAGTCTGCCTGAGAAAATGTACTTTAGTGAAAGCAGTATAGAAGCTATCTAAACATAATCCTCTGGCTTCAGGAGCCTTGGCTCTTCATATGGAGAGCACATACCTGCTCAAGAATTGGCAGATAACTTACTTTGCTCCAGTAGCACAGCACAGTAAAGGCAGACTGGCTGATTACCAATATATGAAGCTATTTGGTTCAGTTTTGTTCATATGATCTCAGTTTAGCTCAGGGCTTCCAAGGCATCACTTTGATGTGAGAGCAAAATTTGACCTTTGCTGTCAGAGTGATGGTGCTCGCTCTGCAGGAATTAAGGTGCATTTAAGCATTTGGTAGGAATTTAATGCGTGTATGAAATAAGTATTAGAGGGGAACCATGAATGTTAAATACAGAAATGCAGAAGAAAAGTAGTGTTAGGCACAGAGATTTATTCTTACTAGTTCATGACATTTTTTGTTGTTTCTCATGAAGGAGAATTATAGGACTTGGTAATGAGCTGTGGTTTATTTAATAGTGATACATAACTTATTCTCAGAGTCATTGCAGTCAAGAGGAGGAGTTAATGTGCATTGCTTTCTTAACCCAGGAATTTCCCTGGTATCAGTCTGTGTTCAGCAGCTGATGCAGTTTGTTTTGCTGTGTTTTGAAGTGTCTGAGCAGTGCATTGCTAGCATATTTCTGTGTGTGTAAGCTGTGTAGTGACTGATGGGCCAGATTTCACTCACACACACACATATGCCTTTTATCTAATGGACTTATTTGCATTTATACCAAGTGGATGTCATGTAACAATGTAGGATTCTTGTTTTAGTCACTTTGAGGTAGTAAAATAATGGAAAAAACACCCTCCTTTTTTGTTTGCTTTTTTATTTTTGATTTTGGTTTGTTTGTTTTTGAGACTTGAATATTGATTGAACTTGAAGTAGTTAAAATTTGGAGAGTTGTTATGGTTAACTTTTTGGAAGCTACTAGGACTAACATACTAACAAGAAACTGAGGAGTAAAATAAGTATGCCTGTTAGTAACGTGAATGGCATGAATCTTAAGGGAATTGTTTGGAAAAAAATGGTGCAATTCATATTTAGGCTGTATGATCAGATGAGTGATATGTATATGGGAAGCAAAGACTGCTCCATTTAAAGGCTAACCACACATTGTGCTTGGGGGAGGATCATATTGGGATTCATAGATTCAAGGAAATTGAATGGATATGTTAACACTGTAACTTGCTCATGTCTGGGAGTGCTAAAATGGCACCAATCTACACTTCCATATTTTTATTTCCTGGTGTTACTTTACATTTTGTGATTATTCCAACCCTGGAAGGTTTAAGAGGGATCGTTAACCCGCTTGGAATATTGGGAGGATCAGTGGATTTTTATCAAGATAGCTCAAGTCCATCTATCACATCTTCGAGTGATGAAGCCTATGTGCAAGCCTGAGTATTTCTTATATTAATATAAGATGCATCTTCATTTTTTCTTACACTAGATATAAAACTTTAATGTAAGAAAACAGGCAATAGAAATTATCACAAATAACAAAAGTTAATTTAAAAGCAACTGCACCATGTCTTTAGCAAACTAAAACATATTGGCACTGCAACAAACTAACACCTGAATTTAAAGCAACAGTTATATATTCTGGACACATTTGTGAAGAACTCCATAGGAAACAGCATAAAAAGATTGGAGGTAAAAAGAGTAGTGATTCTATCAGGGTTGTTATATTTTTTTTTTGTCTCCTTATAGAACCTGTGATGCACACACGAACATTTAAGTGTCACTCTTTAAATCTGCTCCGTTGTGATAGCCAGTCAAGGCAGAAGCACCATGGAGTCCCTTTCCAGTGCTATTTAAAGGTGGTAATATTTCAGATGGTATTTGTTTATCATTGTTAGAGAGCAGTCTTTCTGGTTCGTGGAGACTCACAGATTTGCAGAGCAATACTCAGACTCCTGAGAGCCTTCTGTAAATGCCTTGGCTCAATATTGGGAAGAATGGATGGTTTTTCAGTGTTAGCATGGATGTAACTAACATATTCTAATTTAACCTCTCTCAGGTTGAGTGTGCATTGTGTTTCCCAGTTCTTCCTGGCTCTAGGAGGAATGGAATTTGCAAAGCTGCCTTAAGGCAGGAGATATTTTGTGTAAGGTGGGAGGAAATGTGAGGGAAGGCAGATGCATGACAGCATTCCTGGTATTGCCCAGCTGATGTGAGATTTCAAGGAGACTGGATGCTTGAGGACTGCAGGACTAGGCATGACTAAACTCTGGAATCTCCAAAAAAGTGCTTAAGTGGCTCCTGGGACGGGGCAAAACATGGCAAGGTGGCTTGTACTGCAGAGCTCAGTTACTGATCAGAACTTGCTTGCCCATGAGAACATGAGTCAGTGATAGGAATGTGGAGTGGACATTATAAATCCACAACTTTATTGAAACAACTAATGGATCATCTGGAAATGGCTGAGTTGGAGCCGTGTAAGAATTCCAGGAACTGAGCCTTGGAAGAAAAAATAGAACAGTAAATCATCTGAGGAGAAAAGCATTCAAAACAAGCATAAACAAAGTAGATCATAATTCTCAGTATGTTTGCTGCATAAACAGTATTAAACCCCAACACTTAGTGTTGATTTAGTACTGGCTTGTTGCACTAAAATCCGTTTTTTATGACCTAGCAAATATTATGATCAATGGTTTCCTTATGCTGAAATATTTCGCTTCAGTATTGGCTATTCCAGCCGTAAGTTCAGGTGAATGAAATCCAAATTACCTTTATAGTTAAATTGGTTAGCTGTTAGCCTTGACATTGAGTTTCAAAGTACTTGGTTCACTTCTCTGTGCCAAAAGTTAAGTCCTTGACATACGTTTGTTAACTCAAGCATCCGATTTAAATTTTTTCCCCTGTTTGTTAAATGCTATAAAAACATATTTACAAGTGTTAAGCTTGCAATTAGTCTTAAAGGTCAGATGATAACAATAATTCACCTGAGGCCTTGTTTCAGTGCAGAATTTGGTTGTTTAATGACTTTAGATGACTTTGAAAGTTCTAACCTAATTGTGTTGCTTCTGTACAGAATTAACTCATGGTTTAAAAAGCACCTGCTGTTCTCAAATGTGGAAATATGGTTTGTTCCAACCCCCAGTACCCCGTTTTTATTTATCCTAGAAAAAATTTCCTCTGTTTTGACCCATCAAAAGCTAATTCTACTTGGTACATCCAGGCAAAGCAACCTAGAAATACTGGAAGCAAACTGGAAGAAAAGATTCCCACTCATATTTTTGACCCTCATGACCTTTCAGGGAGTTTCTCTGATTTCTGTTTGAAGTGTTCTGGTTCTGTTCTGTTGCCTGTTATTTTAAATGTGGCTCGGGTGAGGTTGGAGTCCTTGTGCAGCTGCTAAATGTGGCTCTTTCAGAACACTGCAGCTGTAATGAAATCTCAAGTTCCATATTAATGTTGAGGTACCTGATGAGGGATGGAACTGTGGAGCTGGATGGATGAAACTGCAATAAATTCCATGTCAACAGATAGAACTCAGCTTTTCTACTTGCCCTGGGCGTGAGGAGTTTTCAGGAAGGTGCTCTCCAGATACATTGCAGCTAGTTAGAATTCAGGGCTATGTTCCTTCTTCAGAGTTATTGAATATAGTGAGGGAACAGGGAAGAAGCAAGGGCTGAATTTGTTTAATTGGCAATGACTTTTTCTGGCACGCTATCATGCTCTTGATGATGCTATTTATGGGTGCCAGAAATAACATTCATGTCAAATTACACTTCATGGTTGGCAAAAAATTATCTCTCCAGCATGTTACCATATTTAAGCCATTTGTTCACTCTCTGCTATTATTGGTTATTTTAAACCCTGTTGGTGAATCTTTTAAAATCTTTTGCCAGTTTCATATTTTCTTTTGCTCCTTAGAAAAAAAAAAGTATATCTATAATTCAGTGTTGGAGAGTTGGTTTGGACAAATGTAGAATAAGAAGTCTTACAGTAAATTTGCAGCATTTTGATTTCTGTATCTAAACTGCTTTCTCATTCTCAGACAATAGCTAATTCTCAGATCAATAGCTAACTCTTCCACTAGTCAGCTACTGTTGCTTTTGTTAGATATGAACATTTTTTCAACTAGTAGCATGTGTTTTTCATGGAAGGAGAGGAGTTCTCTGTTATCCAAAACAAATGCAGAATTCGAGTCTTAAAACACAGATTTTTAATCTGAATTCAAATTCCCAGGTTTCTTGTCTGGTGGCATTATTCCACTGGCATCTGCATTGAGCAGCATGTTCTTTATGTTCTTCTGTATTGTTTGAGTGGCCATTATCTAGTCCCAAGATGCTGTGAATGACACAGGATTTTAACTTTTTTTATTCAAAACTTGTAGTTGAATTTTGATGGGGAATCCCATGGTGGACTGCTTTTAGTTGGTTGAGTTTTTTGGTTGGTTTTTTTTTTCAGAATGAGCATCTGTTACAGATAAGTTGAATTATGATGGAATTTTGTTTCTAAGGGAAATTAAGATTCCTCTGTGCCTTTCCAGATGTCTTCCTGGGGATATCTATTGCAAATACATTAAGTTTGTAAAGATAACTAGTTTTCTAACAGTCAACACTACCAACTGGAAGCAGCTGTCTCACTTTTTCCGTGTCTGCAGCTGCCTGTCTCGGGTAACCAGATGATTTTGTATTCTCACCTGTTGCTTGTGCATTTAAGAGTTCTGGCTGCCATGCTCACTCCAGCATTCTTTATCCCTCGGGGTTTGGCCATATGTGGCTGTCAAATCATAGTGGTCAGCTGCTGAGACCGATTAAGTCATTTAGCTGTTCAGGTCTGAAATAAATTAAGCATCATGAAATAAGTTGTCAGACTTGCATCTCTTTCCAGGAGAAAGACATGTTATTTGCTTACATTGCACATCAAATGGCAAATATGCTTGGGGTTTTGTGCTTGCCTTGGAACGGCTGCAGTCCTGGAAGGATTGGAAGAGCAGTGGGAGCCAAGTAAATTACCCAGAACTTCATGGGACTAATTTCTGTAATTCATCTAGGAACTGGAAATCAAATCTGTGAGGGAAGAGAAACTTCCATTGCAAGGCAAGACTCTCAAAGAACAATGCTATGTGATGACAATGAAGTTACCTGTAGCATCTTTTCTTTAAAAGAGGAATTTATTTCCTAAAAGTTTGGGGCTTAGTGACTTGGCATTTTTTTCTTTCTTTGTGTGTGGAGTTCTTTTGTTGTTAGGGTTGGTTTTGCTTGTGGGGGGTGGAGGGTTTTTTGTAGGTTTGGTGGTTTTTTTCTCTTTTTTTCCTAGTGTAATAGGAGGAACAATCCTAGTTCATTAGGATATACAGATATAGGTACTCCATGCCAGACTACTCCTATCTAGCCAAAAAGATCCTGATAGAAAGCTTTCATATCCTGAGGCAGACCTTTCTGTTTGTTTGAAACAGAACAGCTGTCTGGAAATGTGCAATTCATTGAAATCTGAAGTGAGGAATGATTCTTTTTGTTTCAGTGCATGTCAGACCCTTTCTATATTTTTTTCTCTTTGTTTCTTTTTCTTCTGTTTTGGTAGGTAAAGTGGGGAGCTACATCTAAAATTTTCTGTTTATTCAGTGTTTATATGGCTTTTTACTAGATAGTTTTTGTATTATTTTTTCCAGAAAAATGACAATGTCTATATTGTAGTAATACCCTCTTATACTTTGCTCCTTTCTGCAAGGGAAAAATTACCATATTGCTAGTGCTTCAATGTATTAATAATTCCATCCACTAATGGGTAGGTAAAATGATCATCAAGAAAAGAAAGATACCTTGTGTGTCCCAGGAAACTGGGTACAGAACGTACCAAGTTATGCATTTGTGTTAGGGAAAAACCTGAAGGTTTAAGTACCAGAAATCCTTTGGGTAATTAACATCTCACTAGCACATAGTATTTGCCCATCTGATGTAACCTGCAGGAATGAAATAGTAGAATATCGTGATTTGAGATATGGTGGAGTTGCAATATCTGACTGTGTTTAATTCCCTTTCAGACTTGCCCTCTCATTTCTGGCAGCAGTATTTTAAATAAGCAACATGCTGTTACTGATACCTGCACCATCTTGGTGGCCATTGCTCAGAGATTAACATCATTTACTATCTAACTTAAACTTTCAATTCAAAGTGAAACAATGGCAGCTCCATAAATCTGATGATAAAATATTGTAGGAAAACCGACTGGGTTGTAAGTGGATAAATGAAGGACTGAAGTTTGCTAAACAGTTTGCAGATGCGAGAAGCACAGGGGATTAAAATGAGAACAGCAAACTTAAGACTAACAAGTATGCACACTGTGGGCCAAGTTTGCAGAGGCCTCTACTTGGCATCTTATATGCTATTTGGTTACTTCCACCCACAATTGACTTGTTGAAGCAAAATTGGAGCCACAAAAAACAAAATGTGAAGTCCTTCTACCATAATGTGCAGAGGCAAACAGCGCCTGTACACATAAATCAGGTGCTTAACTATCTGCAGTAACTTGAATCTGCAAATGATTGAAAGCTTCCTTCTCCCTTCCATGTGACAGAAGTAATACTCTTTGACTGTTTTTGTGCACAGAGTAGGCAGTTCTGAAATAAAGACACGTTGTCACCTTACAAAATAGTTAAATGCTACTTCAGACCTGCAGCTAGAGAGTATTAAGCATGAATGCAGTCATGGCAGAAAAAACTTTTACCAGTCAGATCTGCACTTGGAAGTGCACTTCCAGTCCCTTTGCAGAATAAAAATCTGGATACTAGCTCTCAAGACCCTGATTCCAAAAGTGCTGTTGGGGTTCTAGAAAGTACCAGTGGGAACGTGCTCACTGTAATGTTGAGTAGTGTCAGCTGTTTGAATTTCTATTAATCCATATTGTTAGATATGGCAAGTTGAAGTCTTCTCAGAAATTGAGATATATTGATTCTTTGAGCCAAGGGACAAAGTCCATTTACATTAGCAGTATCTTGACACTTACAATAAAACTGAGTTACTAGTGTGAAATTTTCTGGCTGCAGATAAACTTGCTAAAGCATTTTCATTTGTTCAGACATCCTTCTGGGAGATCAGTGACAGCTAGAATACTCCAGAAGTGAGTCATTTATCTAGATGGCTTCCAAACTGTAGTGACTGCTCAAGCATTACAAATTATGGAAATGGAAAATCAGTGGATTTAGGAATCTTTTAGAAGTCCTTGGTCTGAATCTTTTTCCCTCCCCCATTTCCAGTAAAAGTAAAATCTTCTGTCCCCAAAAGACAACACTAGGAAGCCTTTAGATAAATTGTAGGAAGCCTTTAGATAAATTAACTTATGCAGCATAAATGGTAGAATCCAGTAATATCCAGTGTGGTACAGACCTCAGTCATGTTTTTTGATCCCACAGCATGATTGGGATGCTTTGTTCACATGAAATAACTTTTTTAATATAGGGTAATAGTATCAATGATTTAATGTCATGAGGCACTCTTGAGTTTTAGCTGTAGTTCCTTCTGGGAAATTTAGATGGTCTTTTTTTCATTGGATTTGATACAGATTGTCCATGCTGGGAAGAGCTGCTTTGGAAAAGTTTGTGTACATATAATTATGAAGCAAATCTGTCATATCTTGGAATGTAACATTCCTGTAAAAGAAAACAAATTGTATTTTTCAAAATTGTAGAATAATTCAGGTTGGAAGACAACTTTGGTGGAAAAGTCCAACTGCCTGCTATATCAGACCAGATTTTCAGGTCTTTTTCCAGCTGGGTTTTCTAAACCTCCAAGGCCAGTGGCTGAGAATCCTCTTCCACTGACCTTCCTTTGAGTAAAAAAGACTTTCCCTTTCATAGCATCTGGACTCCTCATTTCAGCTTATATTACTTGCCTCTTGTCTTCACATCTTCACTGCTGTGAAGAGCCTGCTTCTCTCCTTTTGAGAACCTTCTTGTAGGATTGGGAAATTGGTGTTAGCCCTTTCCTCCTTCCACTTCCTCAGTTGTTTCTTGTCCAGGCTGAAGCCCAGATCCCTCAGCCTATCCTCACAATTCAGTGTTCCAGTAGCCTGATGACCTTGGTGGCCTCCTGATGGACTTATTCCAGTTTTTCAATGTCAGTCTGGTATCAGGGAGTCCATAACTTGGAAGTATGGGTCACATGAATCTCCAGGATTGGAGAATCTCTCTGGTGCTTGTTACTAGCCTGGGTAGAGTACAAATAATCAAGACCCTTTGGGAATGGACCAACCATCCAACATTTTCTTGCTCGTCTGGTTGTCCAGTCATCCAGCCCATGGTGCACCATTTTGTTTGCAAAAATATCAAAGAAGATAGCAATAAAAGGCTTTAAAAAGTCAGTGTCACTGAATCACTGTAGGCAGTCAGGTGGGTCAGACATGATTTCCTCTTGGTTAAGCTTTGTTGATTGTTCTAAATATCATTTTTATGTGTGCCCAGAAATGGGTTCCAAGATGGGATCCACTTGAACACTGAAATGTGAGTTGTCTCTTAGATGGCAGAGGTTGCTTGAATAGTATTTAGATAGGCCCAGTTCAAGAACTTATTAATTGCAGGATGATTATTCTACTGCAGTTTCTACTGCATATGAAGGCCTTTGCCATGTAAAGATTTTCAAATGCATCAACAGAGCTGAAAACTCCATGAATTTTCCTGCTTCCTGTAGCTAATAGAGATTAACAGCACAGTAGGACTGAATACTGACCAGGCAAATTGTTTTGACACAAAGCATCACTGCTGTACCAGACCCCAGGCTGATGGAAGCGTTCAGTGAAGCGTCACATGAGAAGATGCTTTGTGCGGTGCAAGAAACGATCTTTTGATGAGCTTTCAAAACAACCATTGAATTGCCTGGTGCTTTCCTAGCAGCTAAAGAGATGTTAAATATCTGGGAGACATGTTTCTAGTGCTGTTCAGGAAGCAGGGAGAATTTCCTCAGCAGTCACTCTGTTGCTATTACTTAAAGTCAGTGCTTGGCTTTGTTGGCTTTGCTCACCCCTTCTAGGTCTAACCCCACCGCTTGCTTGCTTTTCTGCAAAGGCATCCAGGCTCGCTGCAGCTTCTGCCAAAGACCTCTCTCAATGGTGCCCTATGGTTTTGTCCCAGCAGCACTTAAAAAGGGGTAGTGTTCACTCTCCTGTTGGTATCCTTGCATTTTAAATGCAGCACAAGTTCTGGAAACAATAGAGTTTGGCTGCTCAGAAGCTCCTCCTTCACAGCCCCTCTCCCCAGTTGCCTGTGCCTTAGCTGCGTGCCATCATGAGGTGTCATCCCCATTCAGCTGTGGCACCTGGCATCTCCTCAAGAGCTTAAACCTCCCTCCAAAGCCAATGTCCTGGAAGCCCACAACAGTGTTCCTGCCTCTTTCTTGGGTTCTGCTCAGTTGATCAGAACCCAAGGCTGATGCCAGTTTACACCACGGTGCTCATGTACTCACAGTTGGACTTAATACTTCCAGCAGAGTGATTTACTAAATTTGACTCCTCTATAGGCCTTGTAAAGTCTGTTGTTCTTTTAAAACATACATGCAGGAGAAAATTTAATTGTTTTTTTATGCTTTTGACTGCCGTTGGCTGGGTATAGGCAGCTGCCTAGACACCACAGTTCTAACAATTCTTGCTGTGGTTTTTACAGATTGACGTATCCCGGCAAGGAATGTAAGCCACAGAAAGCTGAAGATGAAACCAATGAGGGACTATTAAACTGGTAGCAGGGAACAATTTAATTGCAGTTTAGAATAGTATTTAATTTATGGAGGCTTTGGTTACGTTGTTCCGGTTTTTTGCTTGACACCCCAGCAGCTGAAAAGAAAACCCTTACAAATATGCTGCAAATCCCTAAACCCAGCTCTTCCTGCTCCTACACTTGCATCATAACTACATATGCCTTGTGGCATAAAAAAAGCGATACATTCCTGACAACTTACTCGCTTTCTGCTTTTTTTTTCCAAAATTCTATGTTGAGTTTACTAATATAAGTCCATGTCTGAGTCAAATTTGTTCTTTTACTGTGAAAGGAGAGGTCTTCCCTTTGTTTAACTTACATTCCCATTCTAATACATGTAAGCTTTTTTAATAAAAGCAAACTTCTGTTTGCAAAGAGATGAGGCATAGTACCAGTTTAGGAAAATGTGGGATTTTATTAAGTCTGAAAATATAGATAAATCAACATTTGCTGTAAAGATAGTTTACATTATAAGACTACTCCAAACAGGAAAATATTTTCAGTTGTTTCCTGTGATTTGAAACTTTATTTCTGTTTTCACTTTTAATACTGTTCTCCTATTACTTGATGCACGAGAAAACATACATTTCACAATGAAAAAAGTGACTTTTATTGCTGAAAATCTTCAACTGTTGTGCTGACTTCTTCCTAAAATTGGGCAAATGATTGGCCACTATACAGTCTTCTGAAAGACACTCGTTTCAAGAGAAACACATATTGAGAAAGTACTTGCACTGGAGCTTTTCCAGCCATTTTTCTCTAAAACTGAGTTAATATCGATACACATTAACAAACTGTGCTCTGATTGCATCTCAGAACTGGGACCAAAGTCATTAGGGATGGAGGAAATTATTTCAGTGTCTCTTCACTTATATAGTAATTTGGGATTTTAGAATCTTGATTTATTCCCATGCAGTTCAGTCCATTTTTGGAGATGGATTTACTGTATTCAGAAGTGAAAAGGCTTTGTAGAACAATGCTTTAATGTTTAGCACCAACACTTATTTCTTCAGTTGGAAATTTTCATTTAGTGATGAAATGACACTTCAAAAGTTAAAAAAAGGTTTGCAAATTATGACGGTGTGTGAATGTAATACGGACTCTCAAAATAAAGGTGGGCAAGGATTTTTACTGGCTTGCTCTGAAAGACAGCAAAAAAATTGAAGGGATGTCCAAGAACACTGGGACCAGCTGCTCTGCTCTGGGAGCAACTGCCTCATGCAATCCTTTTCATTAATTTGCTAAGCCCTTTTGTAAGCACTTGGTCTCCTCCCTTCATTTCTGTGGGAAATTATTTCAAAGCTTTATTTCTCTAAGGATCCAGAATATTTCTTTCATTCAAACCCTAAAACTGTTCTAGGCCAAAATGCCTATTTGTTCTTCAGCAACACTCCATAGTTAGAACAGCTCTTCTCTTACTATTCTGTCTTGGTAATCAGACTGCTCCCAAATGATCTTAATCTACACTTATTTCTGCATAACACCTCTACTAATTACCTGTGATATTATGTTTTCCTTTTTTTCTTAATACAGCTGAAGAACTTCTCACTAGATGTTTTAACCTTTCAATGTCTAGTTAAATTTTATTTGGGGCAGTTTCTACCTTATTCCTGTGCTTCTACACCAGTGTTTTCTCCTTGGATGTTTTCTTATTTTGTAACAGCATTCTTCTGTAGCCCGAGCAGATACCTAGGTGTCATCTTTCAAAGAAATCTGTGGTCCTTTCTTAGACTTCCTTCCCTCCAGGGCATTCCTCATGTGGGATAACTTCCTGAGTTTAAGCACTTCTGAAACTGAGCCAGCCCTCCTGCTCCATTAACTGTCTTTGAGAAGTTCCCTTTCTGTGTCACTGTTGGTGCCTTTTCAAACTGAGCACACTCCTTCCAGGTCAACTCATCCTATGTCACTTTCCTCAGGTGGCTGTAGGAGCTTGCTGGCTCTGGTGTAGATGGAGTATCACTTTTCCAGGGACCTATAGTGCTGGAGAGCCTTGTGGGCAGGTGCAGATTCTCTGGGGTTTTCAGCAGTCTTACCATAGACTGGGCATCAGTTTCAAGCTCAGCAGTCCCTGGGCTGTCCAGTACTTATGGAGAAAGGTGACTGAATTATAGTTATATTTACATACCAAGTACAGATGTTCAATTCTTCCAGACTTGGCTTGAGTTGGGCCTTGACCAGCACTACCATTAGGCAGACTTACTCCCATCATCCAAGTCTTAGTGAAGACATTGAACAGTACTGATCATAGTATTAACCCTTGAAAGTTTCAATCTTAAATTCTCTAGCTGGTTTAAGATGAGAAATTGATATGCTCCATTTAAGTAAAGGTGAAGCATGAGATAAATATAAATTCAGCAATTAAAATACATGATGCCATCAGTCAGAGCCAACTGGCTTCCAAAATATTTTCAGATTTTCAGTGACACTGCAGAAATAAGTGTTTATAAGGAATGAATAAAAGGTACTTCTGGCTATGCAAGGCCTAGAGGAATCACTTGATGTGTGGCAGGTGATGGTTTATATTGGCTGTTACATCAGATGAATGGACACCTTCCTTACTACAGAAATATGAAATTGGATTTGATAGGGCACCATGTGCTTGAGGTTTTTCTTTAGTGCCTTCTGGGGAAGTCAAGGAATGTGTTCATCCCCACCCTGCCCAGTCATTTTTCTCTCTCTTGGAAAGCACACAGTCCTTTCAGATGTTAGGAAACAACTTGTTGCATAAGGCACCAGGCTGAGTCATTCAGAGTCTCTCAGAGGGTTGAAATGGCACTGTTCTACACACACACACACACACACACACTAATTGCAGACTTTAAAAATACAATTGTTTTAAGCAAATAAGCTACTCTTGTTCTCTGTGAAATTCTCTAATAGGAAATCCCTCCACCCATTTCCATGAATTATTTATATGAGCTTCAAACTTGATATTTAACTTTGGACACAAATACAGCTGCAACTGTTCTCACCACCTTCTCTCTAGAGGTGCTGCTGTCCAAACTCAGTGCCCATTCTGCCTATAGGAACAATTCTTCCTGTAAAAATCCTAGGGAAATCTAGGCAATTTTGCTGTGATTTAGGGTAAACCAGATGAGTTCAGTGATCATTTGCGGCCTATTTAGGGCTTTGGTGTGTTGCCCCCTGCTGATAAACTTTGTTTTCTTTTTGTAAAGCACATAACTATTGGATGCTACCAAATGATGCCATGCTGAGCAAACTTTGCAGCATTGCCAGCAGCACTGGTCATGCCTACAGGAGCCAGAGATAAAATAACTACCCAGCTGTTCACCCATTCTTGTGGGTAAGGTTTGCCACCAACAAGGAAATTGTGTATGCAACTGGGAGTTAATTTTTAAATGGCAGATTCTCCTTAACCTGCTTATGTACAAGTGTTTCTGTTTTGTTCTCTTTTGTTTTGTCCCCCACCTTGGCAAAGTACTAATTTCTCTTTTTAGTTTAATGGAAGAGTGGGACAAGGGTATGGCTTAAACTGTCATAGGCTGGCCAGAAAAGAAGGAACCAAAAGGTCAGCAATGCAAGGAAATAATGAAAAGCAAAGAAATTGATAGAAATCCTGCAGGTGTAGGCACATAATTTTAAGGTTGTATAATGCTTCACCAATACCTTGGTTTTTTACCATTCTGCTCCTGAGATTATCAAAATGTGAAAAGCAATTCTTAAACAGTTTAGGAGAGCAAAGGTTTCTTTCATGCAGAGGGAAATACTAAATTCTGAGTAGAATTGTGGGTAGATTTTTCTTGCTTTTATCCAGGATTGCTCAGGTGTGTGGCTTGAGGAGTGTAGGTTGCTATATCTCAATGGGGATGTGCCTGCATTCATAGTGATGGAAAAACAGTTCCATGGAAGGTGCTCTCTTTCTGGTTTGATGTGTCCACAATACTTCTAAGGCAGTATAAATCCATGGAACAATTGCAGTGAGATTTGTATTATTTTTATTATTTTTTTAATACCACCTCAGCTGCAATTTCATGTGATAAAAAAAACTTACTTAAAAGTTTGTTATTGATTAGTTACATCAGTTGATGTAAGAGAAATGCAATGCTAGATATCTGACCTGAAACCTGAGTTGGTAGTACATGGTATTTAGTTATCTTCATTTGCATTGCCTCAGCAATAGTCACATCTTACTAGAAAGCCTGAATTCTCCTGGTCTTTGCCAGGCGGGATGATCACACTGTTCTGAATGACAATTGCATAGGCCTGGGAGTGCACACAGTGTGCCAGGGATGCATTCTTAAAACAACATACTGTGTAGCACATCCAATGCTCTTCAATTCTCTTGTATAAATATAATACACAGTGCACAAGAGTTGTAAGCAAATGACTTCTGGCACTTAGCAAGGCAGGGGCTGTCAAAGTCCGTGGCAGTTTAAAAGCAGCCCTGATGATTTGGTAGAGCTGATGAATCAAACAACCTTCAGTAAGCTGTAAAGTTCAGTGTTTAAAATTTGCATGTGTTCATTTAATTTCTCTGTTAAGTTGCTTATTATATATTTGCTAAAAACACCTCACCCTAGTGCAAGATGTCTAGGAATATTAACTTTGTCTTAAACAATAGACCAGAATGAATTACTTGCTTGGGAATATTGGGAAGATGAACCAAGCAGTCTCAAATCCTATTCCAGATGTGGCCTTGTCCAAGGAGCTGCCTTTTGTTGGCTTAGTGAGAAGTAACCAAGACAAATGGAACTTTGTCCGTTCTGTTGCTTGTCCCCCCATTCATTTTTTTTTCCAAGGAAGTGAGAAGATGTGCAGAGATGTCACAAGGAAATCTAAAGTACATAACTGTTAATGATGCAAGCAGGGAAATAGGGTCAGTTTGTGTGCAGCTATAGATCTCCCTCAAAATTATGAAACTGAAAACTGTCCCACTTTGCATATTGTTTTGGGCAGAGCAGCAGAAGGTGCACATGGAGGGAATGTTAGGACAGATAGCATTTTGCAGCAGTGTTGGAAGGAACATGATTCTTCAATTTCCTCTCCTTTGTTCCAGTGTGCTGCTGAATAACGTGCAGCATTAATTTATTATGTAGGTAATTTTCTTTTCTCTCCTTTTAAAATAATTGTAACAAAGTGTGCACCAGAAGTATTTCTGCTTTCTGTCTAGGGTTGAGATGGAAAATGGCAATGATGTACTGCAGCTGTCCAGCACGAGGGCAGCAAAAATCACTTCTATTGTGTGTAAATGAGACTTGGGTAATATGGGAACTGTTTTCTACATTGGAAATAGCTCATATTTTCTGGAACATGCATTCAAACATTGGTTTTCTAGACAGTGAACTCAGTTGACTTTGCAGTAAATCAGTAGCCCACTCATGTTGTACCTAGGTATGACTTTGGCTCTCTGCCTGAGTGGGAGTCCTGGAAGGCTTCACTTTATGTGTGCTCTGAGCATTGTGAGCTCCTGTTGTTTCTCTCATCTTTGTGAGACTGCACAAAGCTTCATGAAATCATGTTGTCCTGCTCAGCAGCAAGCTTACAGGCTGTTAAAAGTCATTTTGAGTAAGGAATCAGTCTGCATCAGTCTCCTCAAGTAACATGGTTTTTTCATATCTGTTTAAAGGAAATGGATATTTTTCTTAATTGTATTGAAATTCCAGGTGGTTATCCTCATGTTAATGAGAACCAGAAACTTTTTCCTTTACACATTCTTTTTTTTTTTTTTTTTTTGCCACTGATTTTCCTGAGCATGGAGGGAGAGAACATCATCACACTTGAAGGAATACTATAATTACTTTAAAAATGAATAATTCGATGTCTTATTTGCAGTTTTGTTTTCAGCTTTTTTCTTACCAAACAGATTGCAGTATGAAGACAAGAACTCCAGATGTTAGGAACTCAAGTTCTCAGTACACTGGGGAAATTACAACGAGTGGTCCAGAATCTGATGAAAATAAGGGCTCGTTGTAGCACTGTCATAAAAGATGAACTTGTCTGGTCACACATAATGTATTTAGTTGGGGAACTAAAGAAACCTTTCCTAATTTTGAAAGTTCTCTCTGTCTTGAAATCTGGTGAATATTTTTCCTAACAGGATTGGTGAGTATGCAGGTCTCTGTAAAAGATCACTTAAGGTATTTTTGTTCCCCAAACCACTCTCTGCATTTCTTCATCAAAAGGCCATATCAGTAAGCCTCTCTTGAATCAGGAGTGGCTAAGGGCTGAGGTAGTAGATTAGTGTTCTTTTAAAACCTTTGTTTATGCATGGATTTATGCTCATATGTGCTCCGAAAGGAGATTAAAAAAATGAATTATTTTTGTTCTTTCCTGTGTCTTGTGGGTTACATACCTCTCATGAGGGTTTTCTGCTCACCAGATGCATCCTAGAGGATGCTGCTTTCTGCTGCCAGAGCAACTGTGACAGCATTTTCTATCTCAGGCAGGCAAGGATAAGTGTCCCTTCAGGGAGACTAACTGGTGTTCATCTAAGGTAGGGGGTTCCCAGAGAAACTACCAAATACCCCTGTTGCTATCTTTTTGAATGTAGTAGAGAAACTTTGTGGGCATGGGAGGAGGTGTAGGTTACAGTTTAGAGGAAAACTGGTCTGGATTGTGCTGTAATTAAGGGGTGGCTTATCAACTCTGATCACATGTCAGATTTCACTGTCCTCTTTAAGGGAATTATTTGGGAAAGGTGGAGTAGCATGGGGTTGAAGAATAAAATCCTCATGCCAAGGCACAGTTGGCAGCTAGCCACCTTATTTAATGTTTTATTTCCTTCATGACCTATTGTTGTCTGCCCTGACCTCTATTTTGGCTCCTAGGCCCTGGCAACAGAGAGATCAGATTAGGTTAACTACTGTATTGTTTAAAAACCAGTAGATTGATAAATACAGCAGTCTTCAATGTAGCTTTCTAACAAGATTTTCAACCAAAAACTCAACGTTAAACATGGTCTTGAACAAAAGTACATTTGTTTCACTTCTCCCTGCTACTAGAGCATAAAACGATCACTGGATTTCAGATTTATTCTTTGGGGTTAAAAGTCTCTGATTAGTTCTAAGCACCACTTGTTAATGTCAAGGATTTAATACATTCTATCTTTATTTTGTTGATTGCTGGAAATTAATATGTTCCTTTTAAAGAAGGAACATAAATTCCTAACTTGAATGGAATACAATTGTAATTCTTCATTAACCCTCCCAAAATATATCGACAAATTATGCTTTGTTACTCCAGTGCAGTTACAGGGCTCTGTTGCCTCACACAGCTGAGTAGCAGCTGCTGGTGATGCCCTATATTTCTGGCAGCACTTTTGAAAAAGTTAGTCAACGACTTGGAGGGAAGAAGTTAATAAACTTAGTTATAAGAGATATGTGTGCATTAATGGGAACTGCATTTTACTGTTAAGGAAAAATGTTTACCAAGTGTTAGTGTCTTCAGTATCATTAAAAGCAGAGAAGAATATTTTCAGACTAATTTAAAAAACAAACAAATAAAAGCCATTACCAAGGTTTGTGACCAGGTCTTGAAAACACTAAGGGCCTATTTTTTGGTGAGACCTCCTAACCTCACCTTAAAAAATTCAGCAAAACAGACTTCTTGAATAAAGAAGCATTAAGTCCCCTTCTCCCCCTCCACTCCTCTTTAATTTTTAATTTTGCAGTATGCTTCTGAACTGTTTTCTTTCCCCATGTGGTCCTTCTTCCTGCTATGCCTTATGAAGTAAGGGAATACTGTGCATTAATTAAATCTTGAATGCACTTTCTTTTGTAGTTGAGGCTGCTGTGAAATTCCTTCACTAGCAGGCAGTGCCTTTTAATTGATCTACAATAGACTCAGGATCTGAAGTGATGGAAAGTCTGTTGCTGATTTCCTTCACTCATCACAGGCTGACGTGGCGGGCTGGGCGAGCAGGCCCAGTGACCTGGCATTGCTGAGATGTACGGTTCTGTAATTAATAGGCTTGATTATTTTTCAGTATCATTGACAGGACATGACTAAGCTAAGTCTGAGTTCTGTGAAGTGCTCACTCCCTGTATTGGGTTTGTGTGGCCAGGTTTTGGTAGCCAGGGGCTGTTGAGGTGGCTTCTTTGAGAAGCTGCCAGAAGCTTCTGCCGTGTTCAACAGAGCCCATGCCAGCCGGCTTCAAAACAGACCCACCACTGGCCAAGGCTGAGCACATCAGTGACAGCAGAAACACCTTTGGGATAACGTACTTACAAAGGGGAAAAAGTTACTGCACAGCGTCAGCCAGGAGAGAAGAATGAGGAGAAGATGTGAGAGAAACAGCCCTGCAGACCCCAGTAAAGGAAAGGGAGAAGGTGTTCCAAAAGCTTGTGGAGGATGCTTCCTGTGGAAGGGAGTCCACAGTGAAGCAGAGGGGGAGTGTGAAGAGTCCTCCCCCTGAGGAGAAAGCAGTGACAGAGACAATTGATGATGAAATGACTCAAATCCCCATTCCCCTGTGCTTCTGGAGAGCTGGAGGTATAAAAATCAGGAATGAAGTTGATCTCAGGAAAAAGAGGGCTTGGGGGGAAGGTGTGTTTTAAGATCTGGTTTTATTTCACATTATCCTATTCTGATTGGTAATTAGTTAAGCTAATTTCTCCAGGTCAAGCCTGTTTTGCCCATGACAGTAGTTGTTGAGTGAGCTCTCCCTGCCCTTATCTCAGCCTGTGAGCCTGTCATTAGATTTTCTCTCCCTTGCCCAGTTAAGGACAAGTGATAGAGTGGCTTTGGTGAGTTCCTGGCACAGAGCCAGGATCAACTCACTGCATTCTTTAAGAGATTGAACGATGCTAGGTCTTGCCCCACCCCTGAAGGCAGGTACTGGGTGAAGCACGTCTTGCCCTCTCTTTCTGAGCATCACCACCTCGTGTTTTCTCAGTGTGGGGCTGCAGCTTCTTGGTGGTCATCACCAGAGTGTACTCAGCCAGCTCTGATTGGGGGCTGAATTTGGTAAGCTTTCCCAGCTATTTGCAAAAGCCACAAGAGTATACAAAACACACCAATCAAAGAGCTGATCTGTGCAGCATTATTAAAGAATGGTGCACAGTCTAGGTCAGTCTAGCACATTCTCTGCTCCTCCCCTTGGAATGCTGTACTGTATCAGGAAATCTCCCTTCTGAGATCACGCTAAATGCACTGGCTGTCAAAGTACATGGCTGCAGAGGATGAAGTTGCAAGAGAATTTTATATTGTGTTATAGAGAAATATGATCAGACACAGACTATATCAGGCCACTGGCACAGGCACTTGAAGCCTGGAGAGATTTTATGTGAAAAACTGCACAATGCTTGCTGTTTCAGTCAAAAGCCATCCTTGCAGAGTCACGGCTGGGTATGTGGTAACTTGGCAGCATCAGTGTGGTCCTGGTTTGCCTTGTGCTGTTAAACTGTTTAAAGGCTGTACAGTTCCTCTTTGTTGGTAAGAACTTTTTCCATTATATTATTCTTCTTCATCCTTTTTGTTTTTTCATGGTACACCTCTTGTTTTTATAGTTCTTTAATGGAGAGGTACCGTGTCTTCTACTCTGTTTCCATAGAAACACCCAATTAGAAGAGTAATTTGAAGAGATTGAGACACAGCTGCCAAAACTCCTAAGGGGGGAGAGGGGTGGAGGAAAGGGGGAGAAGATTGGGCTGGCAAAATGCAAGCAACATTGCCTGTCTTCTGCCAGCTATTTCCTAACACTTGTCTGTAAATTCATATCTGACTGTACATCTTGCACCCATTTGGTTTAAGCTACATCTGTAATGAATTTTAAAACTGTAATTGAGTCTGGTGCTCAGCATATGTGATGTTAATGCTTGGAATGTGAAAATTTTTTGTTGTTGCATTGCTTCTTTCATAGGTTTTTTATCAGGCAGTGGCCAAGACATTGAGACCAAAAGGGGAGGGGAGAGGAATTAGAGCATCTCTGCCTTGCCAATGGCTCATGCAAACACACATGTTGAGAAGACAGTATTCTGTCCTTCCTTTGACACAGAACAGGGTAACCCAGGTATTTGGGATTCAGTGGTTCTCAAACCACTTTGGAAAGAAAAAAATACCAAACCAAAACCAAATGTTCCACTGAGTTAGTTTTCTGGTAGTCAATGATTAACATATCTGCCTGTCTTCTTTTGACCCCATGGAGGCAGTCAGGAACTGATTCCTAGCAGAACAGGAGAAAAGAAAGAAAAACTAATGAAGCAAAAATGGAATACTACAAATGTCTTTTTCCATAGGTGAAAAATCAGTTGTTTGCATATATGAAAACATACCCATACCCCAAGAGTGATCTCTCCACTTAAAAGGGCAACTTTGCTACTGCCATTCACATAGGAAACAGGATGAAAATTTAAATCTGTCATAGGATGTTAGCTCATACCCACAGAACTGTGTGCTGTGATGACAGCATGAAAACACCACTTTAATTTCTGTCTTCTCACACAATGATGGGGCTTTCTCAGTATTTTTGTTATGCAGTATTACCTAGACTGACCCTAAGACTCCTTACTTTTCTTCCTGACTATAGGTTTGCCTTCCAAGACTCACATCAACAACAAAATGCTCTCACCAAACCTACTAAACAAGCTGAAAACAAAAAAAAAGTCCCTCTCTCCCTGAAAAAACCCAATCCAAACAAGCAAAAAACCCACACATAAAGCCCACCCTCAAACCTCCACTTTTATCAGAGAAGCTTTGGCACAGGAGCATGTTAGAAATCTGGTGTTCTTTAAGGAAGGCAATTGCAGAAGCCAGCCAATATTCATGGGTAATTCCTACTCTGATCTTCAGCAAGATAACAAGGACAGACACTCTGAGCCTTTTGGCTGACAGTTATCCAGCCTCCTCTGGAGGCAGACATGGCTCCAGGTGTTTTTCCATTTTCACTGCCTCTGCTGCCTTTGTGCAGCTAAAGCAATAGGCCTGTGCTGTCCTTCCTTCCTCTTCTGTGACTTTGTCCCGTGTTTGCATCCTGACAGCAAAATGGGCACTAGGCTGCCTAAGAACATCACCTTCCCATGGCATTGTGAGTAATACTTTTAGGACCTCAGGACCTGGCAGAGCAACTGCTGCAGTGCCTTCTTGGACATAAAATTACTCATTTTGCCACACTGTCAAACTGCAGTGTCCATGAATATTTTAGATCCTGACATAGATCTCACAATTGATAAGGCTTCAGTGTTTTGGGCCTTCAGGAAATGCTTTTTAGGTTACTGAAACTTTCCAACCACTTTCAGTACAAAAAGTAAAGGCAACATAATTTAACATTTGAAATTCAGTTTACTGAAATGGAAATCTTGTAGGAATCTCCCTTGACTATCTTTTGCCAATCAGGTACATGTTACATTTAACCCAAGGGAAAGCAAGGATGCTCTAAGAGTTCATGCAGTGCAGTATTGCAAGAAAGCAAATACTTTGTGTTGCTGGTTAAAGATTAGAATACAAAACCATCATTCAGGCCGAGTAACAGGTGGTTTGTGATTAAGCTTTTTGCTGCCTTTTTGCTGGAGAAAAGAGGAGAGATCAATCTCTGTTTACGTTGTCATGCATCTTTTCCACAGAACAGAGTTTGTCAGCATTATCTTGATGGAATGAACAGTCTTAAAAAACAAAACAACCAACAACCCCTAGGAAAAAAACTAGCCCCAAAAATATGGTCGAAACCACTTATTCAAAGACATCTGCAAGAAACATGGAGTGAACTGACAAACTTAAACTCTTCTCTTAAAGGAGACTGACAGTATCATATTTAGCACCACATGTTTATAGAAATGTGGATATATCTGCATATAGGACCTTATTAGCCAGCAACTCAGATTAATACTGAGCGCTTGAGCGAAGTGTTGACTGGTGTGTGCAGTTAATTAGCTGTAAGCATCTAACGAACCCTGTCAGCAGTTGCTTCCTATTAAATCATTATCTCCATTACAGAAACATGTTGATACAGTTTTCTTTCAATACTAGAGTTAGAATAGATGTATTAAAACTACATTTGTTGAGTAAGTTTCAGGTCTATGTTGCTAAATGCTACCTGTTCTGAGAGAAGTGGATGGTGCTAAATTTGTTTTAGTTGCTTCTAATGATGGCTGTAGCAAATGCCATTGGGGATTTTGGCAAATGGTAATTTTTTTCCTAATGAAGTCTAGACCGAAGATGGAGAGACTGAAATGCATCCTTTTAATATCCCTCCCTAAATTTGGTATGGACAGTCAGTGTAGCTTGGCCTTAGAAAAGCTTTTTAAAGGAATTGCCTTGTAATATTTAGCTTTATTAATGGAGCTCTTTAAATGCTTCTAAGTTTACAAGACAAATATAGTTTTCCCTCTTGATTCTGCACCTGTAGTGAAGCAGGAACTGTGAAATAGTTTCTTGTAGTTCAACCAGCCAAAATTAGCAAAAACATGCATTCCACAGAAACAACCAACTAAATCACAAAACCCCCAAAATACTTGCCATGACCAAGCCTTTCTTTAAATGTTAGGATTTTGCTTGTGTGATGTATCTTCTTCATACTAACTTTTCTGCTTGTGGATCTTTAAGTCTTTGCATATGCATGGCTCAAGCCATATCATATGAGCTGTCTGCTTCCTGCTTCTTCCTTCTTATCAGCAAGGGTTGTGCCAGTGTCAGTCTTCCAAGTTTGCTTTTTTCCTTCCTGCTATTCTGATTAACTAGAACTCTGCTAAGTTCTCTTGAGAGGGATTTTTTTATAGTGTTTGTTACTGATGTTTTTGTAATGCAAAGTTTATGGTCTAAAATTAATTGTTAGCTGATTTTATTTGGTAGCAGCGATTTTCTGCAACTTCCCAGGCAATTTTGGGAGGCCCCCAAAAGCTTGGTTGTGCTGTATTTATTAACTCTTTCTCTGCTTGTATATCTGCAGCATTCTTTTATGGTTTCTTTATTATGAAATAATAGAGTGTTGTTTTTTCTGAAATTAGTTTGTTTGGGGTTTGGGTTGTGTTGCTTCTTTGGTTTTTGTTTGGGTTTTTTTTTTTTTTTTTTTTTTTTTTTTTTTTTTTTTTTTGTAATAACATTGTACTTAAACAAAATGACTTCTTTATGCAATACCCTATAGAAATGTTGCTTTTAGTTGTCACTCCTAAGGACAAATGAGAAAAGTAGCAAGAGCTAGACTCTGAGTTTGAACTCACTTTCAGCATCTGGTTTTGGGATTTGATCTCAGTGAAAATTCATGTTGTGAAAAGGCTGCCTTTCAAATACACTTTGTGCTGGCTTTCCTCTACTCCCACTGACATGACTGAAAGTACCCTTAAGCCTTCTCTGAATCCTGATTGGTAATAAGGAAATAAATTATGAATGAGACTTGTAGGACAGGAGTCTTAAGCTTGCTGTAGCCATTTTTACACCATATATTACACAGAATACATACACACATATATACATACATACACCATATACACAAAATTTATCTCGAGGATGATCATGCCCACTGTTTGCTTAACTGTGAAAAAAATGAAGAAATAGCAAAAATTGTGCAAGTAAGTGGCAAATCTACAACAGATCTTTGCAGTGGCAGATCCTAAAAATCAACAAAAAGCCAGAATTACAGAAGTGCAAAGCATGGCATTTAAAACAGCCTAGAATGCCTTTTTGAAGGGCACTTTGTAGTTTGTCAGTTGTTGAAATCTATTCTTTGTCCTCGAAGCATTTTTGCAGGTGCTGGAAAATGCATTGAGCTTATCTGATGAGTGACAGTTGTTATTTTTAAAAGTCACGTGTTAGAAAAGCAGGCACCACTAAACAAGAAGATCTGACAGTTCCATCTGTAATGTTTTTGCTGGCAAAGTAGATGAGATACTGTTCCAAAGTCTGAACAAAGCACGCTGCAAACCTCTAACACTGGAAAGAACTTAAGAGTTTAATGTGTTCTGGCTTCACGTTACATAAACAGGGGTCCCCATGGTCCTATATTGATTGGGCTTGTGTTCCACCACTGATTTTGTGGGTATATGCTAGCCCATAAAATCACATTTTTGTTTTTGTCTGCCAACTCTCTCCTATTGCTTTGTCTATTAGGCTGCAGTGGTAAGTGCTACAGCTGGTGTGCTCAGGGATCCAAAGCAGAACAGTCAAACCACTAAATTTTAGGCTGATGAGCTCGAGAGAAACCCTTGCAATTTGATAGTACAATTAAATGTATGCCATGAATTGTCAGAACTGCTTTATGCTGTTTGGAGGATGACTGCGTATCCCATGTTATCAGCACAAGCTAACACCACAAGCACTACAAATACTTTGCAGGGCATCTCTAGCAGTCACAGCCAAATAAAATGACTACTGTTTGTAACCCAGGGGCAGTCAGATTGGGCAAAGACCCTGAAGTGAAAGATCATGTTTAGTACACTCCATTTTTTTTCATCTATTCCTTCTCTAACCATACAGCTTTGGGGTTTTAGTAAACCTTTCTATCATCCTTTCATGTGAGTGTGAAACATGAAGTTTTGGTGAAATTGGGAAGCGTTTCTAGCTTTTTTTGATAGGTTGACATTTGACTTACACTGGAGGATATAAGGAATCTGATGCTTTTTCCTTAGCAAGCAGCGGTTAAACTGACTTTAATATTCCTTGTACAATGGACATGGCAGCTTGCACTTTCTGATTCAACAGTTCTGTGTTGTGTTTAGACTCCTTTAGAAACTGACATAAAGCAAAGATGTCTGATACCTGTGTGGTGGGTGAAGGACTCTGCAAACTGACATCCCTAGTCTCAGGATTCAGTAATGTGGCCGCCTGCTGCTTCCTGTCACATACATCTCTACATCCACGTGTACATCTTCTTCCCTCTGATTGGAACAGGCTTTTTAGAAGGGCCTGTTGTGTTAGGATAAGGGGTAATTGTTTTAAACTAAAGATTTAAACTAGTTAGAAGGAAGTTGTTTGCTGTGAGGGTGGTGAAACACTGTAATAGGTTGCCCAAAGAGGTGGAGGATGCCCCATCCCTGGTAACATTAAAGATCAGGTTGGATGGGGCTCTGGAGAATAACTGGATGTTGAATTTTATAACCAAAGTATTTTACAGTTTCCTTATCATCCTGATATATCACTATATTACCATAATATCTATCATTCCAACATATTAAAATATGTTATGTATATTCTAGAATAACTTGGAATACATTATATTAATTTTTTAAGAAACAGTATTTGGGT
Organism: Rhipidura dahli; assembly: GCA_013399225.1. Taxonomy (NCBI): domain Eukaryota; kingdom Metazoa; phylum Chordata; class Aves; order Passeriformes; family Rhipiduridae; genus Rhipidura; species Rhipidura dahli. Next base: position 1,077,311 of record VXAC01004743.1, on the reverse strand, counting down.
GTTTTTTTCTGTTTGTTGTTTGTTAGTTTTTCCAGGTGGGTCAAAGTCTAATTTTAGTCAAGTGAATGCATTGTAGAACACCTTCTATCATTTTATGATAATCTGAAGAAAATTAAGGAACTTCTTCTGAATATGGAACATTGTTTTTATCTCAAAAAATTCTGTGTCTTGCAGGGCAGGAGTACTGCAATGGAAAGAAATGAGTTGTGAAGAAAATACTGGAATACTAGCTGCTTCCTTTTTGTTGTTGTTGGTTGGTTTATTGGAATACTAGCTGCTTCCTTTTTGTTGTTGTTGGTTGGTTTATTGGAGTTTTTTGGGTTTTTTTTTTTTTCCCAAGAATGAGAGAAGAGACACACCCAGCACCCTCAGCCCACCCTATACAATGAATACAGTCTGGAGTTCAAAGGACAGTGAGACTGAGGTTGGGTGAGAGCTGTACTCAGTTTAGGATGGATCTTCTCTTCCCCAGCATGTGAATCAGACTACTTTGGATCCCAAGGCCCTGAGCCATCAAGTTAGAGGAGTGTGAGTTGAAGCAAGCCACTTCTTTTCATAGTATATTTGGGTTTCTCATTGGCCATTAAATCTGTATGGCTTTGCTGAATGGAATATGCAGGGTTTTTCACAATTGGTAACCATGTGCAGAGCAGACCACGATTAAATCATGGAATTACCTCTAAGTAACTGATACACTTTTTGGCCAAGAGTTGCAATTGTGGTCAAGAGTTTCACCACTAAGTGTGGCACGTTGGTTACTTTTGCAAAGTGAAGGAGTAGGGCTCCTAGCAGCACTTGGCAGCCCTGCTCCTGCATTTGCTCAATCACAGTTGCAGTATTGCGGAGATTGTGAAAAGTTGTCTAAGGGTGGACATCATCTGGTTCTCCCTTTTCTAAGTGGAACAACTTGCTCTTATGAATGAACACAATGAAAATTTCCTACTTGCTTGGGTGTCTCTGACCCAGTGAAAACACAAGCATAGCACATAACTATTCTATCTGCTGATGTGGCGGGGTGAGACAGCAAGCTGAAATCTTTTGGTGCTACAGACAAGAGGCACAGCTGCAAACCAGTTGAAAATCTGCACAGCCACTACTGCTGTGCACCCAGAAGGCTCTAGTTGTATTGTAACCAGGCAAAAACACTTCCAGAAAAGGGTCTCCATTTCTGGAATGATGCTTCTGCCCTGGCTTGTAGCATAGTTTTGTTACACAGGTGTCTTCCATGGGGACTACATGATCTGGAGCTGGGCTTTTGTATGTTGGACCTACCTCAGAGATGCCAAGCAGGGTAGCATCTGGGTTTTGGAGCCTAGGGAATAAACTGCTCAGTGTCTCAGACTGACCCTTCTTAATGTTCAGGGACATAAAGTTATGATTATTATGGCAAATAAATGTTCCAGGTCTAGGTCACTGTTCTCATTTCTCTTAAGACTATTTATGGTGAGAACAATTAATCATTTAAGCACTCAAATCTGACAGTAGTTACTTGATGTAGGAAATCACACAGGGAAAGAAAAATTGGCCAGAGGTTGTGGGAATACTGAAGTGGCCTTCTGCATTGTTGGAAGTGCCAATTTTGTTCATTGTTTCCCTTGGATCTTCTCATTAGTCAGCTGGATAGCTTTGTGCCTGCCGTGCTTCGGAAAGGTTGGGACGCAGGGCCGTGCGATGATCACACAATTGTGCACGGAGCTTCGGCTCCTGTGTTCTTGCCATAGAACAAAAAGGCCATTGTTTTCAGCATAATACTAAAGCAGGAAAAAAAATCTCAAAGGTCTTTCCTCGAGATAGAAGGCTGACTTAGCAGCAGGCAGGAGAGAGCTAGCAAGGAGTTTATCTGCTGGAAATGGTTTCTACAGTTTGCATTTTTGTGTCACCTTGTTTTGCTGATGGCCAGAGAAGATACTTAATGCTATAACTGCAAAATCAGGTGGAGTAGATTTCTGACTGGAAGCTGATGATATGAGTAATCTAGCACTGGAAACAGTTTTGTTTTTTTCAGTCGGTGTTACAGTTCAATTTTTTGAACCTTTAAATCCTAGGGGAGGAGCAACCATGCCTTTGTGCATGTACGTTCCTCTGGCAGACTGAGAGCCCTTCAGACACTTGTTAGAAACAGAATACATGAGCTAGAAAATACTTAATGGCTTGCCAAATAAATAGTACAAATTAGTCCTTTCTGGGAGGCAGGTTCTGCTTAAGTAAATTAAGTTATGAGCCTTTTCTTGGAAAATCCACTCTTGAAAGGTATCGATGGAACAAAATACCTCAAATATCAAATTTAATTTTATTGGGTCAGCACAGCTCAGAAAAAAGAGTGGCCAGACACTTTTCTTTTTCCAACTTCATATCAGACTTCGCATGTCTTCCCTTACACCACCTCTGTTCAAAGGGGTTCTGTAGCAGGCTTGAGAAATGCTATGAGTGGAGAGATGTAATTTGGGGTGTGGTGACTCCTAGGATCACCTCCAGGTGGTGGGATTGCAACTTCACTATTGATCTACATGTTGGAGGAAGCATATACAGAAACTACCTTCCTGCATCTGACCTCCTACCATTACCAGTTTGGGCTCTTACTGTGCCTAATTCTGCTGTCAGTAACATTGTCTGGTGTTGAGCCAGGGCTTGTATTAGCAAAATGTAAATCTGTATTACTGTTAATATACATATTGATAGGTATACACACACATATATAACATATGGCATCAATGATGACATAATTACTCTGTAGTTTATTGTGCAAATACTTGTATTATTTGTATGTAGACACTTCCCTTTCTAGATGAGATCACTTGTGGCTTTAATCAATTATCCAACAGGTAATACAATCATCAGCAGAGCCTGTATTTAACAGCTGTTAACAGTCTGTCTTCTGGCACAAACTAAATTTTATTGAATGGTTTGCAGTAGCTTGGTAAGAAGTGTCTTGTTCCTGGAGATGTACTCCATTGAATGCATAAGAAAAATATTATTTCATGGGGAGTAATAACAACTTCATGGGCAGTCTGCAGTCACCAGTTATTTCTTAGTGAAACTGGACTTTACTACTTCTACAGTGAAAAAAATGAGGAATATTTAATTAGCAGATTGAAAATATTGTCTTAATAGGTTTAGGAAATAAGGGTGACTTTTTTTTTTCTCATAAATGTTATCAAACATACTGAATATTGCAAGTGGTCTTGCATTGCTAAGTCAGCTAGAAATATGTTGGTTGTTTTCCCTTGTTGGTTTCTCTAACAGTAAAAATAGAAAAGATTCATTCTGATGGTGGGTAAATGAGTATTATATCCACAAGGCCCAGAAATGGGCATAATAGACATAATAGAGTCAATGTTATAATGGCATAATAACAAAGACATTTGAATTTCCAGAGGAAAACCTGCCAAATGAATATGCTTCATTATACACAACAATGGTGGTGATAATACCTCATCAAAGACGTATTCAAAGAAGAACTTTATTGAGAGCATCAATAACTTGGCCTGTTGTATGTAAAAAAGTTTCACCAACACACCTTGTTCCAGTGTCACAAACAGTTCCTTCCATTGCAGAAGGAGAAGGTCTTTGGAAATTGAAACAGTAAATACAGAACGACTTTTGGGAGCGCTGTGTTTTATAGGAGCTACAGCTGATCAGTGCTAGGTCTTGAAATAGAGTTGTACTGTTTGACGTGCCTGCTGAACTAAAAAAATTTAGCTTTTTAAAATGTGAAGCTTTTCAGAACAATTTTTCCAGTGTTCCAATTCCCCAGACTTCAATTTTCTCTTTCTCCCCCCTATTCACTTAGGCAGGCTCATCTTCCTAGGTTTTGGAGAAGTGGGCTTGGACTCTCTGATCTTTATGTGCTGCATTACCTGAATATTCCTGGCACACGCAATAAAGCTGGGAGTCTTTTTAGGTAGTTGATGGCAGGCTCCAGAAAGAAACAAAGTAGCCAAGACAGGGAGAAAATTTATGCTGAAATTTATATTTAAACCCTGTAAACTTGTAAACAGAAGAGTTGGACCCATTCTAGGAAGTAGTCTAAAAACCTAAAAAGAATTTTTTATTTTTTTTTTTGGAAGAGGAATTTGAGGTAGAGATTCAGAAATCTATCCTTGGGATAGTGAAGTGAGAAAAGGGAAAGTCTTTTGAAATACAATGTGTATCAGAAGGAAGAATAGCAACCAGGACGGCTTCTCATCGTGCTGAGATGTAATCTCCAGCTCAGCTGGCAAGCAACAAGCACTGTAGAGGCAAATGGAGGGGGCTGTGGCTGGCTTATACCCAGACTGCCAGAGAGTCCTAGTCTGTCCCTCTTGGGTTGTGATAAGCCAAGTGATGATGGATGTACCTGTTGGTGCTGTTTTCTGGCAGCAGAAGTCATGAGGCATTGATTACCTGCCCTTCAAAAGCAGGAGGCCTAGCTGTCTGATGTATTCATACATCAGCTGTTGCTTTGCTGGACTGCTGGAGATGCAGATAAACAGAACGTTCTGGTGTCGCTTTCCCCCTTAGGCTAAGGGTGGCTGGTCCATGCCATTGGCCCTGCTGACTGTTCAGGAGAGGCAGAGCCAGTTCATGGTTAGAATTCTTGGCAGTTTCCCCATGGACTGGAGGAGACAGCAGGACAGCCCTCCCCCTGTCCAGCAGTGTTACTGTCTGGGGAGACTGGGCAACCCTTCAGCAGTGCTGAATTCCTGTTTGAAACAGGAATGTGAATTTAGGTGACTTAATTTGGCATCGTCCTTGTTGCAGCTGGAGTAGAGTTCATTTTTTCTTAGTAGCTGGTACAGTGTTGTGTTTCGGATTTAGAATGAGAAAAACATTGATAACACTGATCTTATCAGTGTTATCACTAATATCACTGATGTTTTAGCTGTTGCTGATCAGCACTTACTCTATGTCAAGGACTTCTCAGTGTCTCAGGCTCTGCCTGTGAGTAGATGTACAAAAAGCTGTGAGAGAGCATGGCCAGGACAGCTGACCCAAACTAGCTGAAGAGATATTCCATACCACATACCATTATGCCCAGTATATAAACTGGGGGGTTGGCCAGGAGGGATCAAGGTTTTCCAATTAAAATTAATTTTTAATCTGATCCAGAAACACCTTTGGCATGGACTATGCAATGGGAACGTGAGGCCAGCCATGCAGCACCTGTATGTCCTCCTGAAGTGGTTGGTGGGAAATGTGATGCACAGAACAGCAGCAGGTCCCTCAGCAGTGCCACGTAAGTGGCTGCTGTTTTGGCAAAAGCATGGGAAGGGACTGAGACTTGACATAGGCACAAGTGAATACAACTGTAGCACAGACAAGCATTGCCATTTTTGTGAGACATCCAGATGTCTGGAAGAGATGCACAGAGGGAGGAGACAATGGTCCACAGGACACACTCTAAAAAATCCAAACTAGTCAAAGAGCACTTAAGCAGCAGTCAAATATAAGTCACTTCTTTTACTGCTATTTGTTTCCAAGTTTTCAAAACTGTTTTTGTTTTTTCTTTAAGCTTTCAGTTTTTGATCCTTTACTTCTTCAGCCACAGTTAAATTTTATTTCAAGGATAGCAAAGTTTGGTGACTCATTAAAGGTAATCTCACCTGCTGAAACTCAGATGTGACATGCACTTGCAGTCTTGTCTGGGTAAGAGAAAAAGGTTGTTATAACACAAGCAAAGACTTTCTACGCTTTCTAGCAATTCTGAAAGAATATCTCCTACAGCCGAGTTTCTTGGGAAGGGTTTTGTTATTGATTCTGTTTTGATTTGGTTTTTGACAACTGATGAGTCTGAGCAGCAGTTGGAAAGAACAGTTGTTTGGATCATTTTACACTGCTTTATGGCAAAGATTTTACTTCCAACTCTGTAAGAAATGACAAGGGCAAGATGCTGATATTTTGTCCTGCCAAGTTCTTTAGTTTGCATGTGGGCTAATGAACCTTGTCTGTAGGCTGAACTGGCCTTGAGTCTCTTTTGTTAGTGGTTTTCGGGAGACCATTTACATTTTGTGATTGAACAGACTGCACATGGATGCTGATCTGCCCCCTCTTCTGACCACATTGTGCTCCTAATCAGCAATTTAACAAGGTTATAGTGTGGTTTAGTTGCCTAAAGAATGCACCTGTTTTTCAGCTTTGTATGTATTAATGGAAAAGTTTATCTGCTTTCACTTGAACTGTGGTATAGTCATGGATAAGTAAGGGGTGGTATTTTGTTCCTCTTAAGCTAGCAGTAGCTCCAGGCATTTTTACTTTTCCCAATTTTTAGTACTTTCAAGTGTTCCTATACAGTTCAACAACATGGAAACAAGCAAATCATACTTAAATCTAAGAGTTTATGGTTTGTAAAATGATAAGCAAAGCAAGCCAATGAAGTTGATGATCTCTAGATTCAAAATTTCCTTTTTAACACACTTTTAATGGTACTGTGGAACTCTTTACTCCAGTTTTGGGTTGGTTAGTATTATGTTGCAGGAAACCATAGCATTTTCTTTCTACTTTTCACACAGTAACTGTTTCAACAAGTGATCGTGTGATTGAAGGCCCTGTGGTGACGCACAAATGACTGAAAGCCTGTGGGTTCTCTGTATGCCTGCAACAGAGGTATTTATCAGAAATGTATCAGATTAGTTAGCAATAGCTCGGCAGGCAGTTGCTCTGCAATGCAAAAGGGAAGCAAGTGTTTGAACAAAAACCCTGCTGTCATTTGGCAGCGCTGCTGGGAGCAAAACCTGTAGCTGTGTGCAAGACCACTAATGTTCGGTCTGCTGCTGGCAAACTGCTCATTTTATTTTTGATGGCAGGTCCCCATGTGTCTGTGCACTGCAGCACACGGCAGCAGATGTAGCAGGAATTCACACACACACACTTCTGCCCCAAAGCACTTTCTCTCTTTTCATAGAGGGACAGTTTGGGATAGGAGCTCCTTGGTCTTATGCTTCTCTTCGTCCTATCATATTCCCTTCCTAGCCCTGTTTATAATTCCCTGTTCTTTTGTGTGCAGATGACAAGCACTGAGATAGCTGCATTGATTAATCTTAATCTAGTACTGTTGTTTTTATTTGGGGGCAAGGTTTGTTATTTTTTAATGTGTTCCCAGCATCTCTGCTTTCTTGGAAAGTTTTAAGAGCATTTAGTGACCTGTGATAGGAGTGGTTCTGTAAAATGCTGACTGCAATTTGATATTCTTTTTTCTTTATTTAATTTCTTTGGTTTGTTGGAGTTTTGAAGGTCATGCAACAGCACTGAAAGTTTACAAGTGTAAGGAGTATGTAACTGAAATCCTATACTTATCTTTGTCCTGAGTCTCTTCCAACTCAGAATACTCTGTGAAATCAGAAAATAAAATGTGGTGGGGAAAAAAAAGGAATAGTAATAAAAAATCTTTTTCAGTTTCTAACTTTATTTCATAACCTATAAACACTAAAGACCCAAATTCTGCTAAGCTTACTTAAATGTGGTAGCATTGGGTGTTTTTTGTCTCCTTTTGCTGGAAAGGAGCTGCAGTCATGGGACTGAATACAAACATCAGTCTGGTATCCAATCCTAACCTGAAACTTGGCCTAGGAACAGAAAATCCCCATTTCTCCAAAATGATTTTACAGGATCTATGTCTCAGTCAGGCTCTGGTTTCCACCCTAACCATACAAACTTGTAATTTTCACATCTTCGTGACCCTTATGTGCCAAAACTAGGCATTTCTGGCTGCTTCTTTTGTGTTGTAATGCAGGTCAGAAAGCAAAAAATTCTGGGAGTGGCAAGCCTGTGAAGGTAAATGCTGCCAAGTTCTTCACAGCCTTGGTTTGAGCTGCATATGTACACTGGTGGTTGAGATAAGTACAAGCTGTCCTGGGATGCTTGCAGGAGAGGAGGGAGTTGCTTCTTGGAGCATGTAATACTCTAATGGCAAGATTCTTTTTTCATTACTTTTTGCATTAAAAATTCTGCTCTAGGAGAGAAAGGAAAACAAACATAATCATAAATCTGCGTTATAGGAAGGGAACAAAGCAATTTGATTTTCAATAACCATATGTTGAAGATCATGGAAAGCAATTGCATGTAAAAATCCCTCATCAGGCACTGCTCTGAATTTGTATTTAATCCCTTTTCTTGACAGTTCAAGGAAACTTAGACTGCATCTTTGCATGGCACTGATTTAACTGCATAGCTTCACTCAAGCTAGGATTTTCTCTTTGTTTTGATCCATAAAGTCAAGTCACTGTAATCCAGCTAAGTCATGTAAATTACCTATTTCTCATCTGTGGCAGACCCAAATGGTGTTCATCTTTTCAGTCTAGCTTAACACAGTATTTTGTGTAAAGCAGCGTTCTCCTCCAAATTCTTTGCCAGTCTTCTACCATTCATGACCTTACTCCTTTTCATAACCATATAGCTTTGTTTGCACATTTCCAGTTATTTTGCCCCCTCTCCCCTCATTGTGTCTTGGCTAAAATAGGAGGATAAATTCTCTGGGCCAGAGTCTGTGTTAATCTACTGCACTAAGAGCTGCCATAAAGTAACATAAATACCTGGAAGGTAGGTATGGATGGATGGCTTATAGGACAACGGGGACTTCAATAAAGGAATGTTTTTAATTGCTTTTAGTGGGATCAAAACAAGTTGAAAGCTCTTCTGAAAAAGAAGTGTGATCTTAGTAAGCTATATCTTGACTTATGTAGGTAGCTAGTAATTTTTTGTTTGTTTGTTTGGGAGGCTGAAATCACTGGAAATAATTATTTGTGACTTTAGAGTTGGTCCTCTGAAAAGATGCGAAAGGTGCTTGGCAGAACTTAGAGCCCACCAGTGACTACTGCCATCTCACTGGCAAAAGAGCAGGTCTTCCAACAGCCAAGATCTATAGCTTTAACTTGAGTAGCAGAAACTGGTGCTCAAACAAATTAGCAATGCTTTGCATAGCCTTATCTTTCATCAGTCCAGGAGAGACTTGTTGCCATATTAACAAATTCTTTTAGGACACTGTTTTGTTATTTAACACAAGCTTGGCAGAGCATCAGACAAAACAGTTCTTCTGTTCTCCCTAAGCTATTGTTCTTTCCCTCTAATCTTCTGTAAAGTTTGTTACTGGATCCTGCTTCTCTTCTGCAACTTCTGTCAATAGTTACTAAGAAAAATCCCTCATAGCCTGAACCAAAATAAAAGCAAAGCACCCGGACCCCTACCCTTCCATGTCTCTTAATTGTGTGGGCGTGGTGTGCTGCGCCCGGGCTGCATTCCCTGAGACAGAGACACCTCTAAATGTGTCTATGATGTAGTCATCTGCTTTACTGGATCACTGCTGGATCTTAGATAGCACACAGGAGTGTGTTTTATGTGGCTATAATTTACACCAATGTGCAGACTTATGTAGAAAAGCTACCTGTAGTTTCTTGCTGCAGCATCTCCCTGCTAGTGGTGCTGGATGTGCCCTTGCCACTCCTCAATCCTCACGTGGTCTTCTCCCCAGCTCAGGTCTAGAGACATTGTGTCTTCCTTGGCATTCAGGGCTACTGCAGCTCCTTCTCTCGTGCGAATGAATGGAAAAGAATGTGAGATGACCCTCAGAGGCAAGAAAACATTAGTTAACAACATGAAGATGTTTTCAGATGAGGAACAACTTCTCTCCATGGAAAGAGCATTCCTCAGCAACCTCATTACATAAAAGCTCATTAAGCTCTCTAAAAGGCTCGAGCCTGTGAGATGGCTGATGCTGTGTGCATTGCTGTGGAAGCCATGGGGAGTCACGGCAGGTGTTGCTTGCTTGCAGGAGGCTGTGAGGATCTGAGATGAGGGAATCAGACACTGGTGTATTTATTAAGTCATTTAAGAGTGTTCTTGTGACTGTTGCATGCATATTTTAAGCAAAGCAGAAAATTGATTATCTTTGATTAGAAATGTGGTATGCAAGGGAGGGAAGATTCTTCTACTGAGTAGCAGCAAGATATGCTGTTAGCCTAACTTACTATAAAAGCCTGGTAGTTAAATCTCACAGACAATAAATGGGACAGTTGAGGCCATAAAAGCAGTTAGTAACTTATTACAGATCCTGTATTTTCCTGTGAGTGCAGAAATATGGTCATATCTCCTTCAGTGCTGTACAAACTTCTGTTAGCTAAATGTTCAGTAAATGGGTTTATCAACTTAGTATATTTTAAGCATCATCTGCCTGCAGGTAGGATGAAAATAAGTGAAGGAATAAAAAGTGTTTGTGGTGAAAGATATGAACTTAATGTAGTGTTCAGTGAGTGTGGGAATACTTGCCTTTAAGACAGTCACAACTGACAAGAGAAAGTAGGACTATCTAAAACTGATCCCTGATGCTTTCCTCTTCCCCAGCATTTTGGGCACTGCTGATGAGAAGCATGTATTGTTCTGCCTTCCCTCAGGCTTCACAAAGCATGTAATGCATCTGCTCCTACATCTGAAGGTTTCCAGTTTGCTTGAGTTCACTGGGAAGTTTGGGCTGATGTGTATGCTTGACCCAGGTCTTCCTATAGTGCTTCGAAGGTGTGGGGTTTTTTTAATTTTAATTTTCATTTTTTTCTAAGTTCTATATTTCTGTCAATCACTGTTTTCATGGCAGTCAGGTGGTGGCCACAGTTCATCTGTTTATAGCAGGCAGCGAGCTTCAGCTGCTTGCAAAGAGTGTTTCCATTGCCTTCTTCACATCTGCCATGGCACAGACTGAGGTAATGAATTCAAAGTCTTCTGTATAATCCAGTCTCACACTGCTTGAGTCCATGCCCTTTGAAAATGTTGTGTATTCTGATTTCCTCTCTTCCTGTTTCTGCAAAGATCTTTTTAAACTGTGTGCATACATGCGTGTATGTTTAAAATGAATACTACATGCACACACACTCTATGTGTTAATTGCCTGTGCTAGGAAATTTCATCAATAAGACTTGTTAGTGATATACTGGGGAACTGGAGATGACAGAGAGCAGGTGGTTCACACTGAAATGATGTTTGCCTTCTGGATGGGCTTAACAATACAAGATTTGGATGCAAAGGTATGGTACTTGATCCTAGGGCTTAACTCAAAGGCATGGATGAAGATAAAGCCTAGCATCTCGATTCCAGAGAGAATTTCTGGAGAGACATGTCAGAAAGCTGGACAATGTTCTAGTTTTTCCATTCCCTTTAATCATTTGAAGTTTCATGAGGGACGATAGTGTACTTAAATAGCCTAATATTTTCAGAGATGGATGTCAAAGGCACTGTTCTGTGTATGGAAACTGAGCATCTTTCTGATCAGAGTTTTTTCTTTGAAAAATGCTGACTTGCTGGAATCAAAACTTTTAAATAGGTATGCATGTGTCTGGGGAAGCAGAGGTACAGCAGAGCATCTGTTTTTGAAATGGGCAGAAGTTCAGTTACTAAGTTTAGTTTGTGACATGGGAGACATGAACCCAAATCCAGTCTCTTCTTGAGTAAAGTCAGTCTTGGTTTTCAGGAAAATTTTCTGAAGAGATATTTTTTTCTCCGAATGGGAAGTAGAAGAATATTTTGCCACTGAAACAGTTTTCTGTGACTACTCAGTATCCAGAGCAGAAGGAGCAGCTTGCAGGAAAACAGACACCTCTAAATGCCTCAGCAGGGGCACGTTGCGTGTGTTTGACATTCAAGGGGTTTGCACTGGGGCTGCAGATGTGGAGTCATAGTGGGGCTGAGCCATCATGCTCTGTGGTGCCCAGGAGCTGCACAGTAAAGCTGAGCCTGGAGCTGTTTCAGTGCCACTATGAGCTGTGGTGATGCCCACATCCATTTTACAGATCAAAACAAAGGTTTCTGACTGCCCAAAGGTGACAGACTCTCCAGGGACAACCATCTTCCTTGCAGCTTCCTTCCACAAAGCCAAACACATTTCACGTGCTGCTGCTGCTGGAGGCACAGGCCTCTGAGAAGGCCCGCAAAGAAGTCATTCTTTGCACTTTGAAGCAGTGTTTGCTAATAGCACAAATTCTGAAACTAATGTTTGTGCATGGTGGAAGTATATTTCTGTAGAAACATCCACTACAGGTAAAATAATCAATGTTAATAGCTCTTGTCCCATCAAGAAGCTCTCAATCAGGATAAGTCTATGAGGGGTTAGATCAGAAAATTTAATTTAAAGCTGAAGTGGAATGGTTTTGCATTCTAACCAGGTAATTTGTAAGCTCTCTCTACTCCCTGCAGGCATGGTCCGTCAGTTCTTGAAGATTAAAAACTCAAGCATTATTAAATCAGTTTATTCTCAGGAAGAACTCTTGTACTTGATGTAAGTTACAGGTCTCCCAAGTAACATTCCATGCAGATGGAACTGAGAGCTGAAATCCTGCATATGCAGCATTCTGCTTGTGGAGAAAAAGCAAGCTTCAGTAGGGAATCTGGACAGCCAGTATCCCTGTCTTAGCTACTCCAATGATTTTAAGGGATGACTGGGAAGCTGTTGTCTGGGTTTAACAGGATCTAGGTACCACACGGCTCCTCACAACTCCCCCCACCCTCCATGGTGGACCGGGGAAGAGAATCAGAAAAAGATAAAACTTGTGGGTTAAGAACAGTTTAATAATTACAGTTAAAAGAGAGAGTAATAAAACCAAAGAAAGACAAGTGATGCAGAATAGCATTGCTCACCACCCACTGATGGATTCCCATCCCAGAGCAGGGATCATCCCCTCCTGACCAAGTTCTCCCAGTTTACACACTGGGCACAACGTTCTATGGCATGAATATCCCTTTGACCAGTTCAGGTCAGCTGTCCTGGCCATGCTCCCTCCTGGCTTCTGGTGCAACTGCTCACTGGCAGAGCCTGAGACACAAAGAAGTCCTTGGCTTAAAGGAAGGAGGGCTCAGCAACAAATAGAACATCAGTGTGTTATCACTGTTAGTCTCATCCTTGATCCAAAACACGGCATTGTACGAGCTACCTGGAAGAAAATGACCCTATCCCAGCTGAAACTAGGACAAGCTGTCCATCTCTCTGTGGAAAGCTTGACAGACTCTCCTAAAGCTTGCACTTCTGACAAAGCAGCTCCAAGCAGCTCTTGGTGTAAATAATTCCCTGAACTCTGGCATCAGTGAGAGTATGAGATGCTTCCTGCTACAGCAGCATGAAGTCCTGAACTTGTGCCACATGAACTTATATTTCAAAGGAAAAAAGTCTGTTAGGATAAATGCTGGGAAGTGTTTTCATAAAGAAAGTTTTTAATTAACTTTTTTTTAAAATTATTTTTTCACACTATAAAATGCATTTCAGAAGTGAGATTATTGGTTACAATATGAATCAGCAGGTTAACAGCTGCACAAATTTCGACTAGCAGCCAGTTACCACTGGTATCCCTCGGGCACTGATACTGGGGCCAACACTGTTGCAAATCCAAATTAATAACCCAGGTGGATGGTATGGAGTGTGTTCTTAGCAAGTTTATGGACAATACCAAACTAAGTGGAATGACTGATCTACTTGAGGGCAGGGGGAATATCAACTGGCTGGGAAAAATGGGCTAAGGCTGGGGGCTGTATTAGTAAAAGTGTGGTCAACAAACTGAGGGAAGCAGTTCTTTCTCTTTGGCACCTGTGAAGCCTCACCTGCTCTACTGTGCTTGTTTTGAGCTCCCCAGACCTTGAAAGATACTGGCCTGATGAAGTTGGTGAAATGAAGCATCACCAAAGAAGGTTGAGGGCCCAGGCACCTATGTAAGCAAAGGCTGAGAGGACAGGACTTGTTTTGCTTGCAGAACAGTCTTGGGGAGATTGAATTGCTGCCTTCAGCTACTTTAGTGGAAGAGTAAAGGTGAGATAAAGCTGGACTCCTCTGGCCATACTGAGTAAGGTGAGTTAACCTCAGTTTGTGCCTTTGGATTAAATTTTGGCTGTTTGATGAGCATGCTTGGCCCTGCTGCTGTTCCCTCAGTAGCAGGAGTTAAGTCCTACTGCCCAACTTTCCATCACGATTTCCAATACTGGTGTAGTACTGAGTAGCCCAGCAGTACTTTGAGCTCTACCAAAAGGTGCATTCAGTGACATAGTCACAAAAGTAGCTGCAGTATAACATCATCTGATATTTTCACACAATTCAAATGGAAGTTTGCAGATTCAGTTGATGGTCTAGATAAATCCTAGTAAGATTTCAACTCTTCAGAGTTAAGTGAAAAAAAGTTTTACACTTGTGTATTTATGTCATGACAGGATAGCTCTGATGTAAAATCTTGGTTAGAAATAGAAGTCCTCTGAAAACACTGAAGTAAGTTGTAACTGATGGGTCCTTATTCAGGTTAGGTTAGATATAATGCATAGAGGAAAATAATTGGGCTGTTTGCATACAGCGTGCATTCTTGTAGCTCAGCTTGCTGAAGCCAGGAGTTCTGCTGGGATACAAAGTCATACCATTTGTTATTGAAGGGGGAATAGAAGCTCTTATCCAGCAATACATTGAGGGTACAGTGACCATTCAGGAAAAATCTGAGATCCTTCATTGCTTCAGAGAAGGGATTTGGCATCTCACGGCTCGTGCTGTTCGATGAGCTCAGCGAGCATGGAATTGCAGGCTTTGACTTTCTGGGAGCAATAGTATGACCCAAGTACTTGTATATCAGGCTGTACAAAATTACAGAAAGAAAATTTCTGGCTAAAATTTAATCCAAATACTAGCTTGACTCTGCTGTCATTCAGATCAGTAAATTTCTTTGTGAAACACTTTCTGTAATTAATGACTTCTTTAGATCCTGTCACTTAGGTGCTTTGATTCTGATTTAGTTTTTATTGCAGTAACTATCTGAGCGGGGTGCAGGGGAGAGGAAGGGGCTTGTGAGGTTTTTGGTTGGGGGGGTTGTGTTGGTTTGCTTTGGGTTTTGGGGTGGGCTGGGGTAGGGGTTTTCTAGGTTTTATTCTGAGAACTTTAATTCTAGATCATGTTCTAACAATGTGCTACTGTTGCATAGTTATGCAAAACCAAACCAGACCAAAAAAACCAACCAAAAAAGGCCCCCAACCAAAAAAAAAAAAAAGAGGAATGAAGGAGTCTGGGCACCAAAACATCTTAGTACAAATATTTGGAGGACCTTCAAGCAGGACAGCTTTTTATCCAACCATTGGTAAAACTGCAGAAACTTGTAGAGGAGAATTGAATGTTAAAGGAGCAGCAGGAGTAGGGCTGGAAACAGTATTAGTAGCTGACTGATCATTCAGTTCCCGAGAAAGAATCTTTCAATCTAAGGCTCTCCAAACAACACACATCTCTCACCTTCTTTTTCAGTCACAGTGATACCACCGAGTGTTACTAACCCGGCCAAATAAATTGATTACATGTACTCAGGTAAGCAGTGGTTGCTTTGGGTAGGAACAAAACTAGGGCAGGAGACTTGGAGGCAGGTCTGGAATTCCTCTTCCAGATGAGGAAGAGGAGTGTGAACAGTCATGTGGATAATGTCATTTCTAATGTCTTGGAAGTGGTTTGATTTTACACCTGTTTACATTTGACCTATTAGATTGAAGACATTCTTTTTTCTTTAGTCTTGGCTTGAAAAGATAAGCTTCTCTGTTTAGGGATTAAATGAGCTGGAACAAATTTGGCCAAATTGCTTTTTCCAAATGTTTATAGGCTGTAATGGCACATTCTGATCTAGAGAATATCACCTGCATGTTTCTTTAGTTGGAGTTTGCTTTCTCTTAAGGGTTTATTTGTATCTTGAAAGTGATGGTTTTGTTCTTGTTCTGAATGTTTTAAGTGCCAGGGCTCTAAGCAATATTTCTCAGTGTTTTGCTTCCAGTAGTCCTTAAGACCCCTTCTAATTTTATTATTTTTTAATTCCCATCTCTGAAAAGCATTGTGAAATCATTACGTTCAGGCAATTTTGATTGATCCTTCTGTCTTAACACTTTGCCACTTTCATGTCTGTTCTGGTATCCATCCACTTCATAGTGTAGCTGTTGCTTCCCTGCTGGAAGGCCTCTTTTTGTTATCAGTCCTCCAAAACCTCAGGAGTTCCCACCATACTAGTCCTGGATTAAAAAAAAAATAAAAAATCTCCAGAGATCTTCCTTTTAGCTGGGAGAGGGAGGCATCATTTTGAAGCATGTACATGGTGGAAATTTCATAGTCAACTCTGCCTGTGGAAGGTCCTCCCCAGATTGCTGTTTTTAAGCTAATAAATCAGGCAGGAAGCAGCTGCTGTAAGAGTGCTGTCAAAACATAGAGCCTTTTGGCCTTCTGTCTTTCAGGCTGATGGTCACAACTTTTGTTACAACCAGCAGGTCATGATTAATGTCACGTGTGGCCTACCATATTGGCTGGCTGTACTGTCTCCTGTCTAATTTCTGGTGGAAAGATGACCAGAGTCTGGAAAAAGATGGAGGAGTATTTTGCTTGCTTTGAAAGTTGGCATGAAAACTATGGGAACAGAGATCTAATATTTGCTGGATGGCTCAACAATGACTATATGGCATAAATACCATTGAACAATTTCAAGTTAAACTGTTGTATGCTGTCCTCTGTTTCCTTGCTAAATCAGATTACCTTAGGTCATGGTTGATTCATAGAGGCTTCTTGACTGGTTTGGTCTTTAAAGTTCTTGATGATTGTTAATACACGGTCCTGGTTTCTCTTGTACACTCTGTTATTAATGTTGTTGCTGTTAGTGTTTATTTCTTATCTCATTGCTGTTTACAGGAAATGGTTCTTATCTCAACCCCTGATCTTTGCCTTTTGTGCCTCCAATACCCCTCTCCATCCTGCCACAGTGGGAAGGGGAAGCAAAAAGCAAGCAAATGGCACATGCTTTGGAGTGTTTCAGTGGGAACACTCAATTGGGGAATACCATTCCTAAACCACGCCATACACACAGTATAGAGAACTGACTCAGGAGACCTCTCCTCTATTTTCCACTTCAGTAAGAAAATCTGTCACTCCCTCTGCTAAGTGGAAGCGTAATTGCCCTTTCATACACTTTACTCCTTAGCATTTTCCCCTGGATAGTGTAAAACTGGAATGATCATGCAACTAGAGCATGTAACAAAGTATTGAAATATAGTGTTTGGACATGCATTTTCTGCCATGAATTGTCTGAAATGTGTTTATTAACTCATAGATGTAATAGTATTTCTTCCTAAGATGATTTTTTGAAGTGCTGAACGTCACCCTTACGTGACTGAACACCTTGAATCCTCATGTAGGGACTAAAACTTACAAAGTCAATCTCTCTGCCTGTGTTTTCTAGATAACTTCCAAGCTCTTGCAGATGTGTTACGTAATGCACCAGTCACATATTGGCTGGGAGTTGTTTGCATCTGAGATGCATACAACTGGTGCCTTTGCTGATTTTAAATATTTTCTCTTGCTGATTGCCATTAAGGTTGTTGGTGGCCTGCAGTGAGCCATAACACGAATTAATAGGAAATGGCTCAGCTGCCAAACTGCACGGGCAGCATGAGGAGTAGCAAAAACTTTCTGTTGAGTAACCTCTCCTGACCTTGGGACAACACAGCTTGCTCTGCTGTGTCTTTGTCTTTCAGTGTTGCCAAAGCCTTGCCAAGGCTGTTTTGCTTGTTCATTGGGTGACTGGTGTTCTCTTGCCACCCTTACCCAAGTTCAGTTATCACAGTGGAGGAACATCAGCCATAGAATTGTAACGTGGGATGCAAACTCCTGGAAGCTCAGATTTCTTGACTGGGCTTTTGGTTCAGCTCTGCTAATTTGTTAAGATCTACTTTTGTTTTAGGAAGAAGATTCCCAGAATATATGAAAACACATTACACAAGGAAACAATGGCAGGAACAAAACTTTTCCACTAGCAAATGAGCATGTTGGCTAGTCTTGTCATACACATGGGTTTAAATACAAACCAGTTTTAAGTTGCACTAATTCTCTATATATGAACTATAATGAAACTTAAGTGAAAACAAAACCTGCTGCTGTTTGTTTTGTTTGGATATTGGCAATGCTGGAGGCATGCTTTTTCTTCCTCCTTTCATAGCCATTTCAATGAAGTGCAGACAAAATTAACAGAGAATTACCCTGTCCCTATTTGTAAGTGAAAACAGGCATCTCTGAACTCTCTATTGTTAAGGTATGCACAGTATTTGCACAGTATAGAGTATTTTATTCCTGCTGTACAACTACTTTTTGCAACCTCAATTTGGGGGTGTTTAACATGGAAAACTGGGTTTAAGTTTTTCTTTAGGAGAAAATATTGCTTTCTTAAGAAGAATTTAAAGTAAGTACAGAAATGCTTTGAAGATAGCATCAGATATCAGTCTGACTTCTGAAGAACTCCAGAGTTTGAGTGTTTTGTCAGCATCATTGACTCCATTTTTTTCCTCCCTCTGTACTACTGCATCCTGCCTTGTTCTGACTGAAGTGAAAAATTCAGTCTACACTACATGCTGACAGAACTGACAGCCTGTCAAGCAAAGCGAAGAAACTTCACGTGTTCAAAATACTTCCTTCATTGCTTAGGCCGTGGTGTGGTGTCTTCATGGTAGTTTTCATTTCCCTTCATACTCCCAATATCAAGTTACTCTGAGCTCTCTGAGAAGGGCCTGCACTGCTTTAGCAGCATGTTAAAAGTGCTGCTTTGCATTGCCAGTACCTCAGATAAGTGTGTTTCAACTTCTTCCAGAGCTGCAGATTGGCAGTGGAAGTATGTCATTGCTTAAACTTTTTGAAGATTAAGTTCTTAGTTAAATGAGCAAATTAATTAAGATGTCATTTACCATAAGCCTCGCCTATATCTTCATATGTGTCTCAAGGCAGTGGATCATCTCATAAGCTCAAAGATTCTGTCTTTTTCACTGTTAGAGTCTTGTTTCACTACTTTTGATATATTTGGAATTTCTGGCTTTATTTGTTTTGACTTTTCTCTTAGAATTTTATTTCTTTACTCATCTCCTTCATGTCTGTCACCTTTTATTTTTGCTTCTTTTGAAGTTGCAAGTAAATTTTTTCACAAATGGTTTATTTTCATTATTGCAGTAAGAAGATATAAAACCAAGGTACATTCACTGCAAGTTCAGGAGCCTGGTCTTAAACCAGATGCTCTGCTGGAATGGTGAAATGGAGAATCAAGCCCAAAATAATGATTGATTCTAATTTATTGTAAACATGGGATTTTTTTTTTTTTTCCAAGCAGCAATTTTTGGATGAAAAGTACCCCGAATGTCTGAATTGACTCTAGCATTACAGCCATCCAAAACATCCATAATAAAACCCAAACCAGCTCAAACGTACTTGTGTTTTAGTGTTTCATTATAAACCCTTAACTCAGCCAAGGTTAGCAACCCTCTGAAAACCTGGCCAGAACTATGAGGGAATCTAAGAATGAGGGAATCTAGGTCAGTTTTTTCTTTGTGGATGGAAACATGTAAAACCTGATGCGTTCATGTGGTTTCAGCTTTTTAGCCATGCAAAAATTCAAAGCTGCATTAAGCTCCAAGTGAGCTGGGCAGCTAAAATGAGTGACCTGCTTCCTGCCTTATGCCTACATGCCTACCCCTTGTCTAAGCTGATTTAGGTTCCACTGCCTTGCACTGACTCCCTGAAGAAGAGGACCATGCTCATCAATTATCTTTATATGGCACACAGAGGCAGCTGTAATTGTAGTCTTTATTCAGCCTTGTGGGGCATTATTTCAGATCACAGGGAAAATGGGAGAGACAACTGAAGGTGGATTTTCAGGAGAGGACAGTGAGTTTTCCTCCCACTGGGTGTGCTGTCTGTTGCAGTATGTGTTCTCCAGCATTGCAGGATACAGGAATGGAATTTTCTTTGAGCCATAATGACTGTATGAGCAGAGAACACTATCCAGGCACATGAGTGAAAGGACTTTCTGTCCTAAGCACAGAGTGCTTCTTTATCCCCTGCCTTGACATACTCTCTTTGGTCTGAGGAATAGGGGGAGAATGTGCCCAGTATGGATGCCTGGCTATGAGCTGGGGCAAAAGCTGTTCCTAGCTGAGGTAGTGGAACATTTCTTGTAGTCTTCCTCTTTAAGTGTTAGGGATGCATTAATGGGTAGGTAAGTTCGTTCCTAGGAGGGCTAAACTCTAGTGATAGAGAATCCCTTAATGCTGGCAGCCTGTTTCCTGGTTCAAATGCTAATCAAATCTCAAACAAGCCTAGTGGGAAAAATGCAGGTGGAGAGGGTACTGCCCACATCTTGCCTCATACCTATTTGGTCCTCCCCTGTTTGAACAGGATGTCATGGACTTTCTACATGCAGTGGATGCTCCAGTGTGGGTACCCAGCTGTTCTTTTCTCCTCACTGGCCTCCTAAGGCTCATTGTGGGCATTGTTGTGTTGTCTTCCGTGCAGAGAGACCTTCTGTGGCAATTAATGATGATAAATCTTTACTTTTTAAAGGCTTCTATTGTAGCTTCATTGTAGCTGGGAGAACTTAGGAAGTTTCATCAAAAAAATCATGATTGTTAAATCAGTCTTTCAATGGGATCGACTTAAAAGCATCCTGTATCATAAATCACCAGGCTTGTAGACATTTCAAAGTACCAATCATGTCCAGAATTATTTTGAGTACTGTGAACATTGTTAGTGATGAAATTCCACTATTGCCTCAGACAGCAGAAATTCTCAGCAGGTTTTTGTTTGTTTTGTGTGTGTGAGAGGCTATTTGGTTTCTCTGTTTGGGGTTTTTTGGTACATTTAAAGCAAACTCATCTTCAGTGCTTGTGTCGTGGTCTTTAGCATACTCGTAGGATGAAATGAACATCTGAGTAGAAATGCAGAACATGAACATGAAAGGTGATCACAAGACATCCTGAGGAAGCAGTTTGTTTTATCAGATGAATAGAAATACACTTCATAATAAGAATGGTGGGTTTTTTTACCCTGCTCACAAATATAGTGGGGGAGGTGGAATATGGGACAAGCAAAGTGTAAGAAATGAAGCATCATTGAAACAAAGGTTGGTATTTCTAATTTGGTTCTCTGTTTTATGAGCTCCTAAGTAAGTGCAGGAATGGACAGAACAAAACTTTGTTTATGTAGGCAAATTATGAAGAGAAGAATATACTCTGTCTTTGAGCTTTGAGTGTTTTTTCCAGCTTAAAGCAGCTGTCCACAAAATTCAATTCATTTTAGTGAAGATTAAAATTATTTTAATAAGGCCAATTACATCTAATTAGGAATCATTTGTAAAGCAAAATACAAGAAAAAGAGGTTGCAAAGAGGCTAAAGAGTCAAGTACTTCTGTCCTGACCTTACCTTGAGAAAAAGGAACAGACCTGATTTTCATTCAGACTCCTCAATTAATTTTATTTTAATTCCTTCCAACATATTGCTACTCTGTAGAGATGGATACTGGATCTACAGCTTGTAGTCAGCCTCCAGGTTGCTCAGGCTGTGAAGGTGTGGAGAGAGTGGACCAGCCTGCCTCTTAGAGAGGCTCCCTGCTCTTTTGCTCTTCCCACAGCTCCAAAAGCAGAGTTTGCTGCTGGGGCCTGCCTGCCTGGCTGGCCATGCCCTGACAAGCACACACAGCTTTTACACGGCAGGGCTGAGCAAAAGCGCGTTGCTCCACGCCAGGCACCCTGTGTGCCATCCCAGCAGAGATGGCTGCTGTGTGCACAGGTCCTGGGAGCAAGGGGAAGAGGCCCCGAGGGCTCGGAGCTGGGTAATTCACACCACTGGTGCAGCTACCAAAGGCTGTGAGCGGGATGGTGCCGTGAAGTGGCTGAAACTTTGCATCAAGTGCTGTCTGGATCGCTGTGTTATGCATTATAGACATTCTTTTCACCCTCAAATTCATGTCTGAAGAAGTGAATATGAATTCACATGTGAAGAAGTGGAAGCTTCCCATTTACACCATAGCTAGTGCTCCTTATTTTCCTGAAGTGCATATGAAATACCTCACTGGGATCTTTAGAATGTATTTTATTTAAACTCTTTTTTTAAGCACCATGTCTTGGTTCTGCTGGGGGAGAGGGTGTTGTGTGGGCATTCAAGTACTGTTGACTCCCTCTTGTGGCTAACTTTAAAAAAAAAAGTAAAAACTACATCAGTGATAGCTCCAGTATTGGGGGTAATTTTACTGTGCTGGTTAAAATGCCCGTTGGATTTGTCAGTGTTTAAAACCTTTCTAAGTTCTTCCCTTGGTGTCCTTTAAGTGTTTAACATAGAGAGGGAAAGCAGAATATAATAAAAGGCTGTAATGAAGTGGTAAGAGTTTATTTCAGGTACGGGTGGTCATTTGTGTTCAGGCAGATTTCAGTGCAGGAAAGGAGTCTTCTGGGGAATGCTGGCACTTTGCAAGCAGATAGGCCGTACCCCTGCTTCATCATCTCAATATTTCTGCATTTCAGTGTTTTCATATTTACCAAATATAAATATGTGCATGTGTGTACAGAGTTAGAGAAGGTAGCTGCTTGAATTTCTGATCATGTTTTTAGTACATCACCAAAATTTTCACTTCCAGACACACTCAACTGCAATAGAAAGTGATTATAACTGCATGGGCAGTGATTAGAAGATTTCCTTCTCATTTTTGTAGTGAAATAGAAGGTTCACCTATGGTTCAGTGGCCAATTTTGCTTTGTTTTCTTGCTCACTATTTTTTGCTATCCAAATATTAGTATTTCAAGTGTTCCATAATAAGCTATTGAAGAATTGAGCTTGTAGCTACCACTCTGTGTATTAGGTTAACAATAACTTTTTTTCCCCATCTCTCCCCCATTTTCATTAACTTCAGTTAACACTAAATTGGAGGGAAAGGTCTCTGAAATTGCTGTGCATTTATGAGTATCTTTGCCTTGATTTTTTTTTTTCCTCTCTAGAACCTTCTCACAAATGTTATTATTGCTAAAGTAGATTTTGTAATTTAGGATATGCAGCTATCTGGTCTCTGTTGCTAAAGGCTTAATTATTGCAAGTGCCTTAGTGGCCTGGCATGGCTTTTATTTCCATCACAGCAACATGAGAATCTGTGCTCTTGCTAGCACATGTTCCCCAGCCTGTTCCAAGGCACTTCTTCACATGTCATTAAACCACATCATCAGATATTTAATGACTAGATTACACTGCCTTTGTTCTTAAAATAAAGGATTAGACCCCCTTTGTTCATGTGGTTTTAGAAACAGTTGTCCCCAAGACTACAGAAAGTTGTTAAATGAAAAGTTGCACTGGCTGTTACAAGGCTTTTAACTTTTTTTTTTCTGGACGCCATTTAAGATGTATTTAACATTAAGTAGGAAAAGAACAGGATTTTTCCCATTGTCTGCAGGACTTGCTTAAAATACAGTAGACAAAAAAATCTTTAGTAGAACTCTTAACTGGAGTCACTATGCATTTAGCATAGTTTAACTGCAGGCTTGATCATGGAAATATTGAAAACATGGAGATCTTGGGCCTCATTCATCAAAGATCTGGTGATCGACAGATGTACAAATCTTTCTTAGGGCTGCCCATTATTTCAGTTTTAGTCTGGAGCAGTGCCTGCTGAAGCTCCTTTGTTTTGTTCCATCAGAACACCCCTTCTCTGCAGCAGCGCCCACCTGCGGGTAGATGGTCACATTTGATCCAGCTGGTGACTGCTGCTCATCAGACTGGTTCTGAAATTTGTTTGAAACACCTGGTCTCCTGAAACACATCCAAAACTGGTGGGAGCAGGAGAGGTGAGGGAAGCTGGGAGTAGACACTTACTCCTCTCAGATACGTGGCTGTACTGCTGCACTGCATCAAATGCACCATTCCACCACAGGGCTTGGACAGCCCCTGGGTCATGTCTGTAGTTACCAGCACCCAAAAGTGCACGTTAGGACACAAAAATACAGCTTTTACTTTTTTTTTGCAACTCAGTAGTAGCACCAAGGAAAGAATATCACCTCAGTTGCTTTCACACTTTGGGTTGTGCTTCCCTGTCAGCTGAATTAAGGATTTAGATGAAAACCTTCCATCTTGTTCCAGCTGATCAGAGTCCACCTGGAGCAGAACTGCAGGCCTGTTGATTGACTGACTTCACTCACTTACTGATTCTCCAGGGGCTGCAGGAGACAGCTGCTTAGTGATTTTAAAGGATTTTGGGTGTGCATTTGTGTGCAAAAAGCCCAGTTGCATTGTTCCTATGAGCCCCAGTGAGGCACATTTGTGCCGCTGAGAATACCCAGGTGCGTGGTGTGAGTGTGAGCAGTGCTGCTGCTGCTGCTCCTTAATGAGCCCTGAGGCCTCCTTATCCTGCCTGGGAGCAAAGCACGTGTTCCTCTAAACTGCTGCTCCCACTGAAACACCCCTTCTCTGTCGCAGAATGCTGCTCCCTTTAAACCAAGGGGCAGCACAAAATGTTGATGCTTCCCCACATCTCACTTTGATTTGGGAAACAAATGCAAATAAGTTTCTAACCACACTGGAAAATGTATTTTTTTAGCAATACTTTCAACACACAAAATTGGTTTTGTTCTGAAAAATCGATACGGCTTTTGTTGTTCTATGCTCTAATACATTATCAAAATTAGAATTAAGTCTGTAAAAAACTCTTTTCAGACTACTTAATTTAGAGAATATTTTTACATCTTGTTAAAATATGAAAAAAAGAGCTGAAGTTTAAACTTGCAAAAACTTGTCTTTTACCACCTATTTCTTAGAGACATGGAGTTTCTGTATTTTACAGTATTTTAAAAGTCATTGGGGTTAAAAAAAATTAGCCTATTATATCTTTAAAGGCTGACTTCTAAGGCAAATCATATACATATATACATATATATGAGGTAAATTCTGATCCATCACCCAGGCTTTAGATAGTATCATGCTAGACAAGCCACTTCAATGCCAAGCCAAGTTATAAGGTTTTGGGCATTGTCAGATCTGGGATTAGAATAAATGTTTCTGGCTTTTTGCTGATTATGCCATCAAAGTAAATTCTGAAGCCTTTGACCTTGGTCAGTAATTTCCTTAACGTAGCAGTCTCTTGGGCAGTAATAGGGAAACAACCATTGTTCTTGTCAGATTTTTGGTTTTGGTGGCACATATTTTTTCTCACATGGCTCAGTAGTATCACATACAGTCTCACACTTCGGCAGGTGTAAGTTCTGTAGTGCAGAAACAGGTCTAGTTTTTAACAGCATGTATATTTTTATATTATGAGCTGCAAAGTGTTAATTCCATTAATTAACACATTGGGTTAATTAATTAATACAACTGGGTTGTGTGGTTTTTCTTTTTTCTTGCTCCTTTGTAAAACTCTTACATCATTCTGAAAGTGGTCAATTCTTTAATTGCCTGCCTCCCTTTTGCAAAAAGGCTTGTGCTGTACAGATTTGTTTGATACAGAACACAGCTTTTGGAGCTATTAGACACATAATCAGCAGGGATATGTTTCCCCCAGCTCTTTCCTGAACAGAAAGTTGCCAGATTATTTCATAGTCTTGTTTTTTTTCCTTTCCTTTTTTTTCTTTCCCTTTTTTAAAGTTTGTATTCTTCAAACTGTCCCCTGGATTCCGGATAGGTGAAGTAATTTCCACATGCAGATGGCTCATGCCTTTATACATGAGCCTGCTTTTCCCTTCTGGACTCCTGCAAGTAAATTAACAAGTGGAACTGTAAGGCAGTGACTAGCCAGCAGTATGCTCAGCCTCTCTAGTCTCTTCCAGACTCCTGCTTTGCTCAGTCAGTGGTGTTGGGTTGTGCTCCACGTTGTGCTGGCAGGGAGCTGGCTTCACATGGCTCCTTCTGGCTTTGCACGGCATGAGTGGAGTCTCCTTTTAGTTTATTTAACTGTGAGCCTTCAAACACAGCCCATCCTCACTGAGTGATGCTGTCCTGTCTTGGGCTTGAGCAAAGCTCCCCAGAGTGGAAAGGAGCGACAAGCTGGGTTCTTTCCCCAGGTGTGGGGAAGAATGGAGGTAGCAGCTGTAGCCTCTCAGGGAACATGCGTGGTGCAAAGCAGAGCCTTCACCATCTTTGCTTTTCCTTCTCCGTGTTCCTTTCTGTCATAACTAGATTTCAAAATTTTCATTGGGTTAGTTTGATATCTTGGGTACTGCAATTAATAATTTTTTTGCTTTAAAGGAAGTCCAATGGATATTATTTTTATATTTTATAAGGAATATGTTTTATATAATACTGTAGCTATAATATTTAAAATGTTTATTATATATAATTTTATCATGCATGATATATCATAAATATAATTTATAATAAACTTCACACTTGATTAAAATGCAAAACCTCATGCAATCTAGATGTAAAGGCCAACTAGCTCAAGAACTAGGAGGTAGTTAGATATTTGTTCATTTCAGTAGGTTTTGTGATAAGAATTAATGAGACATTTCACACTTATTTAATAATATACTTATATATGTTTATATATTTATATAAACATATATAAATATAATAAAAATCAGCTCTCCAGGCTGTTGGTGACCTCTCTGGGTTTTGCCAGGGTATTCTGTTAAGATCTGACACAGGGCTGATGAGGTACTGTACAAGAGCTTCCTGTCAGTGGTCCCGAGCTAGGGGCTGGAGTCTCTGCATTGGCTCAGCGATTTATGCTGTGGCAGGGGCAGCAGGCTGCCTCCAGGATCTGCTGGCTCATGGCCCCTGAGTCCCTTGGCATCTCTTTTAGCCATGCCATGATGCCCTTCCCTGCCAGAGGCTGTGGTGAACTGGCTGCTGTGCCACACGCGTGGTGACATCTCAGGCCGTGGAGGAGGGAGGCCCATTGGCAGCCTGAGGTGCAGTCAAAGGAGAACAACCCAGAAGAGCAGACTCCTTTTTTGTGTGTGAATCATGATGCTGGGTGAGTGCTGGATGTGTGAGCAGCCACAGCTCTTCAGATACTCCAGAATGGCTACTTTGCCCTCACAGAGGGGAAGGCAGAGCTCTGCACAATGAGATGAGAGGATGCATATTGGCTGAAGAGCATCTGGTGTATTCTTCGCTGGATAAAAAACTGACTGCATGGCCAAGCTCAGAGAGTTGGGGTCAATGGAATTATATCCAGTTGGTGGCTGGTCCCCAAGGGTGTTCCCCAGGGCTCAACTTCTGGGGCCAGTCCTGCAGGACTTTTATCCATTATCTGGATGAGGATGTCGAGTTGCACCTTCAGTAAGTTCACAGACAACACCAAGTTGGGTGGGAGTGTTGATGTCCTGGTGAGCAGGAAGGTCCTGCAGAGGGATCTGGACAGGCTGGAGTGATGGGCTGAGGCCAGTGGTGTGAGGTTCAACAAGGTGTTGTGTTTGTTTCTGTCACAGCAACCCCAGGCAGCGGTACAGGCTGGGGGTGCTGGTCACCTGAGCTGAACATAAGCAGTCATGTGCCCAGGTGGCCAAGAAGGCCCAGGACATCCTGGCCTGTATCAGCAATAGTGTGGCCAGCAGAACCAGGGCAGTGATTGTCCCCCTGTACTCAGCACTGGAGAGGCCACTCCTGGGGTCCTGTGTTCAGCTCTGGGCTCCTCACTGCAAGACACACAGAGGGGCTGGAGCAGATCCAGAGAAGGGCAGTGGAGCTGGGGAAGGGTTCGGAGCACAAGTCTGTGAGGAGCATCTGAAGGTAGTAGGGTTGTTCTGTCTGCAGAAAAGGAGGCTCAGGGGAGACTGTACTGCCCTCTACAACTACCTGAAAGCAGGTTGTGGCAAGTTGGGGGTCAGCCTCTTCTCCCAGGCAGTTGAGTAACAGGATAAGGGGAAATGGCCTCAAACTGTGCCAGGGGAGGTTTAGATTGTATATTCTGAAAAATTTCTTCACTGAAAATGTGGTTAAGCATTGAAACAGGCTGCCCAGGGAAGTGCTGAGGTCACTATCATCCCTGCAAGTGTCCAAAAAACAGACAGGCATGGCACTCCAGATACAGTTTAGTGGGCATGGTGGCATTATATAAAAGGTTGGACCTTGAATGATCTTGAAGGCCTTTTCCAGCCTAAATGATTCTACAGTTCTATGATCCGTGTTGGGAATATTTTGGTTCCTGCAACCAAATGCTCCAGGTATTACTGAACTATAACGCAAATTAAATAGTACTCATTCCTTTTTTTTTTTTGAAAAGTTAGCAAACTAAATTATTTAGTGGGAGATGCCCTCCTTGTATACTAGCTCTTTCATTTGACAGTTGAATAATAAGGTAATATATTGCTTTCTTTTCCCCTCTCTGTCACTCCTCTTTCATTCTTTGTAGTTACTCAGGGACATTGCTTAAGTGGTTGCAAAGATGGTGGCGGAATAATTTTTCTTAAAAAGTTGAAACCAAATATCAGCGTAATGTTAATTGCTTCCAGACCTAACTGGTAGTGATGCTAAAAGATGGATAAACTCTTTGAAGAGGTTGCAAAATATCTTTCAAGTTTCTATGAATTTAGTAATTTCTCACTGCAGAAGGGTCTGTAATGAGTGCATATTACCTCTTGCATGGACAGGAAACACAGACCTTTACTTCCTCAGGTTACAGTGTATCATTTTTAGAACTCTAAAAATCAGCTAAAAGAAATGGGTAGAGGGAATCAATCGCATAAGTTTTTCCAGAGCTTCATTGGATTTGATGGGTTTTTTTTTTAAATAAAAATAAATCTTTTTTCCTATAAGAATGTCTACTGCAATTTCCAAATGTTTAACATAATTATATGTTTTGTGTCCCAAAGTTGAGTGATCCTCTATCAAATCTGTCTTTTCCTACTGGCACTTACAAACAGTTACCCTGGACCTTCTCTGTAAGATAAATATCCTTAAATTTCCTAGTCTGCTGAAATATGTTTTAGTCATTCTTGTGGCTCTTACTGATCTCTCTCCATTTTTTCCATACAATTTGTGTTGTGGATTGCAGAACAGTGTGGTATGCTAGCAGAGCTTATGTTAGTGCCACTAGAGACAGTGTTTTCTTCCTGCCTGGTGTTTCCCTATCCTCATACCAAACCACAGCTCTGTTGTGGTTATTCATGGAAGATGAGAATATTGGATTATATACATTTTCCCCCACAAAACAGGGATAAAAATCTAGTACCTTTGCAACTGCCTTCTGGTTGAACAGCAGATCCCCTGGATTTGTGAATGTAAAAGGTGCTTGTCTTGTACGTGTGATGTAAGGATATTTGTATGGCTTCCTCACTGGATTGTATTCCATGGGCATCCCAAGAAGTGTGTTAGGATGCATGAGAGGCAATGTACCTTGAATCCTTATGGGGCCACTTCCAACAGCTGCTACCTTGTGTGGTGACAGAGACAGGGAACTTTCAGAACTAAAATCAGTGGGTGTT
Organism: Rhipidura dahli; assembly: GCA_013399225.1. NCBI lineage: Eukaryota > Metazoa > Chordata > Aves > Passeriformes > Rhipiduridae > Rhipidura > Rhipidura dahli. Next base: position 1,048,166 of record VXAC01004743.1, on the reverse strand, counting down.
TGTGCATATCAGAGAGTATGCATATGTGTTTATATCCCACATGAAGGCAACTGCAGGCAGCACTTAATTTCACTTACACCTTGTAGAAAGGTTTTGGTGCTGGGTTTGACCAGCTGGGACAGACAGCCACAGTCACTCACATCTGCACTGGGCAGACTCCAGGACAGAGGCAAGCCAAGACCAGAGCCCAGGTTCCTAAGCTGGGTCAGTGGCTGCACCTAAGCCTTACCCCACTCGGCCCTTGAAGGACTTGCAGCACCTGAGAAATGGGTTAAACGAGCTTTGCCAGCTGGGAACTGCCTCGCTTGCTGTCACAGGACAATTCACTCTCTCCTGGTGTATGTGGGTACTACCTCAGTGCATAGGCATGTAAAAACATAGAAATTTGGAGCTTAATTGCTAGCAAGTGAAACAGACACTTGGAGAACAATAGAACAAGGAAATAGATGAATGAGAGAGAATTGGCAGAATACATCAGTTTTTCTTTCCTTAAACCACCAAATAGGTTTTTTAAAAGGTTAAGTGAAACCAAGCGACCACGTAATACATTTTTAAAAAATAAAAATAAACCCTATATTTATTACATTTTTTGGATAAGTTGTATCTCCCAACAGGATTTAAAATCTTTCTTACCACTGACTTACTTGACAGTTCAGTCACAGTTTGGCCATGGTCTGATCAGTATGGTTAGCCAAGAGCACCACCAGCCTGAAGGACACTGATGATATTTGATGCCGTAATACACAGTCTGGGTTCTGTGAAAGGAAATACAATTGAGAATTTTTTTATTGTCAGTAAAAGCGTGGAAAATAACTCACACTGCTTAAAGACCTTGTGTGGGATGAATCATAGCATTGCTTAAGTAAATTACACGGGGTTGAGGAGGGCCTGTCTGGCAGCATTAAGTAGTCAGGGATGGAAAACAATTAGAAATGACTGTCAGCAGATGGAGGTGAGGCTGCTGCTGGCTTGGAGGGCAATACTGAGCAGTGTCTTCCTGATGCAGCTTTGCAACACCCACTTTTTCGTGGGCAGTGTGCTTGAAGTTTCACAGGAGGGGTTCGTGAGGAGAGGTAATTTATTTTTTGGAGCAAATAATAATAATGAGTGGGAGGAATACATGTTTCTGGATGCACAAGCTGTTCTGTAGATCTAAAATAGCCTGCAGCAGTCTTCACAGTTCATTAACAGTTTAACAACTGTTTGGAGTGTAGATAGAGTTTGTTGGTCCAGCCACCTGACAGCAGGAGTGATGGGTGACTATAAAATAGGAGGAGAGGTGGACAAATATGGAGTTCTTGTGGAAAACAGCATGACCTGAAACTTACACTGCCTGTGGATTGTGGAGAGGCTGTCTGGGAGGAGGGAGGGGCATTGGAAATACCTTAAGATCATTATTCTTCTTGAGTCTGTAATTTTTTTACTTTTCATTTTGGTGTCTAGTGGAACATATATGAATTTTTATTTCCAGCTTCTCTGCAGACTGAGCAATCAGTGGGTTGTTTGGGTTTTTTCCTCTCTGGTAACTTGATATTTTTGGCCTTTATCAACTATGTGTTCATTCAGACATCTACTGGCTGTGGTTTCTTACCCCAGTTTCCCAGAGGGCATTTTGCCCACCAGATGACATATATTGCTTATTGAGAGGTGCAAGCCTCTGCTCCAGTCATGTTTCTGATTGTGTTGCAAGTGGGATTTACCATCATGGTTGTGAAAGTGTATTGGAAAAAATGTTAGCCCAAGAGGTGTTTAGTTCCTTTTGACACACATAGTTTAAAAGCATTAATACTTTTCTGGTGTTGTATGAATTTAGTAAACCAAAGGCTTGATTCAGAGTGTTCCCAGAGATGGGGAAAGGTTTGAGGCCAAGATGGTTTGTTGCAGTTGGACCTAGCTGAAGTGAACTGGTGGTAGAGCACCACTTTGCCAGTCAGGGGTCAAATGTTCAATCTGCTTCTGCTTGGCCACCACCTCCCTTGGGTTGTGCACATCCTGTGACAGGACTTTGAGAGCGAGCTTAAGCCATTTTTAGCAATGCAAGTGCTACGTAGTCTCTTTTCTGTCTTCTTCTGTTGAACAGGAAGGTAAAATGTCAGTATTTGTGATAAATAAACAAGCTAGGTGCTTTGGTTGTACTTGTACTTTGTCCAAGTACACCTTACCAGTCAACAAGCATGGGACTTACTTCTTATAAAGAATGGGAAGTGATCTGGCCCAGGTGGGTTGTGCCTTGCACCACACTCTAGGCAGAAGATGACTGAGCGCTTAAATGACAGGGTTGTAGCCCCCATTTTTGCACACAATTAGTTGTTTGATGGACTTGAGGGTGACACATTCACTTTTTCCTTTCTTCATTTTGATCTGGTCATGCTGTACATAAAGTTATTTGGTCCTATTGGCCAAGAGAACAGTGGATGCAACAGAGCCTTCGTCACAGCATCAAGCATGCAGAAATGTTTGGAACTGGTGTTGCATTATTCTGCAGCATCTTTAAGAAAGTCTGGTGAGATGACCCCTCATAGCAGGATAAAATGTGATTTGGTGTCTTAAAGCCCCACTCAGAGTTGGAAGAGTTGGTGTTAAGATATAGTTTGGTACATCCCATGCCTTGTGGGGTGGGAGCCTTCAGGTCTAGTTTCCTAGGATTCCCAGTATTTTGCCCTATTTTCCCATTTCATTGACCTAGGCATCTGGCAATCCTTGATCCTTGGGGTAAGTTTTATACTGAATATATGCCTGGTTTCAGTTACAGCATTAAATAAAAGTGTCTGTGTTATCTGCTTATGTGTCCAATCCAAAAAGTTCATATGATGGACTGCTTTATAGGACAGTAAAGATTATTTGGAAATAATGTGGATCTTCATTCTGGAACCCATTCAAATGTGTAGAACATGTGCTTGCTAAATAAGGCTGGATTTAAGCATTTTGTGCTAAGCTTTTTATATACATTTTCTTTTAATTCTCAGAAGCAATTGGGATTTTATATATCAAGTTTCAAGAAACAGAATTTAAAGATTATGAATATAACTTGAATTCTGTTGTTAATCATGTAATTTTCTTGCAGTCACATTTAACATAGGAGCACATTTTATACTAAAATGAGAAGGAGGCATGAGGGGAAAAGACTACTAAGATTAAGAAAAAGATGGCAGAAATTATTCCTTCTAACAGCCATCTAAACTCACTAAACAATTCAATTTTTCTGTGAGTAGCAAGGATAGTGTCTGGAGTAGATACATGGCAACGGAATGACTACTTAGGTATTTCTCCCTGCGGATAGTTTGCAGTGGTTCTACACTATTCATTTAAAAGACATTTGCTGGGGAACAAAAATACATTATTTCATATATCTAACAAGCCTGCAGAGGCTGAGAGTGGTTCAAAACCTATACCTTCATCTCTTTCCCAATGTCTGCATATTCTGTTTTTGAAAGCAAAGGTTAAGCATTGGAAATCCTTTTCCAGATGTCTGTAAGTACCCTCATGTTAACAGTTTCATTGTTATAAGTTGGCTTTCCAGAAGTCTCTTTAGGTCCTTGATTTGTGTCTTGTGTCCTTTCTCATTCTTCCTTCATACATCCCAACTTCAACATGTCTCACTGCTGAGGAAGGCACAGTGGATGCCATAGCTTGCTCGAGCTCGTGACAGCAGAGTTACAGACCACATCTCTCTGCAGCAAACCTTGGGTTTCACTGTGATCCGTGGCAGAAAACTCTGTGACATGATGCAGAGCATTGCATCTATTGACACTTCAAAGGGCTGCTCTTAGCCTCTTAAAACTGGCCTCATTTTGGCTGCTGCACAGCACGTCCCACCTGGGGTTCCCTGATCCCTTTCTTCTGGCATGCAAGAGAGGAGAGCGTGGTGCTGCCTTCCCCAGGCGTGAGCTCTTGCCAGACTGCGGCGGGGCCGGGCGCAGCTGCGCGGGGCTGGGACACAATGGGATGCTCCAGCAACTGCGGCGTTTCGGCAACCCAGGGAATGATGATGTGGTTACATGTGGAGTCAGATCAACCCAGTTCACAGGGTGGAACCTCCTGCAGCTGCCTTGGCACTGAAGGGAATACATCTTGTAAATCGGTCCTGTGGCGTGACAGGTTTGCAGCATCCAGAAGAGCAGAAACAAGCTGTCCTTGAAGTAATTAAGTCTTCTGCAAATAGCAAGAAAACCCCTGGAACATTTCACCTCATCTGTCCCTCAGAGCTTGCACTTAATCCTACAGAGTTGCTTTCTCTAAGAGTAATTTATTTCTGTTCCTTAAAGCTCCTGGTTTTGGAGAGCCTTTCTGTCCCCATGTGTGCCAAAGTAATGATGATGTAGTTCCTTCAACTTGTCATATAGTTTCCCTAGTCTGAGTAATCTTTAAAGAATGCAGAAACCTGCGAGCCTGTCGAGTTATTGGAAGGACTGGAAACATATGTCTGAGTCATCCAGAAACTCAGGTAATGTAGTGGAGGAATTTCATGTTTTCCTTTCCAGAGGATGTGAAAAGAGTTGGTTTGTGCCCATGTGTGATGCTGTATACTTGGGAGATAAGCCCATCAATACAATACTTTGTGCACAAGTTTTGTCTGCTTTTAGAACGGTTTGGCTTTTAGAGAAGGAGGATGCAATTGCAAATTGCATTTGCATTTTTTCCCCTTTATAGGTACAAAATTTATTACAGTAATTAAAAATTTTAGGTAGCTGTTGTGCCTGGGTGAAATGTACATGAAAGGATAATTTTATAACATTTCAAAAATATACACATTTTATAGCTACAATGCATCTTTGCAAACAAATTAGATTTTTCCATAGGATAAGTACTGAGTTTAGGGCAGGCTTGTGGGTGTAAGACTCTTTTTCAGTATTATTAGGACAAGTATTGAGACAAAAGTGCTGAAGATTCAGTAACAAAATTATGTTCCCTGTGAATTTCTTGTCCTTTGTTATTTAATAACAATCCCTAGAACTGCGAAGATTAACCTTGTGTATGAATGACAGCTTTTACTTCCCTTCCAATATTTATGTATTTTGGCAAAATCTTAACCATACAGAACTGGAGCACCTTTTCTCTCCTGTGCTGTATACATAGTGTTCGTGATCAGCCTGGACTCTGCAGGGGTGGGGGATTTCTTTTTGCTTTTGCAGCAAAGTTGTCTTCAAACTGCACTTGCAGACCATAAGTTGCTGCTCTTCATTACACTCTTCAGCCTCACAAAGTTGCAGTTGAAAGTCAAGATTTATTTTCTTTCACACTTTGGTGGAAACGTTGCAGTGTCAGAGCAGATTATGGATGCACTTTCTCTGTGCATCCATCCATCCATCCATCCATCCATCCATCCATCCATCCATCCATCCATCCATCCATCCATCATTCTCTTCCCTGTGCCCCGCTGCAGAAGCTGAGGCAACTGTTTATGGCAAGTCTGGGTGTAATCACTCAAACTGAGCATGCAGAACTGGAGGCTCCCAGAAACCTGAGTGCTTCCACTAAGTGTGGAAAGCTTGGCTCCACACAGAATTTCCAAATGGGCAAAAGCTCTTCCATGTGTTCTTGGGAAAGAAATGTAAATAGCATCCCTGAAAAAGTTAATGATGCGCTAGACTAGCATATAAAGTTTGTGGAGTTGCCTTTAAATATGCTAAAGACATTATGGCTGGAGAAAGAAATTAGTGTCTGGCAAATTATATGTTTGCATGTAAAGAACAATAGTGTCTTAAACCAGAAAGTGTGCTTATGGGACAAGCCAGGCTGTGCGTATTTGTGTGCTGCAAATGCTGTGATGAGGGCAGAGAGGAAAATGCCTTAGAGCATTTCTGGAAATTTCAGTGGAAATACTGGGAAAAAGTGCTGAGGGTGATAGTGCATAGGAGAACAGTCTAGAGTATTATAGAGACTTAAAGCAACCAAAGGAATATAAAGATCTATGATCAGCTTATATCACAAATGTTTTCTTTTTGCCTTTGGATGTAATTTGTGCCATCATCTCAGAGCAGTGTGACTCTGAAATTGCCACTAAGCCAAGCTTTAGAATAGCATTGTGGACAAATTTTAGTATTTCATCTCCTACATTAATATATCTGCTTCTCAGATACGGAATCTTGCAGTAACCAAAGGGGAATGCTTTCCTTGGTCAAGAAAAATTTTCCTGGAACTGAGTAGAGTGGAGGCACCAGTCCAGCTTCCAGCAGAATCTGACATTTTCATTGGCATTCTCTATCTTTTTTAGGGCATGAAACATTCCAAAAAGCAATTGAACAAACATTAAAAATTGAAAATGAAACACCTGATTTTGGTGCTAGGATCTGATTAAGTTGTTGGTCTTATAATAAAGTTTACTGTTTGAGAGACGCTATTAAAGGTAAAATTGAATTTTCACTGCAAAGTTTATATGATCATGTTTATTAATGTTGCTTTCCCTAGAGTCACTTATATTTTGTTTAAGTAAAGTACATAAGAAGTTAAATGCTGGTCTGGCTGGACTAAGGCAGTTATGTGTTAGAGTCCTTTCCTCTCCTCAATTGCGTTTTTATGAAGATGAAAAGTTCCTGTATTGGAGCAAAGGCCTAAGTTCAGGAAAACTTCGTAGTCACATCAAATCAGAGTGAAAATGGAATAGTTTTGCCACTCTTTAGTACAAGCAATGCTTTCAGAATGCTCTGCAGTATGAATGTAAATGTCAGAATTTGAAGAAGTTGCAAGTATAAATATTGAGATCCAGATTAAAACGTTTACATTGGCATTGGGTGGCTGTTGTGCAAATATATAAAAATTTTAAAAACTTATTAAATATTTCTTTATAATTTTAGGTTATCAGATAAAGCTTGAGTGAATTATTTGAAGATAAATCATATAAAGCAACACAATAATGTCTAAATTTTGAGCTGTTGCTAAGGTTGTAAGCTTCTTCTAAGTCACTGATTTTTGTTCTTAAAAAATATATAAATTTTTAGCTCTTCTCAACCTTAAACCCTTGATTTTTGTATACTTTTAGTCTTTAATGTAATATGACTTGTTAAAAAAAATGTTTTGATGCTGGCAACTAAAACTCCAAGCATTCCTTTTTAAAGATGTTATTTTAATAAAAATAGAGCTGACTAGAAGTGCTGCATATCACCATCTCTTACTGCTAAGAGGTACATAGAAGAGTCAACCTCCAAGAGCTTGCATGGCATTGTGTGGAGTATTTTGTTTAGATACAGCTTTTCACTTTGAATCCAGCACTTCAGATCACACTTTTGGCTTTGTTTTCCTTCTCTTCTTTTGTTTGACAAGGAAAAGGCCAGACTGAGAATGGCTTTCTTTCCCCTTTTTATTTTTTTCTTCTTTTTTCATTAATTTAAAACCCAATCCTAATTCGACTTAAGCCATTCCAGGGTTTCTAGAGCTGTTAAAAATGTTTACTGTTTAAGCTGGGATAGCATCTGCTTTTTTCTTCAGTAATGTTGTTTCTCCAATCCATTAAGTACCATTTAATTCCTGAATGTGCAAAGGTGATGGCGGCTACAAAAAGCCTATTAGAGTGTAAAGAAGGGGGAACATAAAGCAGTAGTACAGATCTCCTTTAGATCAGAGGGATTGCTAAGGATGGAGAGTAAGATTTCCCTGAACTGTGAATAGGTTAGTTTCCATGAGCTAGGCGTGGGTTCAGAGAAGAATTAAAATTATAAATGCTAAAAAGAGGACAGGATTTTGCACGCGGTAGGAGAAACTACCTCAGAAACTGGGAGAGCACATGAGAGAAGCCCAATGACCTACCTGCTGCCCAAAGGAAGAAAAGGAGATGTGTCAGTGGTAAGACTACTGCAGTAACAGTGGCATCCAGCATCTGTAACCCTTAAAAGAAGTGAAACAGCGCTGTGTACTATTCCACAATCCATTCCCAGTCAGAACTAAAGGTATGGTGAGCATATCACATGCATATTCTCTAGCAGAGGTCTTAATGGTGCTATGAAAAGTGAGGAACATGGTGGAAAACACCATGGAAGATTAAGACAATAGGCAAGAAGTGCTTAGTGTGAGATCTTTTGAAAGACGAAGTGCTCACGGAGAAGAAGGGATGGGATTCAAACGGTACTGAGCAGAGTTTTATTGATAAGCACACCAGTAGGGTACTGTCTTGCACAGGCATTTCAGCTGGGTGGTGAAGGGGACACTGTGTACTGCAGCAGGACAGCAGTCTTTCAGAGCTGCCACAAGAAGTAGCATGAAGCTCAAAAGGTGAAACCAGTCAAATGAAGCAAGCCACAATAGGCTAAATGGGAAACCATTCATAAATAGCCATGCAGAATAAAGATGACCAGTGCCTTAAACTGAAGGGGTGAGGCTAAATGAAAGGAGTGACTCAGAGGTGAGGGGGGATTACCAGTATTAATTTTTTTTTTTGTATTTAAGTAATGGCAGGTGAACTTGTGACATTCTTCCCTGAGGTAATAGAGATACATTCCAGATTCTTTTGTGCTTATACTGGTGTGTTGGCAGTGATCTCAGCTGTCACATGCAGCACTGCATGGATTATAACCACCCTTGCAACTGAGCAGCCCAACCTACAGGATGGGCCTGGCCAGGTTCTGCCTGCTCTACTTGGCAGCTGAATGCCCCTGCAGGCTGGCCACCACAGCTCTTAAAATCATGGTGGAGAAGCTTTTCTTCAGAAGGCTTGCATGAGAAAAAAAATGAGGATACAGTAAAGCTACATTTATTTTTTACTGCAGAAAAGTTGATGAATATTTTTGTGCTCAATATACATCCCCTGACAGCAGCATAGGTTTTCCTTCAATGTACAGCTGTTCTTTGTGTGTTGGTAATACTGCAGATATCAGCCTGTTAATTTGTTATACAAATCATTGAAGGGAGTGGGTTTTGGGGTTTTTTTCATGTTGTGGCAGTGTGCCTCCTTACTACAGGTACTGTGTATCTAATGATTCAGACTGAGCATCCAAACATATTTGTAATTCCTGTCCTGATTCTAAGTCATGAATGTCTTTGTTCCTGCTTAGTTCACTTCCCTGTTTCCTAATACTCCTGTTGTTCCCTACAGGTGCTTATTACACTTAAGAACCTGTAACAAAGTTGTCAGATGATACCTGTTTCTTTTTGAATAGTCTTCGGGGAACCTAGCTCTTAGTTTATTTATAGGGTTCTTCATTGTTCCTGAAGTACAGCAGACTGTTTTAGAAACAGCAACAGTGTTGAAAAAAATGCATTAAATATATGAAAACTGAAATCCAGTGAACTCTCAGCATTATGTCTTTTGTTTTGCTGATTTTTCATTAAGTTGCTTTCTTACTTTCTTCCTCTAACCAAACCCTTTAAAAACACCTTGGTGGAGTTTCCTTGTTTTATTAATTAGAGACCCGCTGTGTTCTCAGCACTACTGTTAAAACCATGTTTCTGATAGAGTTGCTCGTTGTTGCAAAGGTGACCTTTCTGCACAGGCCAAGTTAGGGCAGTCTGGAAGGTCAGCAGGAACAATTTACTGAAGCTTCACTTGGAGCTGACTTCTTCCTTCCTAGGATTAAAGCATTTGCACAGGCATGCACTCCCCTGGCTCTCGGCACACCCTCAGCTGCTTCTGCTGCTTTATTTGCAATCCAGCTCTAATCCAAAGCAGGACTCCCAGATGTGAAGCAGAAAAAGCTGCTTGCTGCTGCACTTGGGCCCTGCTTAGGGCTGCTTGATGTTGTAACCCCATGTGAATAAAGGACACAGTACACTCAAGTATCAAGTCAAAGTACACTCAAGGAAGATTAATCACCCTTTAGCTGGGCACTGCTTGGAGTGTGCAATACAGAGCACACCACAGAATTGCCTGTGAGCCTTTCCATGCTGTTCTGCACCCTGGAGGGGTGTCTCTAATTACTGCAGAAGCTCAGGTGTACGCATGAGTGGAGAGATGCTGAAGGGGAATAAATACATCAGGGGAAATGCCACTGCCTGGTTATCTGTAAACTATGCACAAACCCTGGGGATCACTCTTCCTTCCCACACTGGTACCCTGTTCCCTTTCCCTTGGGTGACAGCAGCAGCTTTTGCTGTTTCGTTCACTGGAAATATATTGCCTTATCCACAGCAGGCATTCCCAGGGTGGAATTTCTGTACCTGAGCTACCTGTGTGAGCCTGTTCCTCAGCTCCTGTTACCTCTCGTGCCCTGAAGAGGGGAGTTATTTCTTTTGTATTACTTTTTTTTTTCTCTGACAAAAACAAGCAAAAACTTTTCGATCCTGATAGTATGAAACCTTGTCTTTTCTTGCCATATACCTGCTATGTTTACTCATCTTGAGATTTGGGTAGCTGGGAAAGTATTCTCCTTTCTTCCCTGACCAGATTTTAATGGAAGTATTGCCAAATACCAACCATTTTCTGGATGTTTTTGTCCTGCAGGACCTTCTGGGGAAACAAACTTTTCCTTATTATCACCAGAATTCATGTATAACACTGCAGATGGTCAGACACAGATCACAGTTCTTCTCTGTGAGTTTTTACAGGTGGTATTTGACTGAAATGTAAAAAATCTGACAAGAAAACACTGTCAAACTTTGCAGAACTCAAAATTTACTTGGAGTAATGCTAGCTTGAGCCATTGGCAGTGTATGGGAACTGGGAAGGTTGTTTACAAAATTTCAAAAATTAGACTAAGAATTATTGTCATGGCTCTCTGAACTTCAGGAAGGCAGTTATCACAGAATCATTTAGACTGACCTCTGAGATCATCAGACCTTTTCAGGGAGTTGTAGAGAGACTTGTAGAGTTGTGAGGGTATTAGCAAGCTGAGGGACTGGCTTATGCACTGTACCCACCAGTCTTTTGAGTTAAATTGCTGTTCCCATGTGTGTTACCTAGGTCTGCCTTACTTTTGTAAGGCTGTTGACAGAAAATGCTCATCTCCTGCCATGTTTTTTCTTCCCCTTTTATCCAGACATGTTTATTTGGAAGCCCAATATTTGCACATTTAAGCAATCGGCTGCCCATTAATTTTTTTTTAGTCCTAAGTGCCAGATTGCCTGTTTACAACTTAACCTTTTCTTGACCTGGTTCACAGCTTACTTTCTTGACTTATGGCCCTCACCAGTTTTTCACCACCATTTGGCTCCAGCTGTTCTTATAAAAGGAGGCATTTAATTGCACCTTTCATTCAGCCTTAGGGCTTGAAAACACTCATCAGTTTCAATCATGTTTGCAATACTCTATATAGAAGAGACAGCAGCTCTTAACACTTTGCAGTATAATGTGTTTTCAGTCCTGTATTTATTGGAAGTGCTTATATGGCATTCTTGCAGGCTTTAAAAATCCACATGGGAGAGGAAGGAGTGAGATTTTACATGTTGATGGAGCTGAACAAGAGCTATAAGCATTATGAATATGATAGGAGAATAGGTGATTTCTGGAAATGCTGCCATCCTCCAGCTACAGCCTGTTGCCCTCTCGCATCTGTTTGGTTCGAGCCTGTCAATGGTTAGCTTGATTTCTATCATCTGCTCTCTAGTGCAAGGAAATAAGTGAGGTATGGCTTTTTAATGCCTCTTGTGACTATACGGATCTCCATCATATTCTTTTTAAATTGTCTCTTCTTCTGACTGAAGAATGTTTGTCATTCAAAAGCTGTTTCTTATTTTTGTTTGTCCTCAACATCCTCCTCTGAACTGCTTCTGCTTATACTAAAGTGTTTTGAGAGGAGAGGACCAGGACTGCATGCAGAACATGAGTTGTATTTTTCCTCTGTGATGATGATGATTGCTCATCTCCTGTTCTTTATTCCTTTGTGAGAGTTTTGATTTTACCCTTCTTTGTTTGTTTGTTCGAGACTACGTATACTTTAAACTGTGGTGTGTAACTGTCTATTGCAATCCCAGGATCTTACTTGTCAGTAGTAATGGTCAGCCCAAACTCTTCCACTTCATGTGGAAAATTATATGTTTTTGTGAGCATGCCTGGAAGTTTATCCAAATGAGTTTCATTCATACCTACATTTAATGATTTGACAATGTAATGTCCAATAACAGAGTGCAATTAAGACTTTTCTGAAGCTCTCCAGAGCAAGTCCTCATCTTTACCTCCTTGAATAGTTTAATCTATCAACCATCATACTGATTGTTTTCCTAGTAAACACATTGTCTAGATTACATGTGAGCCTATCAAATTGTCCAGATCCTTCCCTGAATTACAAGAACTGACTGATAACTCCCACTTTTTCCTCTTCTCATAAATAAGGAGTTCACCTTTGAGATCTTCCCACTTGTTTTGGCTTCGTGGTTTCGTTCAAGACCTTCCATGCAGTTATTAATTGAGTATCTTCTGGAAACATGAGTGGGCTACAGCCACCAGATCTTCCTCTGTCCTTTGGTACTTTTATTTTTTATTTTGGTTGAGACTGCTGCCTGAAGTGGTTTTGTTTGCCAGCCTACAAGTAACCTTGGGTTTTTCCACATTTTGGCCCTTGATTCCAAGCTAAGTGTGCAATGCTGAGCCTTGTAATAGGGATCAGAGGCTTTCTGACTGGAAGGCCAAGCTGTACAGCTCAGTAATCGGGTGGTTTCTCTTCTTCATCTGTACCTGGTGGAACTTGGGTAAATTCCCCTCTCCAGCTGGATAGCTTGAAACCTGCAGAAGGAGATGTTGGTATCCACACTTTGCAGTCCAGCAGGATTCTTTAAAGCACTATCAGTGGGAGCAGTTCCAGGTTAGTCTCTGCAGCACAAAAGACCTACTGTGAGCCAGATCTGTGTCCAAGATGTATTCACATTATGCAAGTATTTCCTGCTCAAGATGACTATTAATCAAACCAGACGACTCTTTTACAGCAAAAGCCCTCTATAAAATTCATATTTAGGACATGGCATGAACTTACTCCGTAAGTTTGTTGATGGCTTAGAACAACAAAACAAACAAAAAAAACCAAAAAATCCCAACAAAACAAAAGCAAACAAAACCCAACAAAAAACAACAACACAAAAAAGAATTGCAGAGAAAAAAATCTGTTTCTGGAAAGTAGAATGGCTTATAGCTGTTGCATGAGCTCATCTTTATGCTTTTCTTGATTAATTAAGAGAATGAGTTTTAGGAGTGGCTGAGGGAGCTGGGGGTGTTTAGCCAGGAGAAAGGGAGTCTCAGGGTGATCTTACTGCTCTCTACAACTGCCTGAAAGGAGGTTGTAGCCAGGTAGGGATCGGTCTCTTCTCTCAAGCAACCAGTGAATGGACAAAAGGAAATGGTCTGAAGTTGCACCAGGGGAGGTTTAGAAAAAAATTTCTCCTTTAAAAGGGTTGTCAGGCACTGGAACAGGCTGCCTAGGGAAGTGGTGGAGTCCCCATCCCTGGAGGTATTTAAAAGACAGGCAGATGTGGTACTTGGAGACATGGTTTAGTAGTGGACTTGACAGTGTTAGGTTTGTGCTTGAACTTGATGATCCTAGAGGTCTTTTCCAACCTGAATGGTTCTGTGACTGTAGAGTACTTCATATTTATACCTAAAGATAGCTGTGTTCATTTACCCTTGAAAACAGGTTCTACAAGAAGGGAAACTTGTGATTTTATTTCAGAGCTGCATTGTTGAGTGTGTAATGCATCCTGAAAGATAACCTCCTGTTATAACTCTGTATGTGTCAATAAGCCCCATTAAAAGATCTCTTCTAATCATATCTGGATATGGAAGCTGTGTTAGGGAGTGTTAGTGACTTTGGCTTATAAACAGAAAAATGTACTTTCAGCCTGCAAGTGTCTGGTGCTTCTGCTTTCTGCCCTGAAACACTGAATTTCAGTTAATAAAAGTCACCTAGGGGATGGGTGCCTGGTACCTGGAGAGCCCAACAACCACTGAAACCTCTTAGTCAAAGTGTTTTTCCTGTCAGGGTGTCAAGAATCCTTAATTTAGAAAATGCATTTCACTTCTGAAGTATCTTCTGATCAGCTTTGTTGAACAGAACACAGCCACTTTCCTGGAAGGTTTTACCGTGCTGCATTTCTGTTCTGAAGCAGCTATTGATTGTGCAGTGACTCTGCCCATCCACATCCTTCCCTGCATCTGCCAGCCCTTTGTTCTCTTCTGTTGACAGTTCTGCAGCACTTGTTTCAAAAATATATTCCTTTTTACACTTTTAAAAATTATTTTTCCAAGGTGAAGCTCAGTTACTCTAGATATGTCCCATCCTCATCTCTCAGAAAGTACCTCTGTGGTTTCACACTTGAAAGGATACTGGAGGATTTCGCCTGCCTGGGGCATTTCTCACAACAGAACAGTTCCATTGTTACTCACAGTGAGGAGATACGTGCCTGAGGAAAGGAGGAGCTGTGTGTTTCCTTTCCCTGCTGCTGCTGGGGTTTTCCAGGCAACCAAGCTTTCTTTTCCACGATTTCAACGGCTTGGTCTGGGTGTTGCCTTTTGTAGCAGAGGGCACGTGTTGCAAATTCTGGAGAGGAAGGAAGAGCAGAGGTCCTCAGGGTAATAGCTGCCTGGCTGCAGGCCACGGGACTGTCCAGGTCTTAGATTCTTGTTGGAGTTGCAGGAATGCCAGAGCTGATATGTGGGATCATTTTTCTGACACTGTTAAAGGAAGTCCGTCTATGCTTGGTACTTGACAGCTCTCTGGGAAGCACTGTCAGACAACCAAGTGTGCTCGCTTGCAGAGCTCCAGTGTGTGTTGTGTTGGCAGTATTGATTCTGAATAGAGCAGCCTTACAAAGACATGTTTTAGTCTTTTGGAAGTTAGAGTTTAATCCATTCTCCAGGGATAGCATGGTCGTCTTAAAGCCCCAGCAGTGAGTTTTTACTTTCCATCCCATCTGAACAGACCACGGAAGGGCCAGTCCAATGTGCAAACCCTAACCTGCTCTAGTACACAGATGACAACAAGGTACTTAATATCTGATGTGTACTGTGATTTTGAATTATTTTGTTAAAGCCAAGCCACTCCAACTTCATAATTAATTTTATAGATTTATAAAAGCAAAAACTTCATTTGTTCCTCCAGACAATTCCCTTGCCTAACTTTCATTTGAATTGAAGCAAAGTTTGATCTCCTCCTCTAGCTCCTCTCCCCAACCAGTGGTTATAGCAGAGATTTCCTCTCATTAAGCGAACTTCAGATGGAGCCCACCCTCAAATAAAAATACAAACATTTTGATTTGTTTTGGGCAAAGGAGGCAGGGAGGCATGTAAAAGACAGGAGAAAGACAAATAGCCTTTCTAAACAAACAAAGGATAATTGCTCTCATAAATGTGGGTCCTCATCATTTAAGAGCAATAGTTTATATACTTGGTAAGCCTTGTAAACAGAGAGAGGAGACAAGGGCCAGAGTTGTGTTCAATAAAAGGTCCAGCTCAACAAGGCCCTTGATTGTTAAGTTGTGTGTTTTGTGAGCCTCTGCCAAGTTTCCTTGCTAGCAGGGGCTGTGCTGTGTGCTGATATCTGCACAGAGGAGCTTGCTCTGGGAGTGGGAGGGTGCCGTGGCTGACAGCAATTAGAGGCAAAAGCAAACCATGCCACAGGTGGCAACTCTCCGTCGTGGTGTGGAACATGACGGTTTGGGGTTGGCAGGTAGAAGGTTCATGTAAAAAGCCTAAATCTAGAATGTGTTTATAGTACAGTCTATAGAAAATTAAAATGTGTCATGTATTGGCCAGATGGTAGAAACCCGTGACAAAGGCTTTAACCTCACCACAGCCTCCAACAGTAGGTAACTCCATGTCTTAAGGAAGGCTGGTTAATTTACCTGCTTTGAGTCCTCCCTCTCTTTTTTTTTTTTTTTTACATTTTTTTCGCAAGATAAGAGTGAATGTGAAGCAGTATTCCTGTCAAACAGACTTTTGTTGTGATTATTGACATACTAGGAGAATCCTCATAGCCTGTCACAGCTTGGATATATTCTGTCATACGGGTAAACAAAACTTGACCTGAAGATGTAAACTGTTTCAAATAATGAACCTTAGGGTTGCCAGGTTTTTCAGGGCTGCACACAAGAATCAGGTGATTCCACACTGTGCACGGTGGTGTGTCCAGAGGGCTGTATTTCAAGTCTGCTACCACCTCTAACTTGATGTGTTAATGAATTTTTTGTTGTACCATGCTTTAGCTTCTTTTGTGAGCACCTGTGTTGCAGTATGTCATATTCAGCATGATCTTCATGGGATGCCTAACACAGGTTGGTGGCACCACGTGGTCATGCCAGTGTGTGATATCCCTGTGAAGAAAGAAATCTTTATGCCTCTCTGTGAACCCCACTTGCCTTTAATGCTCTGGTACCAGAATGTGCAGTTGCAAGGAAGCAGACCTGTTCTGTGACCAGGTTGGGCTTGCTGTCTGAGATCTGAGATCTGCCCCTCAGGCTGCTGAATGACTACTGGTGATGAATTAGATGTGACAGAAGTAAGCTGCCTGTGCTTTGGTGAGGAGCATAGGGGACGGGTAATACTGAGGCATGTTCACAGGTGACTGATGTCATTTAGGTTCCTGTCAGCTGCTTTGAGAGCATGGGTGTCTCAAAGTGCCTTGAAACTCCTTCAGTGCCCCAACCATGTCACCAGGAGCCCCGCAGAGCCAGCTGCAGAGGAGTCTGCTCAGCCCTGCTGCAGTGCCCTGGCTGGCCACATGCTGAAGCTGGAGAGCTTGGAGGGTGCTGATGGGGAGAGTGAAGCCAAGAGGCTGAGGTCTCCTATTCAGCTGTCAAAAGAAGACAGGCAATATACTTTCTCCCAATAGTGAATCTGTCAGATGCTACAGCGTCAGGTCTGTTGCTTGAGCTTCTCAACCACCCTGACTGAGAAGATTTGCCTAGATGTCAAAACGTGTGCTGAGGGAAATCTCAACAATACAATTTGATGCAGTGTTTCTTTTGGATACAGTCTTTTAAAAGAAGCAGAATACGAATTTACATCAAGGTTGCCAAGACATCCAACAGCTTCTGAATTCCTTGTATGTTAGTGCAGTGGTTATTAAGGCTTATTTTAAAATATACAATTAAATATAAACTGAATTTCCTAATCCAGTTTATATTGGTTAGAACATAAGAATAAACGTTTAGCTTCATCCTCTGGCTCCACTCATCATTATCTGTATGACATTTTTGACATCAAATTGTGCAGTGGAGTTATGGGTTTTAACAGAGGGTGCAAAAAAGGGAAAATAGTGAAACAGCAGCACTTTTTATGCCATCCTAGCTGACAACAGCTGAGTGCACGTATCCTTTGAAACCATGGTGCTTCCCATTATTTGGGAGAAGGTCCCATTTCCCCAGCATGTCTCCCACAGCTACAGCTGTCCCCAGCTTGGAGCCACGCTCCACATTTTCCATGGTTGGGAGTTCTGATCCAGCATTAGTGCATCCCCAGGGTATGTCATCTCATGGGCTGCTCTGGAGCTCACCTGAAGACCTGGTACAACCCAAAGTCATTCTCATGGTTTATTGGGTCTGTGCTTTTGCCACTCTGCTGAAAGGGGAGAATAAATGTTTAATAAGAGAGAATTTGATTAAAACATTGGTACGAGCCTGGAAAAAACTATAGTACTGCAGTTGTGCCTCTCGTAAGTCAATACAGCTCCAAGTAGCATTACTCCCAGGAAAGTGAGAAGGGCCATTGCCTGGCTGAGTTACAAGGATTTGCTGGACACACACTAAAAGCTGTTTTCCTTGCAGTGTAAACTTAACAGTTACAATATCTTGGTAGCTTGTCTTAAAGTTTACAGCTCATGTCCATGTGTCTTCTGAGCAAGCTATCATGAAGTATCTCCATTTTAAACAAAGCAGACAAAACCTCTGCAAGTGCCCCTTACGGTAAAGCTATATTCTGTGGTTTGCTTAATTAATTTTTCATTCATTTTAGCATAATAAGCTAAATCTAACCCAGCTTCAAAAATAGTCCTTACCACTGTGCCACTGGGTGCTTGGCTTTTTTTCATACTCATCTGTTGTAGTATGCCAATCCCTGATCCTACATATTTTAACACAAAAAAAAAAAAAAAAAAAAAAAAAAAAAAGAAAAGAGAGAAAGTTAATAGGGTAAAATAATTCTGGTTTAATTGTGTTATTAGAATGTACTCATAAGGAATTTGATACTTTTTCCTAGAAAAAGTGTTTTAAATTGTTTAATTGTCTTTACTTTGGTTTCCTAATTATATTAGGTGTATATTACTACATTTTCCCTGGTACACACTTTTATAAATAAAAGGTAAGCTTTTTATTCAGTCATAGCACTTCTGTGGTTTCCATTACTTTCCGTACTTAGTAAGAAAAGTCAAAGCCGCTGTTTCATTTCTGGCCATCTGTAATTATAGCAAACTGCCTATAGGTACAGCCAAATGCAACTATATGGGGAAATAATGCACATACATGTATGGAGACATAATTAGATTATACCAGGGTCGTGATTCCCTGCAGGAGAAGCCAGAGTCTGAATCAGCTGCAGTCCTTGCCAAGGCAGAACATGATCCCTCAGTGCAGGTGTTCAGCATCTCCCTGTTGCTCCACTATGCAGTGCTACCAGCGCTCCACAAATCCACAGTGACATCTAGGTTGCTTTTGGAGTTTGTCCACACCTTTTCTAAGCAAAGGCTTGTTGCAGCTGGTTAAACAGCACTCTTTAATCCCTAGCTTTATTTTGAAATTCTTGTCAACACCTGATATAAATCAGTTTTCTCATCCTTAAAAGTATAACAGAAACAAACAGCAGAGAGTGATGAATCACATGTGCTGCAGTGGAGTGCTATTCAGTTCACACAGCTTAAACTAAAATTAGGATCAAAGCAGTTTAATAATGGCATGAATTTAATCAGTACTCAATGAACTGCTCATTTGGGATCAGTACCAGCCGTGCCACAGATAAATTACAACACTGAACACTGAATTAATGTTAATTAGCTCTTACAGAAAAAAAACTTTCACTAATCCCCAGTAGTTACAGATTCTCTTCCACAAGTACACACACATATTCTACCAGCATGTGGGGGTTACAGTCTCCCCCTCTTCCCCATCTGAAGAGCACCCATATCCTGCAGGAGATGTGGGTGCTGTCACCTCCTGGGACCCAATTCTGCTCCCTGCAGCTGGTGAGGCAGCACCCACAAGCTTGGGTGCACCCCATGATCTGTGGGTCTTTGCCTGCAGCATCTTGCCTGAAAGCTCCTGGCCTCTCACTAGGAGGCTTCTCTGTCTGGCTGATGATTTTCTTCATTCTTAAGGTTACTGGTTAGAGATGATGGTTTTCATGCATTTTAACATGATCAATATTGGGAAGATGATTTTATGTCCTCTTAACACCTGTGCCCCACCAGTGGTTCACTCACATTCCTTTCTTAAGAGATGGTGTCCCAGACCATTTGCCAAAGTTTGGCCACGAAATCATCATCTGTTCCTAGATCTCACCTTGTTATCATCAGTAATCTTCTGCTGCATAGGCAGGGCATAGAAGCACAGCCCCCACCCATACCTTTGTGTACAGCAAGGCTGCTAAATGCAGTTCAAGTGTCATGAGATTGCTTTTTGCTCTTGAGAGTTTGGAGTTTTTCTATAAACAAAAATCTGAATTCCCTTCAAGGAGCAATCTGTTCAGAGAAAGGCTGGCAAGCTTGCTGCTTGTGCCTCAGACAGATGAGGCTTTGTTGTGTTAAAAGGCAATTTGCCTAAGGGGCAGGCTCTGCCAGCTGTAGTCTCAGCTAAAATAACTTACTCTGCCTGAACTGTTCCCCAGATATAGCTTCACTTGCATGAAACTCATTCTATTTTGTAAAGAAGACTCAGTAGCATCACTGGTGAGTGCTGTAGATACAGAAGGTAATGAAGAGAAGTGACTGCTTCACTGGGGCATGCAGGAGCCATGGCTCAGTCTGAAGGCAGGCATCCCACCTGTGTTTTGGAGCAAGGAAGAGCTGATGTCCATGCCTAATGGTCAGCCCTCATGGCTGGAGGCATTGTATGCCTCTCTGAAGCCTTTTCTAACTGTGGTATTCAAGTGGCTTCTGGTTTATAACATAGCAGATCACTTGGGAATGTATTGTTGCCTTCCAGAGCTTGTGGAATAGAGATTTCTAAATCAGCTGAGGCCATTCAACATAAAAGCCTTGTGAGTCAAATCGCTTCAGCAGCATATGTGTTTGTTACATCATTTCAGTTAACTCAAAGCTTTGTATGGTCTTTCCTTAAGAAGGTGGGATGGTGAAGATGAAGGTTTGTTCAAAAAGAGGTGATGCTCTGTGTGAACTGTACAGTCAGTCCTTGCACTCTGCTCTTCAGCCCGCGTGAACAGACACCTTTCTGTAAGGTAAGAGCTACTTTTTGTGCCAGGATTTGATGAGTTAAATCACAGCCTGGTGCTGCAGTGGCAGAATTCAGGTACTGCGAAAATCACATGAGAAGCAGCTTGGTGGAGAGATTGTTTTCCATGTCCAGGTTGATGTACAGACATCCCATTTCAGCAGGTAGTGAACAAAAGCCCCATTTCATGGAAATGGTCTAGCGAGAATTTTAATTCCTGAGATTCAAATGGAAGGACTTCAGTGCTCTAGTATAGAGATACCTCTGTAGACAGAAGCAGCCACATGCACCCCTGTCACTGAAAATGTTCTACTTCAGTGCTTTTGCCACCTCTGTTTCCTTCCATGTATCATGTCAGAACACTCAATCCAAACTGAACAAGAGGGATGTCCTGTGATAGACACCTATTCCCACAAATTTAAGGGTGATCAGGAATTAGCAACAGAATTTGCTGTTTCCCAGATTGGATAAGATATTAAATAGTGAAAATTTCAACATTTTGTGCTAGTTTTTGAGCCACCCTCAGGGCTACACAAGTATTTTCCTGAATTGTGTGTAAAACCAGTAGTATCGCTGCCTTGCACACGGCTCATGTGTTCTGTAAACTGAATCAAAATGACAGAGCACGTAAATGGATTATAGCAGATTAGTGGCCCAGTGTTTGTAATCTCATCTCACTTCTTAAGTTATCATTTCTCATGGTGACACTTTTGCAGTGTCATGTTCCTGCACATGGTTCATGCTATAAATAGTCATGGGTACAGCATGAGTGGAGTGTAACATAGTACAATGAAATGAGGGCAATACTTTCCAGCCAGTTACTGATGTTATAAAAGTCTCTTTGCCACAAATAGAAGAGAGAGAGTGTTCTAACCTGGCAGTGTTTCAGATTTAGTGTGTAGTGAGAGGAGTTGTGATCCTGTGAGATGCTGGCTGCTCTGAACTTACAGTAGCCTCTGGTACTCTGCACATCCTAGGAACTGCTTGGCATCCAGGCTTGGCTTGTAAATTCAGTGAGCTGGAAAATGTGAAGTAACTACATGCTTCTAAATGTTTCCTAATATTTTTTTTTTACCTTCTCTTTAAAAGTTTTTAAATGTGACTTTGTGATCTCTATTGGCTGTATTCCATGTTTCCAAATTATACTGAAGAATTCTAGGAATATATTTTTATAATATTTTTTTATTAGTGCTCTGCTTGAAGTCTTGTGCAATTAGGAAGGAGACAATGAAGTAAATTATTGCTATAATTTCTCCACCTGAAGCCTCATTACCTAGTGGCACTACAGCACAGTGTTAAATGTCTTTTCTAGAACCTGAGCCTCATGACGTCTACCTTAATTTGCATCACACATCCTGCAAATACAACCTTGTCATCACTTCACTCCTTAAATATAATAGTAGTACAGCAGTTGGACAGTGCTTTTCTCTCTCTGGAAGTGTGTAACTTTCCCCTGTGCTTTGTGTCCATCAGCCTCACTCCTGAAGCAGGTCTTATAGGATAAGTGTCAGTTCATCTGGAGGTGGTCTGAGGGTGGATTCACTAGGATTTCACTATCAATTTAGCAGTTCTGGTAGTCCTTGTCTCCAAGCTTAGCACAGTGCATCCCACCAAGAAATCTGTAACCTCAGCTCTACCAAAAGGAGAGCACATGCTAAATTTTCTACACCAAGGAAGCAAAATGGCAGGGGAGTGTGCTGCTCAAGGAATCTCAGAACTGAGGCCAGTGAGTGCTGAGTCTCAAATTCAAGTAATAAGTTGCAGAGATCTTTGGTATAGTCATAGTATTGTGAGAAAAAAAAAAAAAATACCATCTTGAGGAATTTTCACTGACGTTCAGGAGATGTATCAGAGTCCACATGAGCAGGGTTTAATATGCTCCTGTGGATCATGTGCATTGCAGTGAACTTCATCCTCTTTCCTCCCAAAATGGAGAATGGTCTGTATTTTATGCATAAAGTACAAAATCTGTAAAAGTGTGTCCTGAAACAACTTTGAACAAGCTGTAGCAAGGACATTTCTTCTCAGCCCAAAATGTGTATCTGTACCGGTGATGAAAATAAGCATCATTTACTCCTTCATTTTTCACCCCCCTGACAAATTCTTTCAGTAACAGTTTTACTTCTCTGTTTCAGGAAGATCAGGATGGCTAAAAAAACAGGGCTGTGTGATGATAAAGGGTGGAAAAGTTCTTGGGTCGTCCTATATAAACAACAGCTCGAAGCAGAATTTTCTTCATAGATTAATTCCTCTATTGATGTATTTTGGTTTGGGGTTTTTTTTAGCCTTGCTGCTTCCTAAAAAGTTCTAGATGTCAATCTTAACCCACTCAGCCTCTGCCTTATTTGTGTACTGTGCCCTAATTTTTAACCCTCAACTACAAAGTTTTCTCTTAGTCAAACTTGGCTACTGCTCACAGTAACCTTTCCGTCCTCTATCTCTGTACTGGAGATAATGGTACATATTAGCATATCCTTTCTGATCTTCAGCTGCACATGTCAAGGTCACTTAACCTTTCCACTCAGAGTTTGGGAATTAACACGTTTATTGTGACATTTTCACAAGGGTTTGATTTGCTTTAGTCAGGCACAGTTTGCTCTTCTGTGCAAGGCCTTAAAAAGAGGAGCACTGTTAAGTTCAACTGAATTGGTAAACACAGAGTAATTATATTTAGAAGGGGCTCCTGTACAACTTCCCATCAGGTGTATATACATATTCATGAGACCACCCTGACAGGTTCCCATTTTTCTTGGGCTTTGTGAAAATAAGGGCCTTTCTCTTCATCTTCCTATTTCTTTGTCAAGATGTCTAATATTTCTTTATTCCAAACGCTGCTTTTTCTGCTGTCTTGTCTTTTAAGTCTACTCCCTGAGATACTGCCATAAGCTGGTAATAAATCTGAGATAATAAATCTGAGGATAAATGTAAAATTCCATAGAGAGCTGGTGATGATGTTTTAAATAATTAGCTTAGGTTAACATGAAAGAGACTAAAAGATTTAGATAGTGCCAGAGTTCTTGCTTTGAATAATAACTCAACAATTGTGTAAACATAAACATCACATTTTCTTTTTTTGCACATTGATTTTGAGTTAATGAAATCAGAATGACATTAAAAGAGTCAGTGAATAATTTTGTTTATCTCATTTGGATATACTGAAATCACAATGAATTGAAAAGGAATAATTACAGTCAGTTCATATTTTATGCACAATAAAGCAGTTATTTATTGTGGCATTCAGTAGACTGGGAAGTTATTGAAGTTGCCATAAATACTGAGTGCTGAATTCTTGATTTACTTGCATGCATGTACATCTGATACTCCTCAAATGTCAGAGTACCATATGCTGCTGCACATAAACAGCGATCTGCCATTTATACAGCACAAGTCACAGACACAGCAACTGGGACCTCAGACAGTAGGGCTGGGTTTCAGAGGGTGGCTAATGCCCTCTGAATGCTTTTGCAGTCACAAGTACCATCTGTTTTGACACAGTCTGGGACTGCTTCGCACTGGTGGTCAGGAATCCATGTAACTTATTGCAGTTGGGCTTGAGCCAGTTACATTTTTCTAGTAGAAGAAAGCTGCCAGTGGCCATGTCTCTTTTCCAGCTTAACTCCTAGATTTCCCATAAACAAAATTTTAATCCTTGTGGTTCTGAATAAGCACTACGTGCTTGCTCGGCGCGTTGCTGAGTGTGTATTGTGTGTGTTTGTAACAAGAGGGGACTTCTCGCTGTCGCTCCGGGGCTCTCCTAACATGACGTGTTTATTATGAAAAAGCCTTGGTTTATGTATCTTTGTTGGAGAGATGCTGGATGAGTTAGATTGAGCTGCTGCCATGGTTTCTGCTTCGGAGGCCTGTGCTTCTTTTCTTTCATCGTCTCCAGAGTGTTCCTCTCACCCAGGTCCCAAAGGTGATTTGTTGGGCAGTTGGCTTTGGCCAGCTCTTTGCTGAATGCATTCCTTTGTTGTGTACATGTAGTGGCAACACTGTGGGTTTGTAAGAAATGCAAAACTGTGGATTAAGTGAAGTTTTCTACCATTCCTTCAAAAAGCCCTGGAGACCAGCTTTGTTTTTCTCAGTTTGGCCATGTGTCAGAAGGGAGGAGGGATGCAACCCTAGAAACGAGGTATTTGCCCTCAAAACACGAGGGTGCTTGCCAGGATACTAGCAGGTGCTCTTGAAGGAATCTCATTCCTAGAAAAGAAAATAAACTTTGAAGACTGAGGTGTAAATGGATCTGAGCTGATCAGGGGCAGGTGTTGCATGACAGCCTTTAGTAACAGTTTGCACAGTTCTACTGATTTTCTGTAATCCATGGGTATCCTACAGATGCATCCAGGCAGGGCTCCTAGGCTGCAAAAGCATCGTTCTGGGGGTAAACACATCTCATTTGTAAAGTCAGGAAAACTGTTACTGCCTTAGTGTAATTCTCCTATGGGATTGAAAAGAGTTCACCAAACTCACCCTGGAGTGAGCAGTGACGTGGGAACTTTTTAAGCACTTTTTTTAGATAAAGGCTGTGTTCTTTTGTCTGTTGGCAGCATTTTTTGTTGCTGTTTCATTATCACTCACGTACTGGGAGTTCAGCTGATAGAGGGATGTGTCTACTGCTCTGACACACGACTCATCAGCTGGGGCACCAAGTGGGCACTTGCAGGTATCTCATGCACAATCCATAGCAAGGTGGGCTGAACCAAGCCAAGTTGGGATTGGCTTTACCAATTGGGTTTGGGGTTTGTTTTCTTATTTTTAATAGAGGCCTCTTCTTGTGCTGTGTGTACAACTCTGTCCCATAATTTGCAGGTTTATTTTTTCCAAATTATCAGCAAAGACTATGTCTTCAAAACCTGAATTTATTTTAGGAAGGATATTTGTAATATTCTAAATTACACTGATTTAATGCATCATTAGCATCTGGAAAGAGATTTAATGCATCATTAGCCTGTGGAAAAAGGACAAGGGGAAATGTCTTCAAAGTGAGAAAAAGAGTATATTTAGATTACATATAGGGAAGAAATTCTTTACTGTGAGGGTGGTGAGGCAATGGAACAGGTTGCCCAGAGAAGTTGTAGATGTCCCATCCCTGGAAGTGTTCCAGGCCAGGCTGGATGGAGCTCTGAGCAATCTGTTCTAGTAGAAATCGTCCCTCCCACAGCAAGAGGATTGGATTCAGATGATCTTTAAAGTCCCTTTCAACCCATCACCATTCTATGATTCTGTGATCTAAACTTGAGTGATGAGAGAGAAGCACAATTTTTTGGCTCTAAATCCCTCATTACCATATATTCTTCTGTTTAGCATACTGCTTACCATTTGTTTCTCCAGTTTTGAAGGTCGAATCTTGGATCCCCTGTTAATTTAAAAGTCAGTAATTTCTGAGAGTTGCAGGCTTTTAAAATACCAACAGTTGACTATGAAAAACAATGTTCTTTTACACAAATAAGTTGTTTATGGTGAATATGCTAGAAACAGCCATTCTCGGGGGAATTATTTGTCTACTGCAGCGTTTGCTACCAGCTGGATTGAAGTCCTCTTGATTACACACCAAAGTGATTATATTGTCAGCTTTTCCCAGAGGCAAACATGCCTCTGTTTTGTATATTATTTTCTGTTTGGAGTCACGCACATCTACCAGAACTATGCCTCAGAGTTCTGCAGGTCCCCGTGTTTTTGATCCATATGAACTGGGGATTTTGAAAATGTTTCGCTCCCATAACTTTATTCCAGCAACTTGTCTTGAAGTTCTGTAGTAATGTCAACTGCTACATCTTCTATACCAAATTCTACCATTTTTAAAAGGTGAAATAGTGGAACAGCTGTAATTGTCTGGAGCACCTGACTGGATTTCTGCATTTTGAAGTTGGGAGTCATTAAGCAGTTGTTCCAGTTTTCCATATAAACTGCAAAGGTGCATTTACATCAACAGAAACTTAATGGTTATCACTCAAAAACAGAGAAGGATCTGTTTCTCCCATATCTGTTATTCTAAGTGACTGGTTCTGGCCATCTATGTCTAACTTGAGAGCCACTATCAAGTAGTGTGCACTCATCCTCTCTACATTTATGTAAACTTGGTATAAAATGAAAAATCAAGAGCAATAGATTTAAAAAGTAGAACACAGTAATGTAAATGTTGTCCAGTCCGGTGGAAAAATGTTTTACCTCACAAAATTTTTACCTTAGAGCATGTTAGAGTAATTCAAAGAAAAGGCAGGATATAGTTATCAGCCTGTTTAATTGAAACAAGTCATTCTCTGGATAAATTGGAAAGGGTTTTTGTATTCACCAGGATGGGGCTCATGGGTTAATTAAGACTGTCAAAGACAGATGATGGCAGACTTTTTAGTATGATTTGATATTAAGCAAACTTGCTATATTTTTGTTGCCTTTTTTAAATCTTTATATAGAAGTATGTTGAAGATGCTTATTTATAAGCATCTTGTAAAATGTTTTTTTCTTATTTTAACTACATTTGGTTTGCACATTTCTGAGCAATGCACTGAACAGCATGGATGCCCATAGGTGTGATAATCCTGAAAATGGGGGATGATAAAATGCAACGTGTCCGGTCCATTGATAATGCAGCCCTGAAAATCCAGCAGGACACAGGATGCCTGTCCTCAAAGTGGTATGGAATAGGTTGGGAGATGATTATTCATGATTTGGAGGAAGTAGACAGGGGCTTCTTCTGACCAGTGGGTTTATCTACGTTAGCGCTTTTGCTCAAGCCCAAAGCTCACTTGTGAAATGCCTCTTCTTAGTTTTAGTAACCACCACGAGGTATATGAACCCAGTTACACTCAGGCAAAACTACAGCCAAAATAATATGTTCTGGCAGCACACCTAAAGCACCAAAGGCAACCCCTACTGAGCATTCAGGGCTGGGGATTAAATTAAATATTGGCAAAAAAAATAACACCCCTTTCCCAGGCCTGTGGATGTTGGGTTTTCAGCAATATTAGTTTTGCTCCACAAAACTCCTCTTTCTGGGCTGCACTTCTTGCTAATGTAAATATAAACTAGCTCAGCTGGAGGAGCTCCCTGGCATACCATAAAGAGTTGTGAGAGCATCTGACCTGAAGGATTTAAGTAGAGCTTGTACTTAAGCATGTGTGGAATTCATTTTGGGATGCATATTTACTGAACATGGAAAAAATGCACCTTCTAATCCATCTCTAAATAATTCCCAGCAACGATGCACTGTGAAACCCTTTTCTCAGAGCTGATGTGCTGTATCATCAGTGGTACTGAAGGCAAAAGTAAGATACTTTGACTTCCTAAACTAATAGTGAATTACTTTTTTACTTTTCTTCCCCCTCAGTCATTGTATTTTTAGCTCTGTTCAAAAATATGGGGATAAAATGAATTCCTGCCAAGTGGCAGGGGACACAGTCAGTAGGGGGGAAATTAGTTCCAGCTTTCCACAAATACATTGTAAGGAAGAATTATTTGCTTAATAAAACTATAATGATTACTTCACTTGCAATGCTGTTTGACTTTAAGCATCTATTGTGATTATGCCAGGAATGCAAGATCAGGTCTCCAAATGCATGTAGAGGAGTTTATAGACTAAAGAAAACTGGAGCTCAACATCACAGGGAAGTTACACCAGTATAATCCAAGGTGTAAAGTGTCACGCAGAAACTACTATGAAATGGCTTCAGATTGAAGTTAACACATTCCTGTTCCACAATGCCTCTAGTCTGATACAATAGCTACAGTTTCTTATTACATTCTAAAGGAGGATTTTAAAAAACATGAAAGGTTATTTCAAATTCTGTGGCACTGTTCCTTCCAAGACCATGTGGATGTGATTACTTTGTGAGCTCCAAGGTTGCTCACTCTTACACTGACAAATGGAGCTTTGCTGCAGGTCTTTGCTCTCAAAACGAGAGTTGCATGACCAACAGCATCTCACAGGATTAAGAAATTAGTTTTCAAACTGACTCTGCTAAAGTGGTTTTTTTCCTTTGACATCAGCTTTCAATCTAATTTTCTGTTTTGGCAAAAGTAAATTGTCTGGTGAGAGGGAAGCAGTAGCTGTAACCCATCTCAGGTTTATTAGGATTTAACATGTGTGTATTGGAAGCAAGCTGGAGTAAATGAAATCATAAGGTGGCCACTGGAAGGGAACAGTATTTTGTGTAGTTACCACTCTGAGTATTTGTCAACTGTGATGATGTTTCAGGAGGAACCCTCTAGGAATCACAGAATATGCTGATTTGGAGGGGACCCACAAGGGTCATCTAGTCCAACTCCTTAGGTGAATGGCCCACTCACGGATTAAACCCATAACCTTGGTGTTACCAGCACCATGCTCTGACCAACTGAGCTGATCTCATCTGTAATGCCTTACAATATTTGCTAACAGTTTCTCTCTAGGAACCACCTTTTTGAATTTAATTGAGACACAAAATTGCCAATATAGAGAGAAATGCATTAAAATTTATGACACTAGAGCTGCAGTATATTTGGAAAACTGAAAACTAACACAATCTGAGAAGGTTGCTCAGTACTTAAAATACTCTTGAAAAAGTAGATTAAGAAGAGAGAAAACAGCATTCTCTAAGGATACAAGTGTAGGGAAGATGAATGGATTCTATAAACACAGAGGAAGTAAATAAATGTCCAGGCACTGTATGGCACATGGGAAACCGGGCAATATATTGAATCACATAGTGAAAATACATCAGCCTTCTGAGACTGTTGAAGTCTGGAAGGTTGAAAATGTGGTTTCCGTGAAATATGGGTGTGCAGGAGTCTGCTTTCACCACTGCTGGTGAGGTTGGGTGGTGTGTGGTGCTCAGTTTGGAGCATTGTGCTTTAAGAGAAAAACACACAGATTGCAGAAAATGTAAAGGAAAAGACAGAAGAAACTGGGAGTATTAATACCGTGTCTAATAAAAAGAGAGGCAAATGCATGTAAGAAATCCTTACAGGGTGAGTGAAGACCTCATTCTTCACAAGCATGAGGAGAGGGGGCAAGAAATAGCTCCTTATAGGATCCAACTAAGAGGAAAAACTTAGAAACTTGATACAGTGACAACACTGGAACAGGCACCTCAGTGAGCTAATAGCTGCCCCTAGCAGTTAAAAACAGGGCAGACATGCACACCAGAGATGGTTTAAGTGTACTTAGCGTTCTTGGAGAGAGTTGAGAGGGCTCATCCAACTTTATTTCTCATTCTGTATGTTCATCATTGTAAAAGGCTGCAAAATCTTGTAGGTATCTCCACTGGGCAACCCTTTCCTTCTGGCATTCTTGACTGCTGCAGCCCCACACAAGTTTGCATGTGAGTTTTGTTCCAGCTGCTTCTTTGCTATCTCAGACTCTGCAGTTCCTCCCAGCCTTCTGGGACTGGGAGGAGCTAAGGTCAGTAGGGTAACTTATCCTGAGACAAATGCCTGACGATGTTTGCGACGTGGAAGATGTTCTTTAATTTTTTGTAGGTATCACTTTTTCTGGAACTTTGTCTGTACCCAAGGCCTTGGAAAGAAAATGGCTGTGTCGTAGCCTGCTGTCCTAGCTGACTCCTTCTCCTACTCTCCTCTCAGGCCACACAGCCATATTTGAAATCTGTCTGTCAAATTTACAAGTCTCTTCTTGAATCAGCCTGCACTGTACCCCCTGCAGAAGTCTCTGTAGAAGCCTTTGCACCACTGCCTGTAGCTGCTACAACCATCAAGTTCCCACTTTCCCCAGTCTCTGTAAAAGGAGTCCTTACTTGGCGTGGCTGAGGTTGATGGTATTGTGGTAAAAACGTGAAGTCTGTACCCACATTGCAGTTAGTAAAATATGTGATATCTCTTCAACTCTTACTGAAGAGATGCTACGTCAGTGATGTTTTGGCACTCTAAATGCTTCTCACACATATTACTCTGCATCTAATGTTTACCAAAATGACAATTGCTTTTTATTTTTCTCAGCTATACTGACTGTTCAGAGCTTGAACACAGTTTGGTTTATTTCTTGCCTTAGTTTTACTAAAAATGTCAGAGGTGACAGCAGATCAACACAGACGATCCTTTTTAGTTGTCAGATAAGGATCTGAAGTTTGACCGATATTTGCAAAATTTTCATTTTAATTTTGTTAGCTTGACGAGCTCAGTACACTATTCACTAAAATAACCCCCTTATTCACAATACCATAGTGGGAGGTGTGGATGAATGGAAAGCATGAAAAATGGTTCAATCTTAAAAACTCCATGCTGGGATCTGGACATCGAGTGTCCTGTGTTAGTGTGCATTGCTGGAGTAATGGAAATACAACATTGTTTTCTCTCTCTGGTTCTGAAATCAGAAACTGCATATTATTGTCAATACCAGAAAGAATTGAGACTAGATCTTGGCTTAAATCTTATATATTTAAAGGTTTTTTGTTCCCAGATGTACGTATTAATTGGAAAACAAACTGGGGAGAAAGAATCCTTTGAAATAAACCAGATTCCTAATGGAATAAGAAAACTCCCTCTAGTGCATTTTCTCCCTCTGTGTCAGCTTTTATGGTTCTGTTTCTGGCACGCATCTTTTGAGATTTCGTTAAAGATTGTTAAGAAATTTTGTCTTACATCAACAAACAACTTTCAGAGCTTGATCAAAGCTTTAATAAAAGGCATCTTGCACAGAGGATTGGAGGCAGAGGGGCAAAAAGGGTTGTAGGGAGGGAAGTGCAGGACTGCTTTCTGATTTGCTTTTACTTTCTAAGATCAGCAAAATTAAAGTTGCATTTCAGGCTTGTAAACAATTGAATTTACAAGAGAAATGCTTGTATAGGGCATGTATATGTGTAAAGATGTGTTTTGAGAACTGTAATCAGCGACTGCATTTGTAGTTGCAGGGTTGTGTTTATCAATGTTACACTGTCATTAAGTTGCTGTTTCTCAGACTGCCCCAGCCTGTTGGCTAGTGCTCAGCAAATGGCAAAGAACAAAATAGGAAGGAAACTCCTAGAGGTTGAGATAGTGCTGTAGGAAGCCCCTCCCAACAACATCAGAAAAGTCTGGAAAATGTACAGTAGACCAAGTGTTTTGCTGAAGTTTTAAATGCTAACAAAAAGCTTTCCAAGTTTTTCCTGGCTCCTGGACTCACCTGCTATTTTTCTTTTTCGTTTCCCCTTAGGGGTGTGCAGCGAACAGTAAGCAGGAATACCTCTGTACAGAGGTCAGCTGAGCTACCAACAAAATTCCTGTCTGAGAGCATATTGCCTTACAGGCTCAGCAGACCAGAAATGTGCTCAGGACTCCCTTTTTTAAACACAACGACAACACTACGGTCTTTTTCCACAATACTCTGTGGTGGGGAGGCAGGGTGCATGTGTGTGTATGTGTGTGCATCTGTCTGGAAGCCCATGCCCCAAGGATGCAGGGAGCAAGTTTCACATGATGCACCTTCAGGACTGAAGGGAAAGGAAATGCAGGATGCACATCTGGAACTGCTATACTAATGAGAGAATTAAGAGAGCACAAAGAAAGCACGGAGCATACGCATAAAACAGAAGGTCAGGCCTTTTTTAACTCGAGGTCTAAGTTAAAAAACATATTAGTAATTCATTATGCACACAGAATGTCTAAGGTATTGATTATTCACAGTGCCCAGGAGTGATGAAGGAATGCCACTTCTGATCCAAAAGGAGGGGAGATTAGCCGTATTAGCTTGGTGTATTGCTCACCAGGGGAAGGGGGGGAGAATCATGGAGTATGAAAAGCTTTTTTATGCTTAAATAGAAATGGAAACTAAGGAAGACTGTAACCCTACAGAAATTTTAAGGTGTTTTCACCAATAACTGCCTAAAAATGTATGTTTTCCAAATATGCTGTGTCTTACAAAAGGTACTCATTCCCACAGGACTAAAAGCTGTTTAAAGCAGATGTTAATAATTTCAACTTTTTGCTTTTGATTTGAATTCTCTTTTGTGGAATAGACACAAGTGTTTGTTCTGGGTTTTTCTTTATTTATATCATTTTGTTCTCCTTTTTGTTCTGGTCTGTGGAAAACAAACAAACAACAATCAACCAACCAAAAGCCCAAAGCAAATGAAGAAGTAAAAAAAAAAGAAAGGAACTGACAATATCAAATACATGTAATAGTAGAAGATGCATCCAGCACTTAGATGCACAAGAAACAGTCTTGTATTAAAATCTCAAAAAAAGAGCAAAAGGTAAAGGCTCTGAATTTGCCACATCTCCTGCACATGTTTAACTTCAGGCACTGTCACTGGTTTTGGTGATAATGTGAGAGAAGTCAAACATATGATAAGTCCTTGCAAAAAATTAATCTCAGGGACTGCTGCCTAAGAGGCCTGTGGAGTCAGTGCTTGTCTGCAGGAGCCTGGCTGCTGCTCCTGTTGTGGGTTTTTTCTCTCCAGCTGTAAATCTCATTTTTAAAATACCAGCATATAGTAGACGCTTACCAAATAGCACTCCTCAATGCAATTATTTGCAATAGCTGCCAGGGGGGGTATTAGGAGGCCTCAAAGGGAGTAGGGTGTCTGCAAAACCCACTCAGCATGAAGATGCTGTTCTTGCTCATAAATACATAAATCCCTGTGTTAGGACCACATAGCCATAGCACGGACTCAGAAGCCTTGGGGGAAATGTTCTTTCCTTCCATTTGCTGAAATAGTGAGTTTCTAAGTAAAACAAGATGCAGAAGAGGAAGACAGAAGGAGGTGGGTACTATAGGTTTTTCCTCCACGGTGTGAGAAGATGGTTTTGATCTCTCTTAAACTCAACTGGCTGATCTTGAGCAAGCCATCGGGCTTTGTTTCTTGGGTTCTTCAGCTAAATATTTGTGCTTCTTTCCCTTGCAGACACACTGAAAATGCAGGCCTGTGGTTGCTGTTGTTGTAGGTCGTGACATCAGAGCAGGCCTGGGCTGGGCTGAGTAAAAGCTTGTTGGGGATGTTTATGTGTAACAATCAAATTCATCAAAAATGTACTTAATTAAAAAACTCTGCCCAAATCCAGGTTTGGGCATGTTTGTTGAATGCATTTCTGGCTGTATCTTGCCTAGCCCTTATTTGTGCTGTGACAGTCACAGAGCTGCAGAGTCGGTGTTACTTCAGGGGCTGCCTGTGACTCAAACATACTCATTTCTTGCCATGTTTAATTAAGAGTATAAAGAATTAAAGTCCTTGGATTTTAAAAAATCCTTCCACTGCTCTCTCCTCTTCAGGGCTCAGAAGTGCATTTGTCTCCTTTGCTCACACAGCTTTTGAAATACATTTTCTCACTCACAGTGGTAAAAGTGACTGCTTAACCCCCAACAAACCCCGAAGTCCATCATACTCCAGGGTGCTGTGCTGTGCAGAAACTTCTGTGTCTGTCCAGTGCTTATTGAAATCGTGTGTTCTGTCTTCCAGATTCCGACCTGAGCATGCGAACGCTCAGCACGCCCAGTCCAGCATTAATATTTCCACCAAATTCCCCCGGCTTCCAAAATGGCAGAGGGTCGTCAACGTCTTCATCCTCAGTCACTGGGGAAACAGTTGCCATGGTCCACTCGCCCCCTCCAACCCGCCTCACCCATCCCCTCATCCGGCTGGCATCCAAGCACCAGAAGGAGCAGGCCAACATCGACCGGCTGCCCGACCACTCCATGCTCCAGATCTTCTCCTTCCTGCCCACCAACCAGCTGTGCCGCTGCGCCCGCGTGTGCCGCCGCTGGTACAACCTGGCCTGGGACCCGCGCCTCTGGAGGACTATCCGCCTCACCGGCGAGACAATCAACGTGGACAGGGCTCTCAAAGTGCTCACCCGGAGGCTTTGTCAGGATACTCCCAACGTCTGTCTCATGTTGGAGACGGTAATTGTTAGTGGCTGCAGGCGGCTCACGGACAGAGGACTCTACACCATTGCCCAGTGCTGCCCAGAACTGAGGAGGCTGGAGGTATCTGGCTGTTATAACATCTCCAATGAGGCAGTCTTTGATGTCGTGTCACTGTGCCCAAACCTGGAACACCTGGACGTGTCAGGTAACAGGGAATTTTCCAATACAGATGCCTCTGATGCTTGTCAAACCCCACAGCTGCACACTTACCCTTTCTGTGTTGTTTTTTGAAGTAGGAATTCCTGTCTCCTAACACAGTACCTGTGAGACAGGCACCACTAGAACCTCAGAGGCCCTATTGCCAGCAGCACCTCTGGAGTGGCCAGGCCTCTTCCAAAGGAGGTGAGCTAGCAGAGATGGCCTGTTCAAATGGCATGAGGATTTTTTTACAAACTTTTGCATAAAGCACCCATAGAAGGGCCCACGTTGCAGTCAGTGCTACATCATGTGGTAAAGCCTACTTACTTCTCCAAATTTGTTTCATCTTTTTCACACACCTATTTATATATATATAGGTAATGAATACATCTGTAATCTGGTAAGTGACCTTGAGGAGGAGCTCAGAATAAGTGCTAGACTTTTTTTCTGGGTATTAATATCAGTTGTCATCCCTAGCTAAACTACAAGGTCCCCTTGTTTCCATTGCTATTTTAACAAGACTTAGCCAGCTTGAACTTTTTTCTTTTTTCTTCCCTATTTTTTATATTTTAAAGCTGCCGTTGCAGCTGTTTAGATCAGCAGAAATGTTTTAGACAATTTTCTTCAAGCTTCCTCTGGAGAAACAATATTTTTTTTCCCCAAGGTCAGCTGCACAGAATTTCCTCTCTGCAAATAGGTTGGCACTTAATGGAAAGGATGTGACCAAGCAGAGCACTGAAGCAAATTTGCTGCTCAACATTTACTTTGTGATCTCATTTGTTACCAGTCTAATGCCATCATAAATCATCCGAACCAGATTTGCCATTGCAGAGGTACCAGTGGCAACAAGCAGGATGAAAATAGGGGATTAAACAGCAGGGGGCTAGAAAGTGATGCTGTCAAGTCACTGGTACCAGATCAATTGCTTTTTCCAGGGCTGCCTATCTGGTGTACACTGATTTGCATTCTTTTTTCTGCCTTTTTATCTTTTTAAGCTGTTTTATCTAACTCTCTCACCCCATTCCTAGGATGGCAGAATGTCATGGAAGGCATCAAAACAAATACCAACAAAGCAGAATTATGCACTTTTTATGATTGCTTTTGAAACTACAAGGTAATAAGAAGCCTATGGAACTCCACAGGAGTCTATTCACAGTGACCTTGTATATGTTGTTGGTACACACTGACATTAGTTCTGTAGTGCTAATCACATATTCAGGTTGAAGCATCTCCAGTGCCTGGAGAAAATGTATGTATACCTGTGTGATTTAGAGCTAAAGCTTTGAAGCTCACAGCCTGAGCATACCTGGGGGCTTGTAGGTGGTTGAAAATGCTTCAGTCCACAGCTCTTATTTATGGGTTTGCTGTAGACCAAAGATGACTTCTTCAAAAGCAGGGAAAAGGAAAAGATGATACCAGGTATTGAAACAGGTTATTTTGGGGTCTATCTTCAACTGTGGTTCCCAAGCCTCTCAACTTTCAGACCCAGAAGGTAGTGTCTGTCCCTAAGAGCTCATCAGTTTGGTATAAAGTGTGTAGGGGACAAATAAAATACGTCTTCCTTGAATCTTGTCTCATTGATGAGATTGGAAAGTAATGTTAATTCCTTTTTTTCCTAAGCTGTTCTTTCTGTTCGGGGCATGTGAGGGAAAAATCCTGGTCTTGAACATGCTCAGAAGGCAGGCTGTTTGGGTTCAGATATAGCTCTTGCTGCATGTACTTACATATGAAGTGAGGACAATCGATCTCTAGGCTCTTGTTTTGAAGGCTCCTTTCCTTTGAAGGAAGGCTCTTCCTTCATTCTGATGTGGGTAGTTTTGGAGGATGTTTTGGAAAGAGGATTCCATTTTCCCCTGCTTCTGTCTGTAGTTATGAGGACAAGGCTTGCACCTACACAATCAAGCAATTCTGAGTGCAGAAGTGATTCACTGGTTTGGTTCCATACTGAGCAAGAGGAGGTGGGGGTGTGTGCTGGGGGGTGATGCTAGTTGCTAGTTAATTAAATCCCAGTTCACAGTTGTGCAAGTAGGTGAATCCTTTTTCCCCTTGGATGGCTACTTGGCAGCAGAAACGTACCAAAATCTTTAATGTCAAAACCAGATGTTTTTATTAACTTTAGGAGCTTTCCACAATGTCAGTTCTGTCACTGTCAGCATCCTCTCTGTGGGCAGGTCTGCGATATTGCTAGAAGTTGGTTGAGCTTGACTGCAAGGTATTATCTAACACTCTAGCCAACGTGCCTTTCAGTCTGTTTGGATGTTTCTGCTCCCTTTTAAAAATCAGTTATACTTACTTTATGGAAAATCCTGTTACAAGAGCTTTATTTTTACATTTTGTATTATTTAAGACAGAAAAATTGTTGCAGACCCAGGAACCTGTCATTTTGCCTAAAAATCAGGCAGCTCTATATCAGCATGGACTCTTTTTTCTGGTGAAACCATTTTGAATACCCTTCCCATGAAATGTTTTGCAGTGTAGCCAAACTACACTAGACAAGGCAAAGCTGAGCTTGTCAAAACAGTGATCACACACTGATGTCTGTGACTCCAGCCGTGCTGTGAGACTTCTGACCCATCCACTCTCTAATTACGGTCATTAAAGCTTCTTGGACTCTCAGCACACAGAACGTTCTCCTTGGCCTCGTGGACGCATCGTTCTCGCTAAGCCAGGTTTAAAATTGAATTCTGGTCAGATTATAAAATATTCAGACTCACTTCTTAATCCAGCAACCTCCTCAGCCAAATGCAACAGCAACAGCTACATCAGGTGCAGCAGAAATCTCTGCCTAGGTGCCAGCTTCTTCTGTGGAACTCCTTTCATGCATTTTGTATCCTCTACTTCAAAGAATATACTAGAGGTGAATTTTTTACACCATTAGTATCGTACTGCTTCCCTTCAAAAAAATCCTTTGTGTTAACAAGTGTGTATATAGTACTTAACTGAAGGCAAAAGTATTTCCAAAGATTGCTCCAGGGCCTAGATGGATCTGAAACACAGTCTGAAGAGAAAATAGCATTCAGTTTTAAGATGTTTGTTGAACAGAGGGTTTTACTTCAGGGTCTTGCTTCTGCATGACCTGTGGGCAATTGGCCCATTTAATTGTCTGAGGCCTAAGGTAAAATTTGCATCTGTTCAGCTAAATTTGACACCCAAATTAAAGAGCCAGCATAAATTTAATTGATGAATGTAGAAATCTAGTTGCAGGTGGAAAACTGTTTCAAGTCCATATCCCATGCTTCTTACAACATTTGTGTGTGTTCACAGGGTTGTCTCAAGCAACTTTTTTTCCTTTTTGCTTTTAAGAACTGAAGCATATTCATACCTCCCACTAAACCTCTGAATGACAACGTGTTATAGCAAGTGGCATAGCTTTGGGTCATTTAAGTTTTTGAGGCAGTCTCCATACGTCATCTTGCTCTTTACTTCCACACTGCAGGATTTCTGCAGGATTTCTGATACATACAGGTCTAAGGTCATCACTTTTTATGAGTCCCTTCATACTGTTTGGCCAGTGTTCCAGTAATAAGGAAAAGGTCTTTTTTTTTCTGCCTGGGGGCACCTCTTAGGGCATGACCTGCAGAATTTCTCTGAGTAGACATTTATGGCTAAAACTGTTGGGCCTCAATCACTAACGGGTAGAGTCTGCCTTCTTTCCTGCAGCTGTTTCTAGCTATGCTAATGAAAAGTGCCCAGCTGAACTTGGCACAGCTTAAGAATTTCCCTAAGAAGCCTAAGACTGCCAGTTTGCAGTGCAGCAGAAACCACACTTTCCAAAAAAAGCTTTCACTCTCCACTGTGCACCGAGTGGAGATTAAAAATGGGTAAAGTCTGTGAGTGTGTTTTTCCCTTTAATCGAGTTCTTTGTCTTTCCTTGAAAGGTCTGGTGTTTCTCCTCCAGTCTAGTTACCTCCATTCGTGGCCAGACTTTCTCACTGGATACAGTCCTTTTCTTTGTCTGCCATGTCCTCACGTGCCCTTACCAGTCTGTTGGCTCCTACCAATTCTCCCCATTCTCCCTAGGTTATCCAAATCTCCACCCTTCTGCAAGCACACAGTTGTGCCCATAGTTTTGTATCCTTCCCACATTGCAGGCTTGGGGCTGGATTCACATCTGTTCTCCAAATGCTCGGGGCAGGGGAGGGGGGGGAAGGGAGTGGGGTTGTGTTTTCTATAATAAGTTTGGATGGTGAAAGAGCCTCTGATGTTGGTTTGCAAATTCAGCCAGTCAGCAATGAGACCGACTTTGATCAAAAAACAGCATTGGTTGTCACGTAGTATCATTTTCTCTTACTGTCACTGGGTTTATATGGCAGTAACAGATCCTAGGCTGTCCCTAGAGAGACCCAGGACCGTCATTTTTCATTTGGGATATGAACAGAATTGGTCTGTGCTCACAATCTCAAAGCAACCTGACTGACTCCAGCAGAGCTTACTGTCTCCTCTGGTGTGGGGACTCAGCACAGCAAACCCAGAGTAGTCAGTCAGGATGATTCCACTCTTGCAACATGAAGATACCTTCATCATGTCCAGCACACCGTTCCGCACCCAGCTTTCTGGTTCCGCTGTGAGATTTGTTTTTACCGCTTGCTTAAACTCACTGTGTTTTTCCACTTAGGCTGCTCCAAAGTAACGTGCATCAGCCTGACTCGCGAAGCCTCCATCAAGCTGTCTCCCTTGCACGGGAAGCAAATCTCCATCCGCTACTTGGACATGACAGACTGCTTCGTCCTGGAGGACGAGGGGCTGCACACCATAGCCGCCCACTGCACGCAGCTGACACACCTGTACCTGCGCCGCTGCGTCCGCATCACCGACGAGGGGCTGCGCTACCTGATGATTTACTGCACGTCCATTAAGGAGCTGAGCGTGAGCGACTGCCGCTTCGTCAGCGACTTCGGCATGCGGGAGATCGCCAAGCTGGAGTCGCGCCTGCGGTACCTGAGCATCGCTCACTGCGGCCGCATCACGGACGTGGGCGTCCGATACATAGCCAAGTACTGCAGCAAGCTGCGCTACCTCAACGCGCGGGGCTGCGAGGGCATCACGGACCACGGCGTGGAGTACCTCGCCAAAAATTGCACAAAACTCAAATCGCTGGACATCGGCAAGTGCCCTCTGGTCTCAGACACCGGCCTGGAGTTCCTAGCCCTCAACTGCTTCAACCTGAAGCGCCTGAGCCTGAAATCCTGCGAGAGCATCACCGGGCAGGGCCTGCAGATTGTAGCTGCCAACTGTTTTGACCTGCAGATGTTGAACGTGCAGGACTGCGAGGTCTCTGTGGATGCTCTGCGATTTGTTAAACGACATTGCAAGCGCTGTATTATAGAGCACACCAACCCTGCTTTCTTCTGAAGGGACACCCCACACCTGTCATTGCAATGCAGTATTAAAAACACTGATGTATAAACACACGCTCCCATATTCAGTAATGCTGTCTTTTATGTCGCTCACGGGAGTCAGCTTCTCTTGTACCTTGTGGGTGAGGGGGGCTTCTAGAGGACTGTTTTGTTTGCTTTTTGTATGATCACTTTTGAAGGTGCCGTGGGTCTCTGTGGAGAGGCTGCCTTAATGCGAGAGCAACGAGTGCTCAGCATCCCCAATGGGGCGTCATTCCCATAAGAGCCATGATCTTGTCCCAGGCTACAGTAGCTGCCTCCAAAGGAAACAGCACATAATCCCTCCTTTGGAAATGCTACTAAGCTGTGTCAAATACATCTGAATTCTAGCTGTGCTCATGAAGCTGACTATGCAATATTGTGTCTGTGTTCCCCTACTTTTTCCAATATGGCTGATAAAGCATCCTCTTGTCTCCACATAGTTTCTCTTTGGTAGTCATCCATTGTTATCCCTTAGGAAATACTGGGTAATGTTCTTAAACATACTCATTTGAGGTAGAGTAAGACCTTCTGGCCATTGCTGAGCACTTCTGCAGAGTGAATCTGGAGATTGTGCCCATGCATGGATTTTCTTGGGAAGCCCACCTCCAGGTCACTACTTGCCTTCATTTCTAAATTTGTCCTCTCCTGCATGTGTAGTACCACCCTCTGGTAGTAGACAGGGACTTCTGGCTCTGATAAGCAGTAACGTATTCACCTGAGTAAAGGAGAACAAATAAGATATTGGTGGCCTGGCAAAAGAAAAAGCCAGCAAACCAGCCTGAGAAGCTTCTGTAATTCTGCCACAAGCTGAGATAGTCCTGTAGGACAGCGGGGAGGCTCTGAGGCGCTGTGGAGCAGCTTGCATGGGGCAGTCCCAGCTGCTGTGCTGTATGGCTGTCCCCAGAAGGTCTGGCTTTGTCCCTTTGCTGTACCTTTTCAGCAGCTGTGGCACCACTGCAGTGGATGATCCCTGAGCACATGCGTTGAGGTAAAGTCAGTATGTGCCTTAATACACTTGGAAATCTGTCCCTTTTCTGTGGCCTTCTAGTTCAAAGGATAGATGGCTGATCTCAAAACTTCAAAGATATTAGCCTGATGTTCGATAACACCCCTGGGGACAGAGGGGCTTGGGGTGTTATTCGCATCAGATTTCGATTTTTTGAGACTTTGGCTGTGTATGTTCCCTTAGGCTGGAGATACAGCTGTGTTCAACAAAGAATTGAACACCAGTGTTGCCCTGTGACACTGGGAGCTCCTGGTGCTCTCACGGTCACTCTTGCTCTTGCATGAGCAGGAGTGTTTTGAAGTCCCCCATCTCATTGGCTCCTTCCCCAGAGTGTGTGGTCGATTCATGGTTACTTC
Source organism: Rhipidura dahli (assembly GCA_013399225.1). Classification (NCBI taxonomy): domain Eukaryota; kingdom Metazoa; phylum Chordata; class Aves; order Passeriformes; family Rhipiduridae; genus Rhipidura; species Rhipidura dahli. Next base: position 1,007,228 of record VXAC01004743.1, on the reverse strand, counting down.
CTTCACAATTTTCTGGCAGCCGTTTCTCTGTATTTTCACATGCAGTGCTCAGATCTGAAAGCCAGGCATGTGAGGGGTGATGATATTTTCAGGCAGGCCTCCTGTGCCTGACTGACAGGTGAATTCATACGTTCAGCTCAAACGCTGTAAGGGGCTCGTAAGAAGGGAAGCACCGTGTCTGATTTTCCTAAGAAGTAGTTCCATCATCTCCAGACAACACTAATAAAGTCAGTGGTATGAAGGGAAAATCAGTATGCTAAAGAAAAACACATAACTGCCGAGGAAACACTCATAACAATGCTCACTCAAATCACAAAAAAAAAAAAGAGAAAAAAGAGAAGGGCAATGGTTTGGACATGTCCCTGGCGAGGAAACTTGTCCTGCTGCTGCAAAAATCCCTGTAACTTATGGATGTTCCTCTAATTTTGGATTTTCTAATATACAGGATGACATCAGCTCAGACTTATAAATGAAATTATACTAAAGCAAAGAGGGCCATGGAAAATTAATTTTTCCTTGCTACTATTACTGGTCAGTGACTAATAGGAGGTGATACCATCCCTTGGACAGGTAATTCCATTTGGGTTTTCCTTTCCATATTTTTAAAATAAGAGATTCTTCTCCAGCAAGTAATACAGTATATTTTATCCGAGCCAGCTATACTCTCTCTTTATCTAAAAATGGCCTCAAGGAATTTAAATGTTGAGCCCTGAGGATGGTGGGATTTTGAGCCATTTGCACTCATGAAATATAAGGCCTCACTAGTAACATTTAATTGTTTATTAAAAAAAAAAAGCTACTTTTCTGGCTGTGTTAAATTGAGTAATAAGTGCTACATGGTTTTTAAAGTTTCTAATGTTTAAATTGGCCTGTACTGTACAAATCTCACTATAAAGCCTTAATTTGCTACCAAGAAATAAAGCAATATATTGATAACTGTTGAGCATGCAGCGTCATTTGCACTAACTGATTAACTGCTAGTGGAAAAAGAAAAGATTGAATACTTGCAAAACTTGAAATGTAGGTGGATGATTGAGCATATCAGCCCATTAGGTAGGTGGATGACTATATTAAAAGAAGGAAAAAATTTATTATGGATTATGACCTCGCCTATCTCTCCATTTAAAATTTGATTTTCCTCATGCAGTTCTTCTTGACCCTGAAACATAATCAGAAGCTGGAAGAGTAAGTAAAAGAAAAAAACAACATATAAAAAGCACATGTGTAAAATTTTCAGGAGGGTCTCTGCACTGGTTTAAAGGCATGTTAACATATTTAAAGGGAAAAGTAAAATGGAATGACTGAAAGGGTAGAGCCCTTACTGGAGCACTGTTGCCTTTTGAAAGATCTAAAAATCCTACTCTGGGGGGCACTGGTGGAAAGTTAATAAAGGTAATTTTTCTAAGCCAAATGTTTTTAAGTACGTAGTCTTACATGATCTGAGTTGGTACTCTGAGACTGCTACTTATTTCAAGAAAATTTGAACTTTTGAACTATTGATATAGCTTGCCTGATTTGACTTTTAACCTTTTTCCTATGTCTACTTCCAAAATGACAGAACCAGAAAAGAAACTGAAATCGTGCATGTGGGGCTGTGTTTGCAGAAAAGGTTGCAATGTGTGACTGATATGTCTTCTAGTTTAGGGTTAGCAAAGACTATAAATTTCCTGAGTGAAAACAAAGGTGATATTTGAACCATAAACTTCAAGCTCAGGCACTGAGGATTCTTCTGCTCTGCACTAGCATATGGTGATCTCATCAAAGAAAAGCAGCAATGAATCACATCAGTCAGGCTGGTGTGTCGTTCATGTCTTTGGAATCATTTGTGTCCTCTAGAGAGGGGTCTCTTAGAAAAGGCACATCTAAACTACCATGCACTGTGATTGTAGCCAAAACTCAGCATCCAGGTATGCATCCTTCCCTTGGCTTTTGTAAAAAGTGGAACTGTATTTTTCCTGTTAGCACCATGAAACTGATGAGAAGTGCAACATTTTTACCTCTTTGAGCTGTGCTCATCTGGCTTCCTGCAGAATGCAAAACAGCTTCTGATGGATGTCTTGAACTCAGAACTGTGGTCCAGACAGAAACCTTCAGTAGTGGCTTATGTGGTTTCTCAAAACTTCTAGACTTTGAACTGAAAAATTAAAAAGCCAGTAAAATATCTAATTTTAGCACTAGGCTTGAAGCAGGTCCAAACTCTTAATAAAAGAAACACAGTGATTATTTGGACTGCAGGCTGGCCGCCCCTCAGCTGCCAGTGTTAGTTTAGACGGGAAAAGTTCTCTGACAGATTTGGTGCATGGCTCCTCTTCCCCGAGCTTTCCCCAGGAAAGTTACCTACCCTCAGCTTTTTATAAATTTGTCAGTTTAGCTATTCATGCTGAAACATCCCATGCTGGGCTTTGAAAATTTTAGTTGAAATGGTTCATCTGGTTCTGTAAATAAAGCTTGAGGAAATGTCATTTTGCTCATGTTAAACTCCAGGTGACCTTTCCTGTGAAAATGCTCCATTGCTCTTCATCTCCTCAAAGGCCTTCAGAGTGAAAGTATGAACCTTGCCAGGAGGTCAGCTTTGGGACAGCAATGTGTCCTCCTATCTCCCAGTAAGTTTCACCTATATTTAGCTACACTGTATGTCTTTGAACATCTCCAACTCTGTGACCAGGGAGAAAAGGGACATGCTTACATCTTTTGGAGCTTGTAGTCTGGCAAGGCTGAGATTTGGCAATGCTTAGAGGCATTTATCACTCTGGCAGCGTGAAGGAGGAAATGACCTGAATTATATGGAAGCTGCCTAGAAAGTCAGGGCAGGCTTGAATGAGGGGGTTTTGAGAACTGCGACAAGAAAGATGAAGATTTCCTGGGCAAGGGGGACTGGGAATGAGATGATAAGAGATTGAATGATTTTCAGCAGAGAAACTGACTGGGGTCAAGAGAGGTGGGTTTGTATGACTGGCTGAGCAGGGAGAGTTGGGCCAGAGGAAGTAAATACTGAAGAATGAAGTTTGGGGTAGGAACAGAAACATAAGGAAAGATAATTGAACTTTATTTAAATACAATACATTCCTTTGGCACAGGCTCTGAGGCTGACAAACTGTTTCAATGAGGATGCTTCAAGTTGGAAACCAAAAATGAAGTAGTAATTTAGCATCTAATGTATACAATATTTATCTTTATACACACACACACACACACACATATATATATACATATCTATGTAGTGAGGTTGGAAGGTCTTTACCAGCAGAAGTATATAGCTTTACCAATATATTAAGGTCTGAGAGATTGTCAGCCCCAGTGTCTTTTTCCTGCCTTTGCACCTTTGTGTGAGGTAGCCTGGTGAGAAGAGCAAGGCAAGGCAGGTTTGTAAGGTCTATTCTTCTTTGGCAATGCATTTCAGCAACACCAGCTGCCCAGCTTTGCTGAGGTGCAGCCACCTCAGTGTGGAGCCAGACTCGAGCCATTTTTGAGGACTGTTAAAGGGCATAATAATCATAGGTTCAGGTTCCTGCCACGCAGTAGCCATCAGAATTCAAACTTAGCCTAACAAAATTACACTTAACTGAACAGCATTACTGCATGATGTTAAACAGATTAAATCAGTTTTCTCCGTAAAATAGCTGAGGAATGTTTATTTTCATGCACCCTGCTGTACAGAGCAGGTTTTTCCTCCATCCTTGTCTTCTGTGCAAACTGGATAGAAACATCAGGTCATTTTTCCCTTGTCCTCTGGATGATCATAGAGGCACAATTGAGATTTAAACTAGTCAATGGAAATCTTCTCCAAGTAGGCTCTGCTAATGCAAATTTAAAAAATATTATGAGTGCAACAATCCAGCTGGCCACAGATATGTCAGATTAAGCCAATATAAAAGTTACTAAACAGGCTCCAGAGGAAGAACCAGAGGAAGAACCAGAGGAACCAGAAGGAGGGATCTTTTAAACCAAATAACCCCCCCAAGCTTTTATAAATGACCCTGGTACTTTTAATGGAGAGCAGAAGTCTTAGCCATTCCTTCTAACACTAAAGCTACTATATTTTTTGGGTTAGAATAGATTAGTTTTCCTTTGTTTTTTAAAGAAACATTGCATGCTGTAGCCTGAAGCTCACATAAATGGTAGAATGGAAAAAATCATCTTGGAGGAGAAAGAATGCAAAGAGGGATCTGTGCCAAAAGGAATGAATGTTTTTAACAGTTTCATGTTTCATTGTCTGTCTTTGATGGCTTTTAAAATACTTTTTTAAAAACAAGTAAATGGCCATTCATGAGATGTTTTGTTACTTCTTCAATATAGTCCATTCACACAATTGCCTCAGAAGACAGACATCAGAGCTTTAGAAAAACTGAATTTCTAGCTATGAAAAATAAGAGTAGCTAATATATAATTTAAAATTTAATTTAATTTAAGCTTTATCAATTTTTTTTTTGCATCCTAATCACTTGTCCTATAAAGGATATATCCCAAGCCTTTATAAGGACAACTGGAAAAATATTTCTAAATACTTAGAACAAATTCTATTTTTCTGACACCCCAATTTTGCCCTGGTTGTCTATTCCTGGTGTATTGTATGCTGTGAAAATGCTTTCAAAAACTTGCAAGAAAGTACTTCTCTGCCCCATAGAGTGTCCTCTGACACTCTGAGGTATTCCACCTCCATAGTCATAGATAATTCAAATGATGGATGTCTCACTCTTAATAGGATGAGTAAGGCCATCTACTTGGCAGGCAATCCAGGTGATTAACTGAGGGGATTGACTACAAGTTGCTCAGTGGCCAAATCTTGCTGATGTTTCTCAGTGTAGGTGGGAAGTCCATGTATGAATGTCAGTAAATGTGATGCTTTCTGATACTTTTTATGAAGGGGCTGAATCAGCTGGGGGAAAGTGGTCTTCATAGCCAAACCATTGAACTCCTCTTTGTTACAGCAGTGTAGTAGAAAATGAGCTATGCATCCATCATGATGTAAATGGTCAGGCCACACCTCGGTGACACTGATGGGGTAGCACCACTGGGGTTTTTCCTCTCTGGCATTGTATTTCTGTACCTGAACAGCAGAGAAACGACCCAGAAGTTCTGTATCTGTGCCCCAGATGATGGGGAACTTGGAATGTTTTGCTTTTTAATCTCCTACAACCTCCTGTACCCCCCCACCCCCACCCTCTCACCAGCTGACGTGCCTGGGAGCCATCCCAAGGGCCACCTAGTAGTGGGAACTGGCCAAGAGTATCATCTCTGCTGCTGCCACCTCCCCACTTGGGCTGGCAGCTTCTCTCAGTGCTGAAACCTGAATCCTTGCTGTTGTTCTCTCTGAAATGTGGTTGCCTCTCCCTTTTCCTTTCCTTGAGATTTGCTCACTGCAAATAGCTCTCCCTTCACTCTGGTAGGAGAGCAGTGGTGCTGCTGTGGTGGAACCTGCTGCATCTTCCAGAGAACCAGAAGGAAAGGAAAGTTCAGGCAAGCAAGGAAGCACCTGGCATTTGGCAGTAATGACAGAGCCATGCAGGGTCACTTGATCTCTCTCTTGAGAGAAGAATATCCCAGAAATATATCTGCCTGAAACAGCCTGGCATGCAGTGGAAAACCTGGCAAATGTTTAGCAGCAGTACATTCCTGCTGCTGGGGCATTCACAGCACTTGCATGGTTGTGTGTGCAGGGGAACCTGTAGTCTTAAAGCAACAACCCCACTGATGACATCTCACCAGTTAAAAGGGAAAAGAAATGCCATCCTTCTCTGTGGATCCAGGCTGGAGAGATACGGAAGCTCTGGCCCATCAGGAGGGGCTCTGGAGTGCCCTGAGGCATGCCGGGCCTCATGTCAGGTGTTTGGCACAGGGGTCACTGCAATCCCAGTCACTGAATGCTGGGTTTGCAAAAGGAAAGTCTGGTTGGTGGGGTATCCATGCTCCAGGGACTGTTGGAGCCCTGCCATAAACCCTGGATAGAAACGGGAGAAAGGGGTCAGGAGCTCCTTCTAGAAATGTGCACTCTGCAGAAGGGGCTTTCCTGGCATCCAGCCCGGACGGATTTGTCTCCAAAGAGTTTCCACAGAGCAGAGGCTGCTCAGAAGCAGCAAAGGGAGCTGTGACAAGGCTGAGTTGACCATGTCCTGATAAGCTGAGGGGAGGCTGTTGAAGGTGCAGCACAGGAACATGCTAAGAGACACTCTAGGCTCTTAAATTTATTTTTGTAAAATGGGATGGGAAGGGTGGGTTTTTGTTGGTTTGGGATTTTTTAAGTAGTGGCCTTTTAAAGTTGCTTGGTATTTACCCTTTGTGGGGGAACCTCATCCAAAACCACCAAGACTGGCTTATCTTCACATCAGAGGGGTGTCTGATTTCTGAACATCAGTCTACTCTTTTGTAAGGCAAATTGATGAAGACACAAGACAGCCTTGCAGCCTGAACTCTGGAGTTCATAAATCTCTGGCTGGTTAAATTTGAGAGCATGACAGAGCAGCCTTCCCTTTTCCTGCCAAAAAAATAAGAAAAAGCAAAGGATAATTGCATCAAAATTCCCAATAAAGAGAGCGAAGGAATTCAGAGCTGAAAGCTGAACTACAAGTGGTAATGTGTAATCTCTTGCTTATAAGATATTTTCTCCTGTGAGAGTCAAATGGGGTACTGTAAAGCTGGAGGGTAAATTGAAGTTATCATAAAGATGACATGTAGTGAGCACATGGATAAATGAGGCTGTAAGGAAGAACCAACACAGCTTTTCTACAAGAAATCCAAAGGGTCAATAAATAAAAGGGGAACCTGTCAGGCTGGGGTGCTGGGGGTACCAAAAAAGTTTTGAGAATGGCTTCTGTGTCTGGCATCACAGTGTGGGCTAGGATGCTTTGTCTGGAAAAGAGTTAACTATGGTGAGGTATGACAACCATGACAAAGGTCATGTTATCATGGATGGCTTCATGGATGAAGGCACTGAATGTTTACCATGACTAATAGTGGGGAAAAAACAGAGTTTGGGGCATCAAGTGAAACTAGTAGGTAACAGATCCGTAGCAAATTAGAGTAGTTCTTTGTTTGCCATGTGTTAAAGCCTTAGACCCCTGCCAGGGGTGTTGTGGATGCTAAATGTTCATTTAAGAAGAGCCTGGGCAAGTTTGTGGAGGAAAAGTGTGTGTGCAGCTATTAAATACAACAGACAACCTCTGGCTCAGGAAATGCCTGAGGCACCAAGTCTTGGAGCCTGGCAGGCTATGCTGGGAAAATACGCTTGCTGTATTCTTGTGCTTCTCTCTGGTGTGTGTCTGGTTTTGGCTACAGTCAGACAGACTGTTCAGCTACATGGACCTTTTTGTCAGCAGTTGTGTTCATATTTTTGTATTTGTCTCAGCAGATCCGTGACAGAGAGCACATGCACATTTCTTGCTTGCAATGCCCTTATTCAGAGTTGCTCAAGGTTCTCCAAATCAAGTATTTTCATCACCCTCTTTTCTGAAATCCTTGTGCTTCAGACTGGAAAACCCAATGTAGTCAGCAGTTAACATTCTCATCTACTGACTCTCATGGGAGTAGGCACTTGAAATTTTGCTGGGGGCTTGGTGCCCTGCATATTTAAGCCCTATTGCTGCAGGCTGCAATGTGAGCATGTCTGTATTTGGAAGAGAGAGCAGGGGAAGGAGAGCATTTTGTGCTTTTTCCACCTCCTGCAATTTGGGAAGCTGGTCACAGAAACAGATTTTCCAGGTCTCTCTCACTCCTCTCATCTGTAGGAAGGATTTTGGAAATCAAGAAACCTCTTGATTTCTTTAAGACTGCATCTTTGTAATCAAGACCAGAATTTGCCTGGAGCCTCTGCTCAAAGAAGTTTTAGCATCTCTGCTTCCCTTTTATTAAATTTTAGCAAGGCCTGCTGTGTGTCAGACACAAGCAGCTGTAAAAGGGCAGTTGACCACTCAGTCAGGTCAAACTGGCTGTGGTGTTTGGCATCAGAATTAAATCCCCCTGAGATGTCTAGAAGGCAGGATACAAGCAGTGAATGTGCACTTGACAGAAACTGTGCCGTCACCAGGTGCCAGTCCTTATGTGTTTCCCAGACTCATTTGGAGGAGGCAGAAATTATCTCCAAATCAGCAACACAGAGTCCCTTCTCTGCTCCTTAAACCCTTTGCCTACTTGTGGCCCTGGGCCCACGCAAATATCCAAATGCAGTGAGGAATATAAATACAGCAAGGGTCTCAGCTTTCATAATGTGACTTAGTTGTTTTGATTTAAGAGTGCTTGTCTAGCCAAGATTGGAAAAAATGAGTCCATTCTCCTCATGGCTGAATGTCAAGGTACACCCAGGTTTTCAGACAAATGCCCCAAATGAGCCTGTGTAAATGCACAACCGAACCAAGGCCTGAATGTTGGAGAACTTAACTCTTTATTTAATAATTTTTTTAGGGAGACATGAAAAAAAATAGGAAACTATGGCAGTATGAGAGGATCAAGTCCTTGCTTTGAACAAGGACTGAAGTAATCCATGGTAAACCAAGAAAATGGAAAAAAGTCCATACAGAATTACTGCGCTGACTTTGGAGTACTGAGACATTATTTGAAACACTCCTGGGCTTCATCTTATTTTCTCCACAGAATTTGCCTACAGGGTAACAATACTTCATGTGTTTAAGAGCTTTGCTTAATTTGCCCGTTTGGTGCACAGTATATGAAGAAAAGGTAGAAATAATACCAGTTTATTTATATTTAAATACCAGTATTTAAATATATTCTGATTCTTCTCTAGGGTCATTGATAGCTGCTTCTTTTTGTGTAATCTCAGCCTGCCTTTCTTTTTTAAATAAGGTGTTCTGCCAGTAATACCCTTAGAGATTAATGTAAATGTAGACTCACATTGGGGACCATCATATCAGTGCAGAGCAGCTGCTTGCAGGAGACTTGTCACTGTGCAGCAATCTACACCTGTGTGGATCCGTGACACATTTGCAGGCTTGCATTCATCCCTTGTTTACACGCATTAAGGCCAGAGTTTTGGGAAAAGTGTTACACCAAAGGCTCAATGTAGTTGGCAAAACAGAGGTGTTGGATGCCACTGGAGATGCACAAGGGTGCCTGGGACATCCACAGAAGGCTGGTTGGGGTGACAGTCCCTGAGGAACACTTGTGCCCTTTTGCTCTGGCAGAGGGAAGCCAGGCAGATGCCATCAGGCATCTCCAATGCCTTTAGTTGCCCTTCCTTGGGCAAACATGCTTCCAGAACTTAGTGGGAAAATGTCTGTGGTTAAGGTCAGACAGGCTGGGCCACAAACACACAAAGATAAACCACAAATGGTTGATTATGCAGGCTAGTGTAGAAATTACTGTCATGTGAGGATATGATCATTTTGTAGTGCTGCCTGCCACAATTTTTGTGCAAATATTTATTCCCGAAGCAAAGACAGTTTGGGCTTCCTTTTCAAAACAAAAATGTTTCTGATGTTTAAAAATAAAAGAATAAGAAAAAATTTGAGACATCTTAGCTCTTACTGCCTGGGCCTTGCTGCAGATCTCTTGGATTTGAAAGGTGAAGTCATCTCAAGCTCTGGCACTGGTTCCAGCCCCAGCTGAAGGAGCAGGGATGGGGAGTCACAGTCTAGGAATCACCGGGAACATCCTAATACCCGAAATAGTTGTGAGGCTATAACCCTGCTCTGCTTTTGGTTCTGTCCTTTAGCCTATGCAGAAACCCCCTGGGTTTCATGCTGGGCCCCAGGGCTGCGGGCAGCAGCACAGAACCAGCCCAACGCTGCGGTTGCAGCCCGGCTCCTCCCCAGCCCCGTGCAGGGCGTGGGTGCAGCTCCAGCTGCCTCGCCACGGGGGCTGCGAGGGCTCGGGTGTCGGGCAACACCTGCAGGGCTTGTCCCAGAGCCTGCTGTGGGACAGCCCTGCCTCATCCCATAGCTGGGGACCTCCACATGGCGGACTGCGGGTCCCCTTCTTCCTCCCTTTCCTCCCCTGCGCATCCCGGGTGGGCGGCGATGGGAGGAGGGAGGGATGGAGCAGACCTGAAGCCCAGCTGAGTTCTTGAAGCCGGCGCTGCAGCGCAGGTTCCAGCAGCTGCATAACATCTGTTTGCAGCACACTCATACATAACCATACCTCTAAGGGCTTGCAGGTGTTATCCTGGGTTTCTTTTCCTGCATGATGTTCTACGAGGTGATGGCAATTTACACTGCTGCCTGTTTTTCAGCACTAAATAATTTGCTATTAAGTAGTCTCTTTGTTCTCTCTGTTGTTTGTTCCCTAGGTGTTTTAGCTTTGTTGGTTTTTTCCCTACCTCATTTTCCCAGACTCTGTGGTGGCTTTTACACCCTACCTGCTTCATTTTGCTTTAAAATCAAAATATTTACTCTCCACCTAGGAGATGCCCTGAAGGTCTCTCAGAAATCCTTCTTTTTTTCTTTGTTTTTTTTTAATTTTTAAATTTTTGACTCAAAAGGCCCAACTGGGAAGATTTTACTGTAAAGAATTAACTGAATGTATAAAAGAGGAGCTAGAGCCTTGCTTTCCATTTATTTCAGACTATTAAATGCTGAAAGCTATCCCCCAAATGTTATCCCCCACATGATTTTTTTTTTTTTTTCTGGTAGCTAAAACAGTTGATAGATCCTTTGCAAGTAAAGACTGGTTTGTGTGGAAAAATCTGGCAGCTGATGACAGCATGAACTTAATTTACTTTTGTGCATGAATGTTTTACTGCAGAAGAGTCATCCTGGATCATTACCCAAGCTGAACAATTCATGTGAAAGTGATAAATGTTTCTGCTGACTTGCAGTGTTTGGGATACTCGTTGAAGGCAGTATCAGCTCTCAATGCAAACCACCACTGCCTGTTAAATAAGAGGTAGGAATGCCTTTTCTATCTTCATAGCACACAGAAAGATTGTCCTGGTTTATTTTATAAGAAGAAGGTGTTAATGGGTTTATTCTGCAGAGAAAATTTCCCATCTCTCCTTCTTCATCCTTTCCAATAAGATTAAATTATCTTCATGAACAGAGTGATTAAATTTATATTTCACTTACATAGTAGATATTATTCTAAATAAAGCCCCATATTGTCACAACAGTGTTAGGTTAAAAGCTATGGTACATATATGAGCCCATTCTCATGCTGGGAAGTTTAAGTCACTAGAAAAAATAACCTCAGCTGTGAAAAGATACTTTATATTTAAAATACTAAATTATACAAATGCCAAATAGCAAATATAATGGATATAAGACGTATTCTGGTTGCATGGCTCCTAAGTGTGTATGGTAATTTTGACAATTAGAGTCTGCTCTTCATATTTATTTTATCTTGCAACATTGATATGAGGAGCTTCTGCTGCCTGTGTCTTGCTGAGAAAGGCAGTGCCTCTGAGGGCAAGGAAGGCTTCTTCCAAAGACCTGCTGTCTGGAGAGTGGTCCTTGAGCTGATCCTTGCAGTCTGAACAGCCTTTCCTCAGCTGCAGATGGCACACAGTGGTTCACTGGAGTTCCTCGGCTTTTCAAGGAAAGGACTACCTGGATTTTGTCAGATTCACTCAAGACAAGGTTTGGGTGAGAACCTGGGAGGCTCAGTTTCAAACTGATGAAGTTTGTGGTCCCGTAACATAAATAACTAAATGCTTTTGAAGTATCACGTACAGTTTTTCAGTTGTGGGGGCTCGTACTTCATTGCTCACCCAGTGCATTCAGTACATGCATTTATCTTCATCATGTTTTCTGAGCAGTGACATTACCTATTGTCACCACTCTGGATTTTCCTGGAATGTTCTTGTGTTCTTTCATAGCCTGACAAGATTCAGAATACTGAGGACTCTCTCGTACTGAGACATGTAGTTACTTCTTGGCCTACTATTATTGATAACATCTGTCTCAATACTATAATCTAGTTCTCTGCTGCACTGGCAGCCAAGAAATGTGGTGTTTTGGGATCAAAAATATTGCTGGGTTTGTTCTTGAAAAAGTTTTTGTTTCAGATGAAACTATTTAGTTCCCCGTGAATTGTGAAATTAGGTCAGTTTCACTGACACAGAACCAAAATATTTTCAAAATTATTTTCAAACTTTTTTTAAATGCTGGAGTTTTCATTTTGGCTTGGATAAAACCTGCATTATATTTCCTTCCTTCCAAGTCTGACCTCTCTCCTGACCAGCCTGACCAGCTTCCCTCCAGAAATGTCTCCATTCACTCTTTGAACAAAACCACTTAAAAACAATTCAGTGAAATTATATCAGCATCCAAATAAAACATTTGGACATCATCACCACGTATCACTTTACTGGGTTTAGTTTGATTTATTTGGATGTGTAGCTCTACTCTTTGAGCACTTTTAAAAAATGTTTTTTCCTAATTGAGGATAAAACAAAATTTGAAACCTAGAGTGTTTTAGGGAAAAAATTCATTTGCAGATTTGTGTTGGCTTTTTCCAGCAATCATGGCTTGTCAGGCTCAACCACTCGGTTTTCCCTCTTGCGTGAATGGCACAAACGCCCCACTCCTCCCACCTGGGCAAGCAGAGTTATCCATAAACGAGCCTTGCAGGACTGGCAGGGGCTAATTACAGGCAACGATAGGAAAGGGGTTCGAACCACCATCAGATTTTACAGGTTCCTGCAGAATGGGAGTTTTTCCTGGAAAAAAAGAAACAAAAAACAACCAACCAAAAAAAAAAAAAAAAACAAAACCCAACCAAAAAAAAAACCCAACAAAAGGAGTTGCTTGATAGCTCTGCTTTCATACTTCTTTCCAATTCCCTCTGTGATCCTGACCCCCTGGTAGGCTCATACTGGGCTACCCTCTCTGTAATTCCCCACCATCCTGGCCTGTCCTGAAATTGGCTAATAAAACCAGCTCATTTAATGCAAATGTCCCGCAGTGAAAATGAAATCCCAGTCTGATAAAACCGAGAGAAGGAGCAGCTGAAACCCGCTCGGAGTTCCCCGGGCCGGGGCTCAGCCAGGGAGCGGCTGCTCGCTGGGGCAAGGGCTCCATCTGCGGGAAAGGACCCGCATCCATCCCTGCCACGGGGATCTGCGGGAAAGGACCCGCATCCATCCCTGCCACGGGGATCTGCGGGAAAGGACCCGCATCCATCCCTGCCACGGGGATCTGCGGGAAAGGACCCGCACCCATCCCTGCCACGGGGATCTTTCCGTCTTGCACAAAGAGGAAATCCCTCGGGGTTTCTCCTTGCCCAAATGCACTGTGAATTACTGTTGGGCCAAGACGTGTTGCCTACAAAGCCCACACAGGAAAACCGACTCAGTGCATGTTCCAGCAGTGGGCAGAGCGAGCCTGACTGCAGCAGTGACACTGCTGGGGGCAGGATTTTTTTTTTTCTGTGGTGTTACATTACTGCATCTTTAGGGCTTGCCCAGAACCAGTACCTATTCAGGTTATCTGAGTGTTTCCTGTGTGAGAGCAAACTAGGAAAGCTTCTGTTCTCGTTCTTTGTTTCCATCTGCATTCCCACTCTTCTGTTTTTTAAAGTTGGCTGTAGCCATATATGCAAAGCATGGGCATTTGTTGTTGTGTCTGTGAGAAGGAACATGCTTTCTGTACATGACCCCTGCCATGGCTGAATCTGATCCAACACCACTTAGCAAAGGTGGCAGCTGTCATTCCTAGATGGTTTTACAGTGGGAGAGCAGCTGAATGTCAATGCTCCTGGAAATGCCTAGCAGGATGAACATTTTCTCACAGCAATTCTTCATAACAATCCAGCAGGCAGTTCCCTGTTGCTTGTTTTTTTTTACTGCCTCATGAAAATTTTCTGTGACATGTCATTTTCTGAGTTAACATATGGCTAAGTGCAAACCCTCTGTTCAGAAAAGGAGAAATGTAGCTCCCTGGTAGCTGGGGTGCCTTCTGCCATTATGAAAACAATGTTTTGTTTTTGGGGACAGAGACTTCCATTCCATAGCTGCTGTCTGTTATTTCTCTCATCAGCTAGTGAAGAGTCCCATCCATTGCCTTTATTGTTGGATGGTCTCAATGGGATTTATTTTTTTCTGAAGAAGATCCAAGATCAGTTCCTTGTTGAGAAAAGAGAGAACATTTTGTTCAAGGTCCCCACACATGTCCCGCATTTTGCAGACTAGAGACTTTACAGGATACCCAGCTGGCTTGTGAAAATGACTCCTTTGGGCCTTAGAGGCTATGAATCCAGTGATCTCTTCACATGGAAACCTTCCTATAGCTTGGCAAATGGTTTAGTAGGAGCCCAAGGTCCACTGACTCTGGGTGAAATTTGAGACAGTCCTGTAATTAGCTCTGTCTCAGTCTGTGTAACCTTTTTGTCAGAAAAACAACAAACCTATCAGGTCGGTGTCCATACAGCCACAGGCAACAAAATCCAGAGTTAGCACAACTGAAATACACAGAGTGTCCAGTTTTCAAACCACATCCTCTCCTAGCCACTGCTGTGCCAGCTGAGCAGAGCCAGCCCTCAACACCCAGGCAGATTCCCTGCCCCTGCCACTGCCCCTCTTCTGCGAGGCTGTGCCACCCCTCCTCCTCCTCATCAGGTTTGTGGGGCAGGGTTCCATATGTATAGGGAGGGACCAAGCCAGGGTTTGCTCTGGGGGGTGTGTGAAGGGCTGCAGCACATCTTGAGTTTCCATCCAGATATTCCTCTGAGCACTTTTGGTGACTTACTCAAGAGATGGATACTGAAGAGAGGATTTCCAGGCCTTTGTTTCAACAGGATTTTTATTCCTTAAAGTAGATAATGTAATTCTACGGAAAATTAAAATGAAATCTTGGAAAGCAGCCATGGTCAATGTAAAAAAGTGGTAGCTTTTTTACCTGAAGTATTAGCAGGAATCTCTTGTGCCTTAACAGCAATCCTTTTAACTCCATGGATTATTGCATGTGACCGAAAGATGTCTCCTAATTATTATCCACATGCAATTCACCCTGACTGTACCAGGAGAAGGACTTTCCTTGCTAGAGCAGGTCAGTTTCTGGTTTAAGTTTTCTTATGAGACCCATCACAGAGAAGGTAGGAAATCCTTTTTCTGGTGTCCCTCTGTGCAGATAACTGCTGGCTTCCCCTGCAGAACGCCAAGGCTCTCACCCTGAGCAGCGTCACTGCACCATTTCCCCCTCAGTGTTACCCAAGTAAACATTTCCATAATAGGTATCACAAAAGCTCTCTGGGGAAGGAGAGTATGCACTGTAACGTGGGAAGGTTTCCTTTGCTTGCTTTCAGCACTGCTAACGGGCATGTCCTTGCTGTGCTCTGATTAATTGCCCTGCTTTTATCGGGATTAGCACATTTAGCATTAGGCTGGCCAGCTGTCAAGCTGAGCTCACTCACAGCGGACAAGTACTCATTGCCTTCGTGACTTCTCATCTCTGACTGATCATCCCAAGAAAATATAAGGCCCAAGTCTTCCAGCCCTGCTTATTCAGGGCACAAAATATTTCACCCCCCTGAAACTAATGGGCTTAATTAACCTAATGTGGAGAGAGCATTGCACAACAGAATTTAATAACTTTTTTGTTTTGTAAAGAAAAAATGGTATGCAATTTAGATAGTGGGCTTGCTTGTGCATCCAATATTCAATCACATGTGATTCTAGAGGAGGAAACACCTATTGGACAAATTGGATATCACTTTGCCTACTTCTGAAATGCAACAGAAATTGGGAATGCAGGGGAAAGGGGAAAGTCTTTGCATCATTATTTATTACTTCACTCTCACTGTGGAGAGAGCAGACACTGCTGCCATCCAGAAAGATAATTTGGAAGAAAAGTAAAACTTACCCTTCCCTCTTCTTGATGATGGGGAATGAATTCTTTATCTTAACTGAGATAATCCTGCTGTGATGTGAGAAAGTCTAAATCCACATTAGGTTCCAGCCCTCTATTATGTAGCAGCTTGGCACACATATGCTTTCCTTTACTTTATGGACCACCTCACCTGGTGCTGCTTCACTATGTTGGTTTTATGGGTTTTGCCAGTGCCAATAATGATAGAATTCTTCTTTTCAGGCAAAAGAGCTGTGGAAAGATATTACAGTTTATCGAGGTTAGATTCTTTTTCAGATTTCAGGGATAAACAAATGTGGGCGTGTACACTTGGAACCCAGTCCAGATTTCATGAAGACCCCTTAGTCATCAGGTAACTTGATCTGCTGGCAGACTGCAAAGCTTGAGCTTTGATTCAGAAATAACATTACTGAATTGAGCTCTTTCATGCTCCTGTCATACTCCTGCCATCTGTAGCAAAACCCCTATCTATACTATCTAGAGTTCACATGTCTCTTTGAGACAGTTGGTTTCTGGCAACAGGGAAGGAAGACCACAACCCATCTCTTATCATATTGTCATCCATTGCTGCCTACTAGTTTGTCTCTTCCTCTTCTGAAATGTGAGCTCTATTGGGAGCTCTGTCCACGGTGCAAGAAAAAAGAATAGAGTTCCAGTACCAGAACAGCCATTACAGTCTATGTCTAATAATTCTGACTTCTAGAGATTCAGTGTAGGTAAGTTCAAACAGCCTAAAAAGCATAGCATAGTTGATATAGCACAAGTATTTTGATTGTTCCAAAATGTCTGGTACACAGATGCTTGGATTTTTTGCAGTTGTTTCTTGGTAAATGTTGTTAAGATCCGAGATCATTGCAACAAGGTCAGCTGATGCTCTCTCTGACATTTCCAGGCTTTTTACTAAGTAAGCCTCATGGGAGCCTTTTCTGGGTTAAATAAGCCAGAGCTGTGCCCTGTTTGTCACTACTGAAAGTCACTTTTCCCCTTTTTGGTACGTGCCATCATTTAGGTTTTTTCAATCTTGTAGCTTCCTTCAAAACAATAGCCAGCTGGTGGATCTGCAGAGTGCACATTTGGGAAATTTTCACAAGATGCTTTTGTTCTTTTCTCATAATCAGGGTCTGGCTCTGAGCTCAGGGTCCTAGAGGTGGGTCTCTGTATTTCCTTTTCCAGGTACTATCAAGGTTGATTAATCTAACTGGCAGATGAGACCAAGGAAAGGTTAGACTGTAAGTGTCAATGGATTTCCCAGAAAAACCATGGATGCCCCATCCCTGAGAGTGTTCAAGGCCAGCTTGGATGGGGCTCTGAGCAACCCAGTGAAAGGTGTCCCTGTCCATGGCAGTGGGGTTGGAATTAGGTGACCTTTAAGGTCCCTTCCAGGCCAAGCTAGTCTATGTTTTTTTTTTTTTTTTTTTTTAATATGAATGGAAAAAAAATGTAATCATGGCATGCTGTAGCATTCTGAGTGTTCTGGGTTAAGTAGCATTATTGATTGTTTTTGTATAACAGCAGCATCTCCAGTTTTAATTTTGCAGAGGAAATTTCTCCATCACTGCTGATGCTGAGAGAGTAGGTACAATGTTAAGTCCAAGACTAATAGCCCAGAGCAAGTGTGACTTCAGAGAAACCAAAGCAGAGGAGGAAAGGTTGCATGGAGGAGCCAAAGTGCTAATGTTTCTATGATTAATAATCACCTACTGCCTGTTCCACTTTACCAAATGCTACTGAAAATAATGATGTTCCTTCAGCATGATGAGTTTCCCCCAGCTCATCTGAAAATCTCTTCATCTGGGTATCTTGGCTGACTTCCACTTTGGCTGAGTAGAATTGTTCCGTCATTGTGAAACCACTTGAGAATTTGAATTGAACAGGACAAAAGGAGAAAACAAAGCCCAGAAAGAGCAAATGGCAGCTCAATTTGAAAGAGACTTCATGTAAGCAGAGAGGCCAAATCTAGCCAAAGCTAAAATGCTACAGGGTCTAAAGTTTCTTTGTAAGATCTGGATGATCATTTTTTCAGAAATATGTCTTTCTTTTATGAAGAAAGGTTCTTTTAAAATGTTTGTGTTTTTGTGCTTACCAAATCAATCCCCAAAATCTTAATCACTGGCTTTATATTTCTTTTTAAAATTCCCTCTCAATCGAGACGATGGCAGTTGAATATGTTCATTAGAACCAGAGCTTCAATACACCCATGTGTTACTGCAAATGTTTTCCTCAAAACAGTAAATCTGTATTACTGAAATTCTGTATTACTAAATCTGCATATTTTTTTTCTACACTTTATCTTTATTTATCAAATTAATTGTATTCAAGCCAGCATAAAATTCTGGCTTTGTATTTAGTCCAAGTTTAGTATTATCCCAAAGTTTTTGAGTGAGGATGCTGCTATATTACATTATGTTACTTTTAGGTAGGCTTTAAAAGGCCCTGCTGAAGAGCAGAGGCTCCATGTGATATAAGTAGAGTGAGGAATCTGTATATGAAAATAAAAGGATCTAAAAATCTAAACTCTAATCTGAGTACATAAAGGGTGAGGGGAATCCAGGCACAGAGGAACAAAGTGAGTGAAAAGTCCTCACTACAGCCAGGGTGAAAGCCTAGATTCCTGTTTGCCTCTGTCCCTTTCCATCAGTAACAGTTTTTTCTGTGCTACCTTGGCCCCTTACCAACTCAGCTGAAGAGAGTTTGGCCTTTATCTGTGATTTCTGCAACCAGGTGGTTCACACTGTCAGCTTGCTGGCCTGTGCATGGAGGGAGTGAGAGAATATTTGGGCATCCTTAGGCCTGAAGTCCCTGATGGGGTAGGACAGCAGTCTGTCCACTGCCAGGGAACTCAGTGTGTCCTTCCTTGCAGAGCATGCCTGTCTCTGGCCAGTGGCAGTGGCCCAGTCAGATCCAGCCAGCCTGAGGACTGGGCTTTGCATGCAGTCCCACTTCTGAGGAGCATCATCCTCTCAGGCTGGCTTTGGGCTCACAGAGTGCAGCAGGGAAAGGATGCAGCCCTGCAGCCACCACAGCTCCTCACTGCTGCTGCTGCTGCTGCTGCAGGGCAGCACAACAACGGGCCTGGGCAAGGGAGGGTACCACTCCTATCTCCAAGAAATCCACTTACAAGTAACTTTCCTGTTTCCTTCTAGTGGGGGCACTACATTTGTCCATACCTGGGGCAAGATGAACAAGGTGTGCTGATGAGAGGGTAAATGCAGAACAGAGAGATGTAGCAAAAGAAGGAAGCTTGTTCAGCTGAACTGTGCAGCCTGTGGTTGTGTTTTCAGTGCACAGGATGGGGCAGCTGCTGGCCTCTGATGGTTTTTATAGAGCACGATGTGTCTCAGCCCTTGAGGTTACAGTGGCATGAGCTGAGTCCATTTCAGCCAGGGAAACCTGGGACTTGGCTTGAGTGATAGGTAAGAAACTGTCACAGAAAGCATGAGAATTTGGGAAGAGGACAGGAAAACTAATTTATCCTTATGAATTGCTGGAAATGGTGGATAGGTCATTAGGGGCTGTTACTTACAGAGACCGTGTTTGCATTTTTTTAAAAGTGTTTTAATTGATAAACAAAAGGAAGCACACTTTTCTCCCCTGGAGTAAATGGGGCATTTATTAAATATGTAACACCCAAATTAATATCCTGCAAAGGGGATAAACACTTGATGTGAAGTTAAATATTGAACAGGCCTCTCAGATACTCTGGTTTCATGGACAAGTGCCAAGTTGTCATCAGTGACAAAATGAAATGTGGATAAATAACCTTAATGTCTGAGAGTGAGTGATAGCCCAGATGTGTTTAATGGGAACAAATGTCACACCCCTGTGTGCACTGAATGTAGTTTGAAATGCATTGCTAACATCAGCCCATGTACAGAAGACATTCTGTTCCAAAGTGTAAAAACTCATTCTGAAGTTCATGAGTCCAAGCTGAATCTGCCTGGGACAAGAGATAGCAAAGTCTAACAAGTAGCACGAGCCAGATGGTGCCTGCATGATAGATGTCCTTGTCCATCAGGGATATAGTGCACAAAACATATTACACTAAAATTATTTGTGTCTTTTCTGGATTTAATTGCTTTCTTTGTAAGAGACATGAAAGAGTTTTATTCAGGGGTGCTTCTGGATAGGAGAAATGCAGCTGACACTGAATTTCTGTCCCTGCACCACACTCAAGCTACTATTTGTTTTGAGCAGATGCCTTAGAAAAAACAAATCCAAGTGTGTCTGTGCACCTACACAGAGGAGTTTGTTTGTTTGTGCCCAGTGGTAAAACTGTCTCACTGAGGTGCCTGTGTGGTGTCAGGGCTGGCTGGGCTGGGCAGCCCAGCAGGGAGGATGGCTCCCTCTTTGTCAAGCCCTGACCACAGCTCTCCAGCTCAGCTGCCACTGGGGGAAAGAAGAGACACCTTCCTCAGCAGCAGCTCTGCTGACAGGGATTTCTGAAATGAAGCAGAAAGGTAAAGAGGGGCTGAGGCCTCATGGACTTACCAGCAGAGAGCAGAGCCAGAGCCAGCCTCAGGAGTGACGTTGGCTGCTGAGGCTTCCCCAGACTGGGTGGGTTCCCAGGCAGCTGAGAGGCCTCAGTGCAGGGCCATGGCAAGGTGGGAGCATCACCACCACTCAGTTCATCTCCTACCCTGGAGGTCAGCTTTCCACTCTTTACAGACTTAGCTGCCCCAGTTCAGTGTTTAGAATCCCAGTGTTGTCTGGGTGAGGAGCATGTGGTGACTGATTTGCTCCCTTAGTAAAACAAGGTTCTCTGGTCTGGGTTGCATTTCTTCCCCTCATTTTTTTTCAAATGGGGGAAATTAACTAACTCAAACGAATTAATTTAAAATGTTTTCAAAACTGGCAGGAGAAAAGTTGAAAATAAGGGAGGGGATGTGAAAGACTGGAGCATTAATAACCCATTAGACCCCATGTTTTGTGGGCTTTTCCCATCCCTGATGGGTCAAGACTGTGACCATCACTTTGGCTGATGAACACAGACAATGCAACAATCAAGTCTTGTCACTGGATCCACAGGAGTTGATATCTTTCTACTCTTATCCCTTCTTTCTCTTTCTGTCTTTTCCTCATACTTCCTTAAGTGTTATTTTTATGCTTTTATATGCTGTATTACCATAGGTAATAGCAACAAAAAGGGCTATATACCTGCTTTCCACTGCAACCAAATTTTTACAAATAAACATATATATATATACATACATACATATATATATATATATGTATGTATTTATAAACACTGACCACTCAGTGTCATGTCACACAAATCTGTCCCTAGGGATCTGTTACCAAAAACCTGAGTTACTCTTGCTTGGCAGGTCATGCCAGGGGAGAAGCACTCTTTCCTCAAGAACTAGTGCTGATTCAGGTCTGAAAAATAGGACCTTTGGATAAATTATTAAACATAATTTTTGCTTTCAGAACTTTGGCTGTTCCTTTTCCAGCTTCATGTGTAAGACAAAGGAAGGTTTCAGGCTTGGAAGGAGCAGTGGACACTGAAGAAATTTTTTTGGGTCACTTTGCCATCATTGTCTGAGTCCCTTTCAATCACCTTAAGCTCTTCCTCCTGCGGTGACCTTGGTGCTATTTTGGGTCTCTGGCCATGGCTGATCCCAAATTCTGTCATTTGGATGGACTTGCCAGCATGGATCTGGTTCAGTATGGTTTGTTTGGTCTGGTGTTCAAACAAGTTCTGTGTTGGCTCCAATCAGCTGCTTCCTGCTGAAAATGCCATTTTATGAGGCTTTTAGGAATTTTTGGCCAGCTGAGATGTCTTCTGTAGTTCAGAGGACAGCCCCTCAAGCCCACTGCTTCTAAAGTAAGGGAGCAAAGAGGGACAAGTTGGGGTCAAACCCAGCTAGAGTTTGTATGTGAGGAGGCTCCAGGGGAAAGGATAGCTTCAGTCTGTCAGGAGGGAACTCATTAGGCAGGAGGATGTTCATGGGTTCCTGCAAGCCTGCAGGAGTGCTGCCTGGCCACAGCAGGAGGAAATCATGCTAATGGTTGCTTTTTTCCTGTTATCTGCAGGTGATCTTTGAAAGGTGTTATGCTTCTCAGAGGCCTGTTTCCTAGTGTTTCCTTTTTATTTTTTTGCCATGTGACTGGTTTTAATGTATGCATCACCTTTAATACAGTGATAAGAGTCTACAGTGCATTATAAATATCTCTTCTTAAATCCAGGAGGAATATCAGCATTCACCTGGCAAATTTCTGAATGTGGAAAGAACCAAAACCTCTTTCCTAATTTTAATACATAAAATACAAATATTACGGGTTTTAAAATTTATTTTGGTGTCCTCTTTAAGGTAGTCAATTCAGTCCTGAACACTAATTTTTCTCCTCATGTACAAGAGGTATTTCTAGGAACTGATAACTCACTAGGGTTTTTTAAAAGTGTTGTGAGGCTTATTAAAATGATTTTTTTTTTTTACTTAAGGCAAACGAGAAAGATTAAATGATTTAAAGAGCATCTTCCTTTCTTTTCAGAAACCTGCTAACAGTTCATATTTTTAAATCATTAGAAAATGTTCATATTCTTCAGTACATAATTAACAGACTTGCAGATCTGACAGATAATAAATTATTTTCAAATTCAGTTAGTTTAAATATTTTAAAACCTTATATATACAGTAGTGAGTGGAAATAACTTTTCCTTGAGAACCTTGTTGTGTTTCACCACATACAGTTTTGGGATAGTGGTCTTCAGTTTAAGAGCTAACACTGCTATTCTTGCATGAGCAGAATCTGATTCTTCCTTGCTTTCAGTCATATGAACGTGAGGGCTGTTCCCTGCACAATTCTTGCTGTTTCTACTGTGTCTCAAAAGAGAAACTCAAAGGTTGCCCTTATGCTGCCTGTGGTTCTGCTGTTTTACTGTCAGTGGTGATTAATGCAAGGAGAATGGAAAAAATGTGACTTCCCAGAGGTGGTGGTGCAAACCTTTAGCTTGTGCAACACCTTGATTCTCTCTTGTGGTTTTAATACCCAAACAGGATGGTGACTGAAATGAAGGTTTGACATGAGATCTGATTTCCAGTGTTTTTCCTCTGTCTGGAACTTCAGGCAAGACCTCACTCCATATTCAAATCTGGTCCTGGGGTTAAATTAATTGTGATCTTTCTGGTGTCCTTTAAATACATGATTCTCCCTTAGCTAGATTAATTAGAAAAAAAGCTTAGCTGTTCGGAGGAGACATGAAATTCTTCAGAAGAGGAGATGTGTGCATTTTGTGTCCATAGAAATATGCACAGAGAGGGAAGGTGTAATGGATTAGGAATAGTTCTCCCCAGTTCACTGCTCCCACTGGGACTCTCCAAACCATGCACTGCTCTGGAGAGGAGAATTGGAGCCAAAATAGGTAAAGATCATGGGCTGAGATCACAGTAATTTACTGGAAACAGCAATGAGATAAGAAATGAACAGTTACAGTTACAATACTAAAAACAGAGGGTACAAGAAAAGAAATTATCCACATGGAGCCCCCTCCTGACAATGGACAACTCTGGACATCTCCCTCCACCATGCTTACTTGACCAGCAGGAATCACTCCTCCCTGAAAGAGAGAGGAAGCTGAGGTGGTACAGAATAACCTCCAGGTCCTGGCCATGCCTCTCCCAATATGCAAAAATTAGCCCTGACCTGGTTGGGACCAGGACAGAAGGGTATTAATCACAGTCTTCTGCCACCACTAGGAATGGCATGTCAATTACTTCCATAAAGTCACCAAAACCCCTCACATTCAGGCTGGATTTTTTGTCACTGTTTTTCTTGGGAGGCTCTTCCAGTAATTCACTGTGGCACACTCAGGAAAGACAAGCAGGAAAGTCAGGCAGGGAGGAGGAGGAGGAGGGATGCCCAAGGCTTAAAGGAGCAGGTTGGATGTGTGGAGTTCTCCTGTGGGACAGCTGAGGGACTGGTGGGAGCATGTGGTCAGAACCAAGTGAAGAGAAAGAAGAGCAGCAGCACGGGGGGACCACATTACCATGGGGTTAGACTGAGGGAGGGCACCTACTTAAAACCTTCAAGGGAGTCTGGGGGAGGCTGGTGTTCCTTGGGGCCACGAACCTCCCTGTCACTGCTGGAGGGGCAGCATGTTAGGACACATGCAGGAGAATGTTTCTGGATGGTGCCAGGGACAACTTCTTGATACAGGGTCTGTTTGGGCCGTCCCATGGGATCACACTGATGGATTTGCTGTCCCTTTCAAGGACACACCAGCAGGGTAGGTGCTGACCCGTGGTAGCCTTAGCTATGGTGAGTGTGAAAGAGAGGAGATGAAAATCCCGAGGGGAGGAAGGGAGGAGCTTTGCAAAGCCCAAATGTGGGGCGTCAGGTGAGCAGCTGGCATCTTGTCTGGGGTGCAGGCAGCTGAGATCACAGAGGAGCAGCTCTGAAGGGTGAAAGAGATAAGGGGAACTGCCATGACTACATGGACCACATGAGAACAGTTCATCCTGATACCTGGGAAAACAAGCACATGTATCAGCAGCCTTGCTCAGCTAAGCCAAGACCTCCTGACAGAACTCCTCTGGAAAATGGCCACATAAAGGAGGCAGAAACAGGGCCAGGCTACAGAGGAGGGCTTCAGAAATATTGCCCAGGCTTTCAAGGGTGGGGTTAGGAAAGCCAAGCTCAGCTGGAACTGGAAGGGATGTCAAGAGCAAGACGAAGATCTTCATCCTCTGCATGAGCATTGGAAGGCCAAACACGGAGCTGTGTGCTCACTGATCAGTGGGGAGAGTGATTTTGTGGCAGTGGACACAGAGAAGACCAATGCCTTCTGTGCCTTTGTCTTCAGCACCAAGTTCTTTCATCTTTTAGTGCTTTGCAGAGCCCTGGGCTACCCAGGACAGGAAAGACATGACGCAATTGAACAAATTCAGCAGACGCACTTGCCCTGAGTCAGGAAGCTGAGGAGTCTGGTCTTGTTCAGCCTTGAGAAGGAAAGGCTTCAGAGGAGGCCCAACAGCAGCCTACCAGGACCCAGCAAGAGGTTTTCAAGAAGGCAGAGCCACTCACTTCCCAGTGTGGCTTTATGGGAGAATGAGAGACAGTAGGTGTAAGCTGTAACAGGAGAAAAGGTGGGATAGACAGAAATACTTCTCTGGGAAAAATGAAGAGCTGGAGCAGGTTGTCCATAGAGGTTGTGCAATTTCCACTGAAGATTTTTAAGACCTGATGGCTTAAAGCCCTGAGTAACCTGGTCTGACCTCAGAGCTGACTCTGCAGCTTGGATTAAATGTCCTCCCGTGAGTCCTTCAAACTTGAATTGTTGTCCGTGATTCATTTCATTAATATTTTAAAACTACCTTGAACTTCTAGCTAAATTTATTTCTGATCTATTTGTGTCCTTGAGTTCTTCTGCCATCTTAGGCTTGTCCTTTGCCTAAAATAAATTTTCTTCTGCAATGTATTAGCTGAGAACAATAACATTCCCTCTCGACTTTTGTTAAGCAGAACAAGCCATGCTCTTCTAATTCTGCACACACCCCTCCTCCCCTCCCAAAAGTGACTGAATAGAGTCCCTGCTCCTTTCTCATCCTAATATCCTCTCTATGCACCTGTTCTCATTTTAATTCATCTTCTGTCAGGGAGGCGATTACAGCACTGCAAGTACTGCACAAATCCAAATACAA
Organism: Rhipidura dahli; assembly: GCA_013399225.1. Classification (NCBI taxonomy): domain Eukaryota; kingdom Metazoa; phylum Chordata; class Aves; order Passeriformes; family Rhipiduridae; genus Rhipidura; species Rhipidura dahli. The sequence goes on along the minus strand of VXAC01004743.1, from coordinate 981,841 downwards.
GGTCAATGAAAAAATGTTCATATCTTGCACTAGGCACTCTTACTACTGAAAATATTTTGCAGGACAACACAATTTCATTATTTTTTAACAACTGCATCCTGCCTATACTAATCCTGTTGCTGTTTATAATTTCCTGATCTTGTTTTCTACACATGGAAATACAAAAATGCAGTCACATGAAAAATTATTGTGCCATAGAAATTAATATTGAGTTATCCTACCATTAAAAAGGCTTTTGTGATATTTGCCAATATTTGCCATAAACATTTCTCTTACTTGCAATTTTCATTTCTCTTAGCTGGACGTTTTTTTTTTTCACTCAGAAATTGTTAAAGTGTTCTAGACCCAGGTGTCTTTCAAATATTTGTACACAGAAATATTGTTCTCTCTTTTTTTTTTTTTTCTGGTGAGTATTTTTCCCCCCAGCTCCCTACTTATTTGAATGAGAATGAAAAAGATTTCTTTACAATAAAATGTTTTCATATAGTTCTTAATTTCATTTTTAGTATCCTGTAAAAGATCATTTAAATATTCTTTAAATCCCAGAGATTACAAGTTCTTAAAAGTGGAGCATAAGTATATTGATCAGAACATACTTTATTATGCTGGTTTTTGAGATACTAACTGTGATCTCACTTTGGTCAAGTGGAGCTGTGGTCCTTCTGGGAAAGCAGCCTTCATTTAAGTAGTAATTAAGAGCAAGTATTTCCCAGAGATATAGCAGGCTTCCCAAGTCAGTTTCATCCTTTATTCCTCCCCAGATTCCTCCTTTGGGAAATTGTTTAAAGATAACCTAGAAGTGAATTCTCATAGTTTCTCAAGGAAATTGCCTGTGGTATGCTGGTAATTTGCCATGCAGGAGATAAACTGGCTTTTTTGAGATAGCATTTTGTTCCTTCATGGCTTATGTACTGCTTTTCACATGAGTTGGTTAAAGAGCAGTAAGGCATCTGTAGATGTAATAAGTAACTATGAGCTTGTGAGACTGTAGCACAGAATGCTGGGCCCTGCATAGAGTTCACTGGATAAATGTTTATGAATATAGAAGAAGCTTTTAAGCACCAGTGCTTAAATTATTTCTATCTCCCTTCCAAGTGTAGTTACAGAGGCCTCCTGTGTCTGGTCATGGCATGTAAGCCTCTTGGAAAAGGAAGGCATGCACTGATTGCAGCACCATCCTGTTGATTCATAAGAGGGAATTTTCCAGCCTCAGCACTCCATCTCCTGCACAAAATAAAATTTTTTAGCCACTGGATAAACTTATTTTGAAACAGAAAAATGTTTATCTGTGCACTGGGTACAGGTGCCCAGGGGGTCAGGTGAGGATGGGAGCTGCAGAGGTGACCACTGTGAGGAGAGGCTGGGACTGCCCCATGCCAAACAGAGTCAGTCCCAAGCAGAGATTGCCCTGTGACCCTGGAGAGGTCCTGCTGGAGCAGGTATTTCCCTGTAGACCCTGGAGAGACCATGGTGGAGCAGACATCCACACTGCAGCCCCTAGCAGACATGTCCTGAACTGTAGGCCATGGAGAGCCCATGCTGGAGCAGGTTTATGCTGAAAGACTCATGGAGAGGCCCAAGGCTGGAGCAGTGAAGTGTGAGGAGAAGAAAGGACCAGCAAAGAGGAGCTATAGTTATATAGTTATAGACTGATTGCAGACCCCCATTCCTCATCTTCCTGCACTGCCCAGTGGGCAGAAGGTAGAAGAGTTGGGAGTGAAAGGTTGAAGCTGAGCATCCAAAGAGGAAGGGTGGGTGGAAGGAAGGTGGTTTATGTTTTATCTTTGATTGATTTTAATCGGGAATAAATTAAAATAATTTTCCCTGTGCTGTCTCTCCTTTTGCTTGAGCCAGTAGCTGGTAAGTGATGCCCTTGTCTTTGTCTTGACCCACAAGGTTTTTCATCCTATTTTTCCCCTCTCTTCTGTTGAGGAGGGTGACAGAGAAGCTGGGTGGGGATATGACAGCCATGCAACGTCAAGCCAACATTCCATCCTTCACCCAGTTCTCTTCAACATCTGCACTTATGACTTGGGCACAGGACTCTAAATACATTTGCTGATGACACTAAATTGGGATGGGGCTGTTGACCCTCTCAAGGGCAGAGAGACCCTGCAGAGAGACCTTCACAAGTTAGAGAGGTGGGCAATCATCAACCGTATGATGTTCAACAAGATCAGGTGCTTGATTCTGCACTTTAGTCAGGGCAACCAGTGATGTGTGTATAAAAGGGGGAATGAGATGCTGGAAATAAATGCTGTGGAAAGGCACCTGGGGGTCCTGGTCAGTGGCAAGCTGACCATGAGTCAGCAGTGCCCTGGCAGCCAGGAGGGACAACCCTGTCCTGGGGTGCATCAGGCACAGCATCACCAGCCGGGCAAGGGAGGGGATTGTCCTGCTCTGCTCTGCACTGGAGCAGCCTCACCTCCAGTGCTGGGGGCAGTGCTGGGTGCCATGATATAAGAAAGACATTAAACTATTAAAGCGCATCCAAAGGAGGGCCATGAGGATGGTGAAGGGTCTGGAGGGGAAGGCAAATGAAGAGCAACTGAGCTCATTTGGTCTGTTCAGCCTGGAGAAGAGACTGAGGAGAGACCTCACTGTTGTCTTCAACATCCTCGTGAAGGGAAGCAGAAGGGGCAGTGTGCTGGTTAAGGTGGTGGTTACTGCAACTGTATCGAATAGTGGGGCATCTGGCATTATGTAAATGCTATGGAATAAGGGGTGGAATGTGCTGGGTTTGGCTGGAGTAGAATTAATTGTCTTCACTGTGGCTGATATGGGCTGGCTTTTGGATCTGTGCTGAACACAGGGTTGATAATAGAGAGATGTTTTTGTTGTTGCTGAGCAGGGCTTACACAGAGCCAAGGCCTTTCCTGCTTTCCATACTGCCCTGCTGGTGAAGAAGCTGAGTGCTCAGGAGTTTGGGAGGAGACTCTGCCAGTCCAGGTGACCCAGTCTGACCAAAGGGATATTCCAGACCATGTGACATCATGCACAGTATATAAAGTGGGGGGAGGAAGGATGAAAGGGAAGGATTTGTCAGACAGCATTTGTCTTTCCAATTAACCACTATGTGTGATGAGGCCCAGCTCTCCTGGAGGTGGCAAAACCTGTCTGCCCATGGGAAGTGGCCAATTAATTCCATTTTCATTTGCTTATGTGGCTCTTGCTTTCCCACATAAATTGCCTTTATCTTAATCCATGAGTTTTCTGGCTTTTACCCTTCTGATTCTCTCCTATGTCCCACTGGTGGGGGCCTGAGTGAGTGGCTGCCTGGGGCTTGGATGCTGGCTGGGGTTAAACCATGACAGGCAGGTCCCGGCCTCTTCACTCTCATGCCCAGAGACAGGAGTCAAGGAAATGGCCTGAAGCTGAGTCAGGGGAGGTTTAGACTGCGAATCAGGAAAAGGTTTTTCACTAGAGGTGAACTGAACACTGGACCAGCCTCCCCAGAGAAGTGGTCACAGCACCACCCTGACAGAGTGCAAGAAGTGTCTGGGCAATGCTCTCGGGCACATGGTGTGACTCTTGGGGTGTCCTGCACAGGACTGGGAGTTGGACTTGATGCTCCAGATGGGTCCCTTCCAACTCAGCATATTCTATCATTTTACAAAATTGTTTTGAGTAAGCTACTGCTCTCAGAGTCATTTCAGCCTTACTTTTCTAACAGGATTATTTTTAACTTCAAAATTATTTCCATTTCCATTTCCATTTGATTAAATTCTGTTAGAATTTTTGCCATGAAATAGAAACAAGAGAAGCAAACTTCACAGCATTGATTATCTGTCATGATATTGGCTTTTTCATATGTTAATATTAAAAATTTTAATATGATTTTTATTATGATGATTTTTAATATTATGATTTGTTCCCTGGCAAAACTAAGGCTCTGCATGATTTATAATTCAGTTTCTATCAGGATTTATTATTATTCCAGAAGTGGTGATGCTCATTTCTTCTTTTATTCCTTTTTTTTTTTTTTAACAGAAAAAGGGACGTCAGTGACCTATAATTAGAATGGTACTAAAAATTCACAGGTTGCTAATTCCAGAAGCACTGCTCAGAACGTAATATCACTTCTGTGCACATTAGGCACAGCACCAGCACTCTGCAGATCTTAGAGACTTGAGAGGCAGTGCAAGACTCTTCCCTTGTCTGTGTCATGCTTGTGTCTGGTATCTTGCATGGACATCTGGGTGAGCTGAAAGAAAAAGACTGCCCATCTCCCTTTAGCTTTTGGAGAACACCCACTGGGCTTCCTTCTTAAAGGCAAAGGACACCGTATCCCTAACTTGCTTTCATACACCTGAACTGAGCTACAAACAACAGCAAAATAAAGACAGAAAAGGAAAAGTATTTGACTTGTGCCAACATTCTTATTCTTTTTGGAAGAATGTTGTCCAGTTTAATCCTCATGAAAGTGGAAAAAAATAACAGTAGTGGATTAAAGCCTGAGTTTAAGAAAATACATTTAAATATATCTTTTTACTTAAAAATGAGTTTCCTCATCATTCAAAGACCTAAGAGTTAAGCTATGTTACATACACCTCAGGTACAAATTGAGAAAAGATTCAATAAATCAGACTATATAAAAAGCAAGAGACTTTTTTCCCCCCAGAAAAATGTATTTGTGTTTTATCTGATCATATAAAAAACATTTAATTTAAAAAAAAGTGTATATATTTTTTCAAGTGTTAATGGTTTCACCATTCATCATAACTACATTCCGAAGTCCTGTAACAGCAGGGCACATTATCCTTATCTGTGTAGCACAATCTTTACACTGAGGTCACTCTCATCACTACTTCCCCAGAGCAGTTATCCTCTGCTGAATCTTCCTGAGGTCTCATGCGGTTGAACAGGTGCAACAACACATAGCCACACTGAAATCTTGGTGAGGTTAACTGTGTTGGATGAACTAAACTTCTGTTTCTAAATGCAGTCAGTGGCAGCCACAATGTCCTCCCTGTTGAGGTTTCTCCTCGATTGCTCTCTTCTATGTCCGTGGCTTTATCATAATTTAACACATCCCAGTGCAGATTCACAGCCCTCCAGCGCTTGAACACTCGATAAACAGATGCACCTTCATGTACTATCAGTCCTGAAAAGCAAGAGGAAAAAAAAAAGCATTTATACAAAATATTTTGAGAGCAAATAGAGATTAGACACATTGTAATGACTCTGCAATTTCCAGATGCAATTAAATTACTCATAACATTAATAATATTATTCAAACAAACTGCACATATGCAATGTGACTGGTTATTCATGTGTTTGGGAGGCAGGAACATGCAGAGGAAATAAAGCTGTTCTGAATGAAAGCTCAGCATAACCAATACTGAAATAATCTGTGCATGCCTAACTAAATAAATAATTTAGTTTTAAGTAAACCAATGCAAAACTGGCAGATTTGTATATTGACTGTTTATGCTAGTGCTGCCCTTGTTCATGGTAATTACTATTTATTTACTGAGATTTGTACTGGTTTGAGTAGACCTTTAAGTAGGTTAGACTTTCTGTAGTAGACAGGATAGACCTAAATTTTAAGAGTGTTCTGTAGAATTCAATACAGGTACAGACAAATATAACTGCTTTCAAATTCCTAATTCAACTTAGGAGAACAGAAGATTTATGAAAACCTGAAACAGCTGTAAGTACAGTGACTTTCCTGTCTTGCTTCTTTGGAACAAGAAGAAATTAAATGTTATTATTAACTACAATGAGCATGGTAGGGATGATAGACTTTCTTCTTTCTCTTCAGTATTCAATAGGAAGAAGTTGCAAATCATCTTTTTGTTGAGACCCAGGAAATGTTTTAAAAGGTCCTTCAAGGAAGATACAAAATTTCTGGGGTCCTCAACAGACCAATCTGCTTATGGATTTCTATGTAGCTAATATTTATGCCTCTTGTATGCATTCAAGAATTATAATTATAATTAATATTTAAAGAAATGAAGCTCCTAACTTTTTGTATGTATGCATATGTTTATGCTTATCCTCTTTATGTGTGAGTATTTCAAATATGGATTTACTGGGGAGACACATGGGGCTTCTGCCTTCTTACTGCTTTATTCCTCAGCCAGCCTGGTTGAGGACACTTACATGGTTCTGAGCAACACCTCCTGTTTTCTCTGGCTCCCTGCTTTGGGAGGAGAGCAATCTGCCTAGCCAAAAACATTTATAAATCTTTTGCCCAGGCTTCTTGCCTAATATTCTCCTACACATGGCCACATCTATAATGTGATTTGGGGTGTCCTTCAGCTGAAGAGATTGTATATCACCTGTTTGTACAAAACAAAATTGTGATTTAAGTGTCTGAGGTACTTTACCATGATTAACTGATACGAGAAAGGAGATGCTCACAGAAAGATGACACAAGGAGAAAGGATGATAAAAATATTTACATTACTCAGATTCAAGTGCAATGATTTGCAGATAGCAACGCCTACTCTTAACACATTTTTAAAGATCAGTACACTGAAAGATGGAGAAACACAAAGATTTCTTTCAGAAGGACATGACAGTGAATGCAGCATCTCTGTAAGGCTTTCAAGTTGCCTACAGTTCATTGAAGCATCCAGTACAGCAAAAGTAACACAAAATAAGCTTAATTAAATAGTAAATATTCTAAATGTATTTTGTAACAGCAAAGCATTTTAGTGGCAGTTTTTCTTGATTGCAAGATTTCTACCTCAATCTTCTCAGATACAGATAAAGCAACCTGTCTTTAAAATTATTAAAATAATAATAATAATAATCAATAATAATAGTCAATTCATAAATGTACCTTCAAGACTGGCTTGATTGTATTAAAAGAATAAATGTGTTTGAACATATATAGATTCTACAAACCAAATTAGCCATGATTTTACTGCTGGGACAAAGATATATCCTTTTGTGTTCTGTTGGATTTCCTATAAAGTGATAAAAGAGATGAGAATAATCTTCCTCAGCCTCTCCCTGGAACACAGCATCATTTGGTCCAACTTCTCACAAGGCTGTGATGAAGCAAAGTTAAAAGAAACCATTTACTCCAAAGTAAAGACGTGTCTGCACTCTGCTAGAACCTGAACAACATACTTCAGAATACAGAAGGAAGTATTTGAGAAAGGATCATTGAGGTACATGAAGTACATTTAAACAGTCAAAATATCTTCCCAAAATTACAACAGAAGAAGTTGTAGGATGACTTCTTTCAGAGAACTCTTTTTTACTGTCTTGGGGCTTTCAGGATTTATTGAAATTATATTTTCAAAGTTTTTAAACATTGGCAAGTATGAGAAATTTTCTTTATAGTGGAAGCTGTCAGTCACATATACTTTAAAAGAGCTACAAAACAAAGGATCAAATACTACAAGCCTTGGAATAAAGTTGGCAGTGCTGAAGAAGAAAAGGAGCACTTTCGTAATTCCTCTCATAAAAAGATTTAGCTTTCTTCTTGACAGACCTACAGATTGAAAAAGACCTACATAGAAGAGGCAAAAGAACTGCAGGGAGGGCGGAGAAGTTCTTCGCACCAACAGTTCCAAGACCACAAACAAGAGGAACTCTGGGTAAGGTTTAAATGCTGGAGATTTTCAAGGTCCAGAGGAGTTCTGATGCTCAAAAGATAAGTAGTTAGTCACTGAAGTGGAGCTGTAAGAAGATGGCAAAAATCTCCTTTCTCTTAAGGGTTCTACAGCAATGAATGTAGATATAAGAGAGAAAACAGGAATAAATCCCTGAAGAATACTGATTTGTTCCTAACACCATAATTTCAACAGCACAGAGGACACAGCTGAACACTTGTAGGGGAAAAAATTATTTGTTTGACTCAGATGATCCCGAGAAATATTAGAATTCCCTACTGTTAGCTGTTCAGATGTTCTGTCCAATGAATATCTACAAAGAACAGAGTTTTAGGATGATGGACCCATCTAAATGTCTTATGGTACTAAGAAGATTTTACCTTTAGGTTTTATCTCTAAGACGGAGGCAATGCTGTGGGATCCAGCCAGCAGGATTATGGAGAATCTTAATTTATTTTCTTTTATCTTATTTTTGCCAAGTACTATTACATTCTTTCATTTTTCATTTTTTTCATTTAAAAATTTTCTTACCCTGACTCACAAGATACTTGAAATTTGTACTACTGAATGTCTTCAGAAGCAGACAATTTGTCTTATTCAGATTTGGTGCTATTAGGTTACAACTTTATCTTATTTATCACACTAATCTTATACATAATTATTTAGGAATTATCCTCCTGGAAACATCACAAGATTTTATCCAGGAATAAAAGATTTTTTCCGAAACAGGCTTTACCTCTGGACAAAATGCCATGTCTTAAAGCTATTCTAGGGCCCACAGATGTAAAAAAAAAAAACCAAAACAAGGCAATCAATTGCTCACAGCATTAAAGTGAAACATGTCCACGCTAAAAATAGTAATATAATTCTTCATAAACTATTTAGAATCAGATCCAGTGTGGGAGGAAAAAAAGTCTTACTGAGTAAAGACATAGAAAATGCAGCTAGATGTGTTCATTGTAACTTCAGCCAGTTGGTTTCTACAACCAAGGAGTTACAGGAATGTTGCAGGGCATCAAGTTCCTTAGCAGGGAAGAAAGAGGCTTTCAGAGGGCAATTCACATCTCGCACTGGCTCCCATCTCTTACCCCCTGGCCACTGTACTACTGGCAACAATCACGTTTCTAGTGCGATGTTACAGCTGTTTTTCACTGTTGGAAAAGGAGCAACACTGTTGTTCTGGGATTGCAAGTCAGCTGTTTCACGTGTGAGAGGTTTTGTTCATGTTAGAACCATTTCTGAGCAGTAGTTATAACTATTTTCCAGTGGAAAAAAAAATATACAATTCTATGAATTTTCTGTCATGCAAAATAATTGCTAGGTCTAGAAAGTAGAATGGCAAAGGCTTGATATACTGTACTTCAGTTGCTAGATAAGGGATTTATATTATTCATTCCTTTCATGAACTCACTCCCTTTGGTAATCTTTACATGGATGGTCTGATCCTAGCACTATCACTGGAATAGCTCTGGCTTTCACAGTCTGTAGTTGTACTTGATCAGTGTTCAAGGTTTGCTTTAGGAAAACTTCTACCAATAGCAAATTTCAAAGAGAACAGCTTTACACTCAGCTTTGATGCAGAAAAGTACAAGGTAATGACTTGTAGAGTTAAATCCAACACTGGTAAGTAAAAACGATTCTGTTTGTCAGGAATAATTGTGGAAAAATTCAGACTAGAAGAAAGAGAACAGTGGATACCAATAAAACATATGCTGGAATGAACTGTACATATTATACTGGTGATCTATAATGTTTGGGATTTTTCTTTTGTTGGAATGTAAAACAAAACACAGGAGTAAAATACAAGTTACATATAATTTCCTTAATAAAAAGTGACTGGTGTGCTACGTATGGTATTTGAGTCGATCACTAGGTAAACAAACTTTTATGTGCCCATTTTCAAAGATGTCATAAAAATAAATCAGTACCTTTAGGCAAACTGCTTTTAAAAATTATAGCAAAACATTTCAAAAAGTGCTTCACACTTTTTGTCTGAAGATATTTACATTTCACAAATGACCAAAAACATTTGTATTGTTTCTGCAGAGGTGCATGGAAGTGTAAATGAAGACAGCTGGAATAAATCTTGGTCATACCACCAGTATCTCAAGCATTATCTTGAAATATGTGGTGCATAGGAAAACCTATATGTCTGCATAGATTTTTCATTGAAATAAAGAATAAAGAGAAATTACAGTGGGAGTAGAGGTATTCACTCTCCGTAAATCCTGTTGAAAACTAAGAGACTGCCACGGATGACTAAAGACAGATGGAAGGAGAGGAGATACTAAGTGAAAACTGTAGCTGGTTGTAAGCATTACAAGCTTTATGATACAAGAGATTATACATAATAATGGTGAAATCCTAAATTAATGCCTTGGGAAGTCACCAGCATAATGCAAAGTGTTCGGGGTTTTTGAAATAATTTGTAAGTAATAATTACATACATCTATGAGAGAATTTTATTTGAATCTTTTAAATTAAAACTATCAATCTAAACCCCCTCACTTTATCATGAAAGAAAAAGATAAAATTGAATAAGGTTGACTATATTAATGACTATTTTTAAGAGTTACAAGAAGTCCTGGTCTTACAAGCTAACAAAATGCAAATTACTTGAAATTATATGCAGAATAAGTGGGTCTGAATGAATCTGGATTATCAAAATTCCTCAATCATCAAACCTTCTTTAAACAGCTTTCTGAATTTTGAGATTCAGTCTAGTAAACTGTTAAGTCATATCTGCAGTGAACTCTGTAACTACAAAACAGTGTTGAAATATCTTTCATTGTAGTCAGTTTTACATATAAATTTCCATGTATTATTTATGAAAGGACTATAAAATATGCATTTATTAAATGACAAGAAAGTCCGTTTGTCCTGTGGGGGAAGACAGCTGTGTGTTTGCTTTGCTCCTGCAGGGTGTAGCTGAGCCAGCAGCTCCACGTGAAGTACACGATAGTTCAGTAGCTTCCACTTCAGTGGTGGCTTGAGCCTGGCTGGCTTGAAAGGCAGCTACAGAACTGCATGTACTAATCTATGGAAGGTCACCTGCCAAATGTTTACTTCTGTGGATAAATACTGTAATATTTCTGATCACCCAAGGATGTTCTTGACTGATTTGGAGTTTAATCTGGTTTAGGCGTTTTAACAGTAAAACAAATGGGAAAAATGAAAATTATTTGAAGTACCTGGTTATTTCAACTAAATGATGCTTACCAAAGTAATTTTTTTACTGGAAAAAAAAACCCAAACAAGCCAGAATTCCATATAAATGAAATGTTTGGAATGCCTGAAGTACATTTTATCTTCATTTAGTGTATTTTTAAACAAAAGCAAAGCCCTCAATATTGAGTGTTAAGTGGGAACAGGTGATATTAAGAAATCCTCATCTAAGAGGATGTGTAGATGATACTTGTCCAAAGTATGAGATTCTGCCTGTTTTCTGTCTGAGATTTGGGTTTACAGAAGAAAGCCTGTGTTACAAAACATACCAGAGCAGGCTTCTCTGACAAAAATTACAAAATGAACAGAACTGCTGATGTAACCAAAATATAAATACTTTTACAGTAATGGGATGGTTCCAATAAAAGATGATGAGGCTTTACAGTTGAAGCAAAACCCTTGATATTAGGAATCACTCTGCTTTTTTGCTCCTTACAGAGCAGAATTCAGCACTGTCCTTCTAATTCCCATACATAAGATTTAGATAACATTTATCTCTCAGAAATGTCAATGCAAACATCAGATGGCATTTCACTTCTGCATTTTCTTGCAATTGAAATTCCATGAATGTGGTTTATGTAAATTAATATTACTAATTATGTAAATTTAATTCTCTAAATTATATAATTATGTAATATTTAATGTAAATTTTCTCTGCAAATAACCGTAACTATTCTAACAATCAAATCAAGGTTGTTTTACCAAATACTAAAGGGATTTCTATTTAAATATTCCTTAGTCCAGTGTAGTTTCAGAAATTTCAGAAGTGGTCAATACAGTGTTGCAGTAAAACGTATTTTCTCTTACAAGATTTCAGCTGAACGACTTGGGACTTTTTAATAGTAAAGCAAGTTACTATAGTTAGCACCGTGTAAGTGTTTCATAACTGTTTATGATGTGCAAAGAACTCATGCCTGACTTCTCCCTCCATTTCTAGCACAGTGACCTATATAAATCTGTGCAAACTAATTTGGGGTGTGCAGTGTGATGACACCTTCAAAGGCTTCTTCTGCACTTCACGATGATACAATCTATTTCAAGCTGGCATCAGAAGACAACTTGACAGTGTGTAATTTTACTAATTATTTTAATAATGCCTTTCATATTTTCATCTGTTTAACTTCCTGAGCTTTGCTAGTTGTCTGTTTTATCAAGAAATTTAAACTGATACTGTTCTCAACACAAAGATTTTGGGAAGACACTGATGAATCTGAGAGTAAAGTTTCTTTGATGCTTTTCTCTCTGCAGTATTTGCAACACTGTAAAAAGCAGCACTTGTGAAAGGTATCAGCTGAGAATAAATCTGCAAAGAACTGGAGTGACAAATTAGAGTGACCAATTAGAAAAATAGAAATAGTCACAGTCTTAAACCACAGTCTGTGCTGTTTAAAGATTTTGAGCTTACCTATGCATACTAGATCCATAAAACCATACATTCCATAGCAGATTTGAAAAAGGATGTCCTTTCTTTGCCATACTGCATAAGGGCTGAAGGCTGACCATAGAAGCCAAGTCACACTTGCTACTAAGAACAGAGATCCTAGGATTACAGCAACCATCTGCACTTTCTCAACCAGTGTTATAGTAATGCTTTGCCACTAAAAGAGAAACAAAGTTGTATAAGATAAAAATGTTATTGTCCATGGTTGCACATTCAACTCCAACCTTTTTCCTGAAATCAGAAATTATTTTAGTATTTACACATATCTTCACAGATATTTACTAGTATCCTTGACATTTTATATATCTTTTTTCCTATTTCACTTTAAAGTGAACTTAATAGTTGCTTCCCCATTTCCTCCAATGTCACTATCAATACCATCTAGCTGTGAACTTCTGAAAAGTTAATAGTTTTATTCCTGTTTTGAATATGTAGGCAAAAAAATAAAAATATTAAGTCTTAGGAATGGAACTCAATTTTTCTTCTTTGGAGGGCAATGAACAGAATAAAAAAAGAAAGAAGACTTTTTCAAGTATGTCTTATGCTAGTGTGACAGGTTTCTTTTCCATCCCTCCCTCCTGAAGTGTGAAGCCATTTTCCACTTTCAGGTTTCTCATCAAAGAAGTTCCAGACATACCAAGGGAGTTGTCTTTCTCTGCATAAACCAGTGTTAACAGCACAAAAAGACACCTGCAACCTAGTGTGGAAGCAACATGAAAACTCAGGAGGAGCCCTGAATATAGACAGCACAAACATTTCTTTTCAGTGCACCCTAACTATGTCCATTTTTCCAGCCATTTTTCCAGGGAAGGCTGTATCTTCCATTTGTGAGGTGACTCTGGTTTATGGTGTGACAAGATTTAAATATAATTGAGTATGTGTACTGACTTCTGTCAAGATAAGAAGAGAAATACAATTCTGTTATAAGAGTCACAAAAGCAAAACACAGCATAAAGAACAAATTGTTCTAGATTACCCTTGGCCATAATTATCTAAATTACATGGGTAGACTCCCCTGCTCCAGCCCCATCACTCATTCCAGGGCTGGTGTGAAGACTTTGTAGACAGCCATCTTTCCTGTTCCTAATTTTGAATGTACCTGCCTCCTTCTATAGTTGAAATAGAGAACAAGTGGACAAAGCTATTGTAATAAGGATTTTCTTACCTCTTTTCCCATCTGACAATAGGTTTTCCTTTTTCCTATTACTTTACTAAAGCCTTCTCTTTTTTACAAATGTTCGGTAACCACTACCATAGAATCATAGGATAAAATAATAATTTAGGTTGCAAGGGGCTGTGGGAGCCCTTTAGTTCAACTTCCTGCTCGAAACATGATCAATGATGAGATCAGACCAGGTTGCTCAGGGGTTTATTCAGTAACACCTGGAAAACTTCCAAGCATGGAGGCTGTTCGGCCTCTCTGTGCAAACTGCTCCATTTCTTGACTGTACTCAGGTTGGAAAAAGTTCTTCAAAAACATTTTTTCTTATATTCAATCTGTTCCTCTTTTGTCCCCTTTTGATAGTTACACTATCTTCCTCCCATCAAGTACCACTGTGAAGAGCCTGGGTGAGCAATGAGTCCTCTGTCCCTGTCTTCTCTTTCAGCTTTCTCTATTAACTTTTCTACCGTAGCTTGATTTGCACGTGGTGCTGCATTCCTTCTCTTCTTGCAATGTTCTAAATATAATAATTTTAAATTACAGATGTGTAACAATTTGTAAATTGTCTATCTTGAAATACTACTCTTTTATAATGAATTCATGAAATGCAGTCTAGCTTTTTCATGGAACTTGAGGGTTTGGAATGGGGCTATTAATACTAAATACTACCTTTTTATGGTATAGCAACTATGGATACTTGTTTTCTTTGTTAAGTCTTTTTAACAGATCAAGAAGGTCATTAACAAGTGATGCATGACAAAATGATGTGAGCTTTTGAGCTTTTCATGACTCAGATGTTACTTGTACACAGGATTGGAAGTTCAGGACTGAAATTCATTGAACTCTCTTTAGACTCCACAGGTTAAACAAAATTATTTTTCTTTTTTCAGCTGACGCTACATAGCATGACTTAGCAGAAAACTGTCAAAAATGCTGTTGGGTATGTATGTCTATCTTCTCTCTTTATCAGTGTGAGACAGACCTGTATTAAATTTCTTTGGAATGCCTGAAATCAAAGTCCATTTACATGAAGTAAGGCTTTAACTGTCACAAAATATTACACTGTCAAATTCATGAAAGCTGGCAATAAATTTAAAAGAGTGTTAAAGAACTGAAATAAACAGCACATCCGTCACAGTGCAATTCCAGCAACGCAGAAGTTCCTAAACTCACTTCACTGTATTTTGATTTTATTTTCTTCATTTTTTTCTTTCAACTTAGATTGCTTGTAGTTATTCTGCAAAGACAGTAATGAACAAAAGGAAATGTAATCCAAACATTTGGGATAAGTAATGTAGCATGCAGTCTATACACAAAGCTTATCTCTGTTCTGGTGTTGTCTGAAAACCAATAGCTCTTCCTCAGAGTCAGCCTCTCCTACCACCTTTTTCCACTTCATGAGGGCTTTTTGTTGTGTTCTCTCAATTCTTTATTTCCAGAAAAACTTGACCTTGAAAAGTTCTAAGAAACACATATATGATCCTCATCTCTTCCTAGCCTCTTCCAAAGAATGTATTCTTGTTACTTTGCTCTTCTCCTGATCAGCTAATTGTCTGTCAAGAATGCAATCAATTGAATCTCTCAACCTCAATGAAGTCAGTAATTCCAGAGATTCATCATATTAGCATGCTATCAAATTACTACAATTACTGAGAAATAGCACTCCAGAGGTTGTAGTTACTAACTCTTTTGCCTTTAAAAATCAAACAACAGTTTCAAAAACCACCCCAAACCAACAAAACAAGAACCTCATCAAAATAAATTTAAAAAAAAAAACAAACCAAGAACCCCAAAATAGGGTTGGATATTTTCTTATGTTACCCAACTACTTTAACCTTTGTGGTGTTCACTGTCTTTGTTCTACAAAAGAATTTTAGTCCTCCAGCTTCAGTATCAAGGTCAGCAATAACAAAGAAATTCAAAAATTTTAGGACATTTTCCTCCCCATTACTTTTAATCTGTAAGATAAACTAATTGATGATATTCCATAGTAGGTGGATGAGGAAGGACGGTGTGTGTAAGACAGAAGACATTTTAGTGGCCTAGAAAGTTTTATGTGAAGCTGCTAACTTGCCTTCTTGTGGTCGGCAGCCTGCCATAAGGATCCAGCACCCTAGGAGAGACAGGGTGGCATGGATTGGTGTCCAGCTCTAACATGTGATGGGCCTGGGGACCTCGTCTTGTGTACAAATGGCAAGAACACTGTGGATGTTCTTGATGGTTAACTTACCCCAGCTGAAATTTCCTCCTCCTTGCCCCTCTCCAAACAGTTTTGATTTGCAACAGTCTGAGACTGCCTCTTGGGAAACAAGTGCCTTGATTGTTTTTCCCCTAAATTTGATGGAGTTTGGGTACAAATTATGAAAAAATGAATAGGTGTTACTGAGATAGGTATATTTTCACATGATGCAGGTGGTATCCTGTAGTTACAATGTTATTCACATGTGGATAGGTTTGGAATGTTCAGTCCCTTTCTTAGACATGACCAGCATTTGCCATTGGACAGTGAGATGAACTGCACAGGACTGTATTGTTTGCTTGCTTTGCATTTCATAACAAGGCTTGTGAAGAGGAACTGGAGTTGTAGTCACACCATTTGCTTCTGCCTGAAGTCTCACAGCATGGCTAACGTGTGAGAATACAACTGAAAGACACCCAGGAACAGAACATACTTTCTAAGAGTAAGATTCTTTTCATAGCACCAAAAGTTAGTTAAACTTTGTGTAATTTCTCACAATTATTTTCTTTATTGTAATCACTGTTATGTTGTTATAATCACTTTACCCTTTAATGCCAAATTAATGGCTTACAATAGAGGTCACAAAAGTAATACAGTAAAAATAATTCAGTGATAGTTAATGTTGAGAAGTTGCATTTTGAATATAACAGGCTAAATTTTTCAACACTGTAAATTGAATGATCACATTATTAGTGTGTCATGACTTAAATCCATTATTTTGACTAGCGTCTTTCTCATTTTCTTCATATAACTTGCCTCAAAAATTTTAATTGCTCATGAATTTAAATAATATTATGACTTTCTAACTTGTTTTTGCTATTTGCTGACTATACATCCCATAATCAGTAACAGTTATTTTACTAAGTATTTTGCCAAGTTAGAAAAGATCGAGACAGGATTTTAGTGTCAGCTTCTGTAAAGTACATGACCCTAAAAAAGAAATACGAGAAAGATTGCCATTTTTGCTCGATAACTAGAAATGGAAAGAAAATGTGAAATATTTTGTATCTAGATAACTATAACAATATTGTAGACTTCAGATATAATATTTAAAAAAACTCATTTAAATTTCTATGAAATAAGATCCCATTGCATATTCCTTCCCATCATGTCTGTAGTGTTATGATGTACCATGCCATCTCAGTTGCCCATGAAAAAAAATGCATTTTATTTTAATATACAATGATGGCAAAAACTTCCTTTGAAAATGGTGTTTTAAACAAAATATAATGAATGCTCCTGTTTTAATGTAATACTGTCTGCCCTTGAAAAATTTCTAGACTTTTACTTCTACTGACACTTCATTATGTTTGGTTCTTTTAAAGTTTTATTTACCACTGGTCTTCCTCTGATAAATCATTTGGGAGTATAGTACATTAATGGTAGTCTAGAGTTCAAATTCCGACCCCAGAAACATTGCTTCTCTTTTCTTCTAAGGTTTCTGTCAAACAAAACCACAAATATAAGGAAATAATTCCTTATTTTTGAGGTTAAGTCTTTCAGAAGTTGAACAAAACATATTGCTTTGATGGACTAATTGTTAAAGAATAAAGTTAATACAGTTACGTACATGTCCTTACTAACATAAAGATGGAAAAATTTTCAAAGGTGTGTCATCCCTGCGATAAATCAATACCAACTCGGCTTTGTTTTAATAATGCCTTGTAAAAGCCCATTGATTATTGCATAATACATGGCAGAAAAGGGATCTAAGAAGAACCTAGACTGTTCTTGTACTTAGAATACATTGCATTAAAATGTCTACAAAGAAATAACGTTTTCCTACATCCTCAATAAAGAACATATGAAATTTCCTTATGGCTACCAAAATGGCAACCAGCTTCAACTGTACCAATTATAATCCAACAAAATTCCTTAAGCCAAAGAGCTGTTACGGGGTTACCCCACTCTGTCCTCTCAGAAACACAGTTTATTATGGGCACTGCTGACTGAGACCTCTCATTCCCTTCACTCATTCTGGAATGAATATTTTACATTACAACAACAATAATGCTTGGCTGTGACCTATTGTAACATAGCATGATTAACCTGAAGACATACCAAATATACAACCTCAAAAACCTCATTAGATTGCTCTAATTGCTAGAATCAACTCTCACAAGAAAAAGTTCTTTCCTATTGTCATTCACTGTGCATTACAGATTTGTAATCTGTGCACATACGAATAAAACTCATACAGAAGCAACAGAACACACTGATTTATGCCCAACGAATTACTTCTGAAATGGCTGTTCCTTACTTTATCTTGTTGGTAGTATATGTGATTAGATAATTAGGGTTTCTAAAATGTTTTGCAGTAAGCACATGTTGACTACAAGATGCAGTATGCAATGATAATTAACTTACTGACCAGGCTGGACAGAAAATGCATAGTTTTAAGGACAAACACACACAAACATTTGAAATGCCATTTTAAGCTATAGGCTTCTCTTTTTATGATTTTTTCTTAAAAGAATCTATGCCACAAAAATTGCAGCCCACCATAAATGGCTGCCTATTTTGATACATTATTAACACAGAGTGCCTGGAGTCAGGATACCCATTACCTTTTCATCAGGCAGAGACTCATCAATACAGATAATTTGGGCTGTATGTAATTTCCATAATTTCAGTCAGGTTGGAAGGCTGCACCAGTATTTTAATTGGGATGTTCTGAAAACATAACATTTATTGTGCAGATCCTGTCCATCTGTGCACCACACAAGCAATTTAGTTGACAGCTCCTGGAAGTGTTGGCTTACTGCATGTACACAACTGATTGAACATCTACACCTACAGTGGGTACATCTTGGATTTCTGGCTGCCCAGAAGCCTGGACATCCTAGTCAATGTACAGAATCTCCACATTCTATTACATTCACCTTTCAAAATCTTACTACTTACTAAGCAGAACAGTTTAACCTTTTATCTTTTATGATTTTTTAAATGACATTAGAATCAGTATCTGAGACCACAAGCTGAGCTGTGATGCCAACTACATTAGTTTTACATTATTCTTTCTCTGAGATATTATCAGTATCTATTTTTCGCTGATGGCCAAAAAATGAAGGGAATTAGGCAAGACTTCAGGACTGTGTGACCATCTGAGGCAGCTGCCCAGGCATGGCTCCAGTGGGAATACACTGACACCCTGGTGCCAGGCTGCAGAGTGTGCCCTGCTTTTGTGCCAGTAGGGGCCAGCAGCAGTGAGCGTCCGTGCGGGAGGTGTGCGGGAACAGGAGCTCCTCAGTGACAGAGCTCCAGGAGCAGGCAAGGAGGCTGAGGAATATCAGAGTCAAGGGACAGCTAAACTACCTTCTCTGGGACAGGCCCAAAAGGGCAGACAGAATGCATGATATGGAGGATTCCCTAGCCTCTCTCTCTGTCCAACAAAATGCAGTGACCTAAATGACAGGGGACAAGGGTCACAAGTTCCTGCCCAGTACAGGAGGCAAATCTCCTCTGCAACTCCCTCCCTGCAGAATTTTGGTCTTTTTAATAATGGATCAATTTACATCACATTGAGCCTGCTAGTGACAGACAGGGTGCACCTGTCACAAAGCTGGAAAAGGATCTTCGCACAGGAATTTTCAGGGCTCGCTGAAAGAGCTTTAAATTAAACTTGAAGGGAAAAGGGATAAAGCCATGCTCGCTAAAGATCAGCCTGGGGGTAGCACATTAGTGTTGGAGGGACAGAGTGCTACAAAGGTCCTTTGGTCTGCCATTTCAGTGGGGGCAGGAATGAAGACCTGTGTGGCAGCAAAGGCACGACAGTTATCAATACATTAGAAAGCAGAGAGACACCTGACAATGGTCATGTAGGAATTGGGGCTTCCCCCCACATAAAGGTGGTGGGATCAATAGCCTAACTGAAGTGCATTTACACCAATGCACGTGGCATGGGCAACAACCAGGAGCTGGAAGCCATTGGGCAGCAGGAAAACTGTGACATCATGGAAACATGGTGGGATGATTTGCACAGCTGGGGTGCTGCAATGGATGGCTGCAAAATCTTCGGAAGAGACAGGCAAGGAAGGAGAGTTGGCAAGGTAGCCCTGAATGTTATCAGTGTTATAGCTGTCTAGAACTTAATGATGGTGTGGATGGGGTTGAAGGTTTATGGGTAAAGATTCAGGGGGAAGGGCAACAAGGCAGACATCCTAGTGGGAGTTTGTTACAGGCCACCCAAGTAGGACGAATATATAGATGAAGTATTCTGTAGGAAGCTGGGAGAAGTCTCATGCTCGCTAGCCCTGGCTCTCCTGGGGGACTTCCAACAAACAAGAACAGATGTCTGCTGATAAACAACAGAGCAGAGAGGAGACACTCTAGAAAGGTTCCTGGAGGAACTGAGAAACATTTAAGGTTAAGTAAATTATTCTCAAGTTAACTTATAACTCCTATGAGACTCAAACTAACTAAGTTTAGCTTGGCTCATTGGCGTTTTGCACATTCCATGGACGTGTATATTTAGTGAAAATGATATTACCGTTCTATGTGAACAAATACTATTCTTACTGTAAATTAGGAAGTGTTCAATTTCTGTTGCAGCTTTAATGGAAATACTGAATTTCATTGCAACCTACTGTACTTCTGATAGCATTATCTGAAAATTAAATATTAATGACTGGAAGAAATTAAAGCCTGCCATGGTTGTTGCATTCTCTGCAACTTAAACATGATCTGCAACATTAAACTGAAAGCTTAGCTCAAACATAGGCTGTCCTGTTACAGTCAGGTCCACATTCCTGGAAGAACACTGAGAGAAAAAACATTCATTCTAATTGCACTGAGGAAGTGAACTTCAACAAGATCATAAACAAGCAATATGAAGGAGGTATTAACAATTTTCATGCCATGTAGTCACTTAGGAGGGTTAACCACGTTTTGCCTATACAACTCTGTATTTTGCTTTCTGAACACAGACAATATTAGAAAGGGTTCTGGAGTTGCTTTTTCCTTCTCTCCTAGGAAAAGAACTGTTTGTAAATTCTAGCTAAAACTTCGACAACTTTTGAATTTAAAAAAATGCTGAGCATGAGGCTAAGTTTGCGCAGTTCATGATGATATTGATGCACTCACCAAATGCACGTAAAATTGCTTAGCATGGAGGGCCACATGAGTCTTCTACAAAAATACCCTGGACACTAGTCACTATACAGAGGGATCATCTGTTCTTGATCATTTCTACTGATGCCTTCTTGTCTATCATCTTGAAAGTATTCAAGTACTAATTCCACTTCCTTTACTGAAACTCCCATTTAATCTGCTAGTTTGACTTTCCAGAAGTGCTGGCTACTCTTTCTCTGTCTTTTTGACTCCATGAATAATTAAATAATTTTTACAACCCGTGCAAAAGGAAATATAGAGCGTTTATATGAAAATGTTCGACACCTTAATGGCTGGTCCATTCCTTTGTGAGAACCTTGCCTCAAACCCATTGTTCACCCGAGTTAAAGCAAGATTTTAAACTTTCATCTCCAAGGATACTATTTTAATAACTGAGATTTCTGTGTTATTCAGGATATTCAATAGTAGAACTTCTTCCAAGTAATTTATTGGAACAGTTCCAATTCCCATATAGATGTTCACTGAACCAAAAGGAAAGAAAATGAAATTGATTACTCTGTTCACATCATCTCCATAGGGGTAAGTAGGGAAATGATTTTAGTATGGTACAAAGAAAGCATCAGGAACATTTCTGACACTGGTATATTTCAGTGGGCTCTGGATGCAGAAAAAGAAGCTATGGAAAGGCTTTAATGGAAAAGAACCATAGAAATTATGTGAAAGTGAAAGAAATGCCATGTAATAGGAATTTGAGAGTTCAAAGTTTCCAGTTCACTGAAAAAAGACTGAAAGAGGACCCTAAGAATGCAGATGCACAAACATATATATCGATTGGATAAGCACAGTTTAGTTGTAAAGCATTGCTTTGTTTAAAGTGCAAAATAATTACAGCCTTCCACTATCTGCTTCTAGACACTCTATGAATCCAAAGACATACAAACGAGTGTACATTACCATGTATTGTCACTGGATTTCCCTACATCCTGCAGCAACGTTATTCACAATAGTTGAGCAATAATTCCAGAACAAAGCAACTCCCCACCTTTGGTTAGGGAGCCGCACCTTCCCTGTTCAGTCTTCTTCCTGTTGCTATATGGCAATGATATGTTTCAGCAGTGAAGGGTACAACCTCACCAGAAATCAACTGAGTACAAATATTGGCCTCTGATCCTTTTGGCACTGGGCAAAAACTAATTGAAAAGACTACAATCAGAATTTTCATACAAGAATCTGGAAGATGCTCATGAGGGAAGAAGCAATCCTGAATTTCATGTGGGGTTTTTTTTAAAATGTGAAACAAAGAGTACTTCAGATTTTAAGGGCAACAAAAAGACTCAAGAAACACATCCTGAGTTCAGGTTGTTGCCTTGTCAAATCCCTAACTAAGATAACGTTTATCTTGGACGAAGGTTAGAAGGCAGGATGGTAAGAATACCAAGCTATTATATGCTAGCATGTAATCATGAAGAAGACAATCCTGGATTCTGGGTTGTACAAAGCCTGCCAGAGTCTGCCTTAAAAGTCAATTGGAATGTAATTTATCACATTAGCAAATCAATTAGATTGATTCTATAGTCAATTAAATCAGCATTAAATCTTCACTTAAAGAGAAGTTAGTCATAATTATAAAATTTTAGACAGTGCAAATGAGTATGGTAAATAATACACTGCTTGAAAACTTGGCCTAGTGGAAGAATTAAGTTATTTATTAATTATATTTTATTAATTAATGTTACTTATATGTTTTATATCTCACATATATTATGCATAATAACTAGAAGGCTTTAAAATATGCATAGGACATTTATAAAAATTAGTATAATGTGTTAATGTTAAAATTATTATTAATAAATATTATTATGTTGTTATTGAAGTATATATTAAACATCAAAATTTTAAAAGTCAGTTGCATTCATTTTTTCAGGTACTGCTTAATAATCACAACTACACACTAACAGGTGCTATTGTTTGAATCAGTACTGAATTTTTTCTAATAGTCTGGGTAGCCATGGTTTTGATCACTCACTTACTTATAAGATTCCACTAAGCTGTAGTGCTTAATTACAGAGAGTGGCAATTTAGATACTACATATCATCTAATATTATAGCTCTATCTATAAATAAAGAGAATAGCTGCCTTTATAGTATATACTATACCAGAAACTCTCTACTTCTCTCTAACCATATCATGAATGTCTTAAATCCCTTGGTGTAATTAAATTAAATTGCACAATATGCTTTTGAATACTGAAAATTCCCAGCTATCTGACTTGCTATATAATGCATCAGCAATCATAGTGCTGCAAGAAGCAATGGTTGCAATACCAAAGACTTTAATATCCATTCACATCACTGTGTTTGGAAATTCCTAAACTATAAATTGGTCTTGGCTTAATGGTATGTATATGGCTTACACATAAGCTATGTACCTTCTCTTGCAGTACAAATACAGACATAAAATAAAAATACCATCAGTTTCTCTCAAACACCAAAAGCACCAAAAAAGAATGAAAGGTGTACAAGCTGTCCATATGGAAAACACACTTATGGAAGAACTACTTACTGTTCTGCAACTGTCATTTTTTAAATTTATGACTATAAACACCATCACGTTTTGTTGTTTCTAGACAATAGTCCCCTCTTTACATTCACTGGTTACATATGATGGAGCTACTGGTCTTCTTTTCAGAACAGAAGCTCCTAAGATGGTTCTACGCTACAGTCAGCACAGTCTCTGGATTCCCTACCACTATTAACAGTAACACTTGAGCTCTTATGAAACTAGTTTAGAACACTCTTAGAAAAACACCTTAGTGGTCCTGTAGGATATAAGCCCTGAAATAATTTGCTACCCATTTGAAAAAAAAATGAAAAAAAAAAATAAGAAGATATTCTTTACTCAGAGGGTGGTGAAGCACTGCAACAGGTTGCCCAGAGGGGTCGTGGATGTCCCATCCCTGGAAGTGTTGAAGGACAGGTTAGAAGGGACTCTAAGCAACCTCATCTACAGAGTGGCATCCCTGCCCATGGCAGGGGGCATTGGAGCTACAGTGTCTTTAAGGCCCCTTCCAGCCCAAACCATTCTATGATCCTATGATTCTTTTTCACCTCTCTGAATGGATAGAAACAGGGAAATAGATATTCAAAAGGCCCTGGTTCTGCACTGTAGTCAGACAAAAATTTCTTGATATCCAGAGTTTGTGGAAAACTCATCCTTATATGGATGATGTCTAATGAAAAAGCAGGGAAGGTTTCTCCATCTCAGACGGAATTCTCACTTACCCATTAGACTCTGGGAAACATCAAGCCTGTGAGCTGAGAAAGTGCAGAGCATCTAAGACTGGTGACTGTAGACTGAGCTAATGGAACATGTCTGAGGACTGTGAAATAGGCAGTGTAAGATCTCATGGCTCAGCATTCAAAGAGGTAAGTGGCTCAGACACCTGGTAAAGAGACAATCTAATACTCTTCTTCAGGTAGGTTTGCCCAGTCGGTCCTGGCTTATAACTTAGTAACTTATCCAGCATACAACTCTGAATTACAGAAGACTGATTGTGAATCACTATCATTAAAAACTGTATGGAGAACATAATTTAAATGGCCAGAATACTGACACCAGACGGTTTTTGCTATGCTGGGAACTTGGAATGAGGTGTTGAGAGGGAAAGGTTGGCATTTTCTTGTGGCTGTGGAAACAAGCTTCAGCAAATTCCCAGAACAGCTTTTAAAATGGGACATTGTGAATGCCTGCTCATGGTCCACCTAAGTGAAGCAGCCCAGACTCTCAACCAACACGATAACCAAATCCAGTGGTGGAATCCTCCAGCAGGAAGCTAAACAGCTGTGACTTTGGACCCACAACATCCTTCAGAGATGCTGCGTGCCAGGGACAGTCTGAACGGCTGGATTGCTGTCTTCCAGCACATGCAGAAGTTTTCTGAAAGTGCTTTTCCTTAGTAATGAAAACAAACATGAGATGCACAAATTAGCCGCCCCTTTGGAGGCATGCACAAATTTGAGTTTGTAAATAAAAGTTGGCTTTCTAAAGTAATTTTCTTTTTCTTATCATAGAACATATTCTACAAAACTCTCTTCCCCTACAGGAGGAACGACAGGAAAGACAGGGAGGGAGCCTTTATCAGGGAGTGTAGTGAGCGGATGAGGCTTAGCAACTTTAAACTGAAAGAGTAGATTTAGATCAGATATTAGGAAAAAACTCTTTGCAGTAAGGGTGGTGAGACACTGGAACAGGTTGCCCAGAGAAGTAGTGATGAAACAGAGAGAGTGACACTGGGACAAAGACATGGCTTCTTATCCACACTTCAGATGTACTAACACAGGATTGTAGGACATAGCACTGCAGAAATTCTAGATGATTTTTAAGTAAACAGGTTGGAAGCCTGTATCTCTGAACCCAAACAAGGAAGGAAGAGTTTTGGAGGCTATCATGAAGACCTGATGCATGAGAGTAGTACAATGAAGACAGAGGTTCACTTGTGCCACATGATGAACACCAGGACATCTGTGAGTATTTAAACTACTGAAACTGCTTTCTCTGGTCTAAAACAGTCTAGATTAGAAGGCTGGAATACTTAGATCTTGTAGGTTTAGGGGCTAGGTTCATAGCAATTGTATCAGTGAGATCTACAAAAGCAGGAGGGAAAGGCCCAGCGGAAGGATAAGCTTTTAAAATTCCAACAGCCAAAAACTCTTCCCACTGAATGCACAACAGATTTTCCCCAAATTTCTGAACACAGTCAAGTACATGACATCAATTCTCAGTGGAGAAACTCTGAAGCAGGCACATTTCCTTAGAATAACGAGCAATTTCACCTATTTTCTAGATTTTTAACCAAGGCTATAGGAAGGAAAGGACAGGCTGAAGTAGAGGATTTTGAAATCCCAGAGATTATAGGAACATAGAATCTTAAAGTGGCAGAAGATGTCTAAGATCATCAAGTCCAACCACTGACCTAGCATCACTGCATTCAGCACTAAACCATATTCCAAAATGCCATACCCACAAGCCTTCTGAACATTTCCAGAGATGGTGATTTCTTCCCTGGGCAGCCTGTTTCCATGCCTGACCACTCATTCGATGAGACAATTTTTGCTAATCTCCAATCAAAACCTCCCCAGGCACAACTTGAGGCCATTTCCTCTTGTCCTATTGCTTGTTCCTCACTTGGGAGAAGAGGCCAAACCCACCTCACTACAGCCTCCTTTCAGGTAGTTGTAGAGAGCAATGATGCACCCATGAATGCCTTTCTACAAGATGTATTTGAAGGATCCTCTGCTTATACTGGGATGTAAGTGGAGGATATGAAGATCTTTCCCTAGCTTTGACAGATACCAGAAAAGCATCAGTCATTAATCAAATTTCTATTTGGTGCAAGCATCCAGAAGGCAATGAGATGATAAGCAAATACTCTGTAAATGGTGGGTGAGGAGGAAGTGACTCTCAGGAGGATTTTAAGTCAGCTTGTGCATTCAAATAATAGCAAAGTGTCCTTTTTGGAAGGTGACATCAAATAATTTGATCTTACAATGGTTTTTATGGTCACTAAAGACAGTGGATATGAGGATGAACAGTGCTGCAGGTGCAGGAAAAGGCTGAAAGTGTAAGTCTCCCATATTCTATTTGTGTTACTCTGATGTGACTCAGTGAGCTCACATCAGCTGTTGGGCCCATTCCTTCAAGTAAAATTGGTCATATTGCTCTCCTCCTATGAAAGAGGAGGCCTGAAGCAGATGCAGAATTTAGTCATTCAAAGAGGAACATAAAGTGCTGGGAGTAACCACAAGCTCTAGTAGATTGTAAACTGCAGATTGCACAGAGAAAGCAATGAGAGATACATAAAGTGTTCCATTAAGATGTAGACTTTCTGTCTGTCTGTTCTTGCCCAGGGCCCAGAGGGAGTCTCCTCAGCATGAAAGAAAAGAAGGCATACAGAAGTTACCTCTCATTTTCTTCAGAAGCAGTTTCCTGGCTGTCAATCTTATGGAATTTGCCTTTTCCAAAATCCTTGTAGTACTTGGAATTGTATATTTCCAGTGCTAGGAGAGTAGTTAAATACATGTCAAGCTAGCTAGTATTTCATCTTGATGGTAAAGTTCATGACTTTGTGAAACTACTAAGGAATGATCTTATTATATCTGTTCTTTGACCAAAAGATGAGAAAAATGAGCCTTATCTTAGGAAATAGCCTCCACCCACTAATATGGTTTGTGTGGGTAACAGTATGGTGCGTTAGGTACTTGGAATTTGCTCGTCACAAAACTCAAAGCTGCCCTGGAGGGAAGATACTGA
This sequence comes from Rhipidura dahli, assembly GCA_013399225.1. NCBI lineage: Eukaryota > Metazoa > Chordata > Aves > Passeriformes > Rhipiduridae > Rhipidura > Rhipidura dahli. Next base: position 954,823 of record VXAC01004743.1, on the reverse strand, counting down.
CAGAAAAACATGCAAAAATGGGACACATACACACAAACAAAGCAGGGGGTAAGGAAACAGCATGTGGCCAAGGATGAGAATACTCATTCTCCAGGAGCTTCACTGAAACATTAACAAAAGGAGGAGAGGAAAAAAAAAGAAATAAGGAAATAAAAAGGAAAGTTGAAATAAATTAAAACAAGAAACGAAGAACCCCATGGGAAGAGAGTCATGCAGGCAAAATGCACAATGAGGGTGCTCTGACTCAGATAAGTACTTCAAAGGAACTGAGGTCAAAGTGTTCTTTCACTGTTGCACTGTAGGCATGAAAGCAGGCAGGGACTATTCTCTGCATACTGCTGAAGCAACAAGAAAGACTCTTCACAATGAATAGCAAACATCCATTTTGAATCTACGTATGGAACAAAAAGATTTAAAAATCCAAGTGCAATAGGTGCAAAAGCCATCTCCACAATAGAGCAAATTAAGAAAGAAGTAATGCCAGTCATTGGGTTGAAGCATTGAAGACTTCAGTGAGAACAGAACAACATTCGAAACCAAGAAGTATTAAAAGGAATTCTCAAAATTAATTTAATAAAATTTTCTTTGACAAATTTCAGTTGTGGATAAAATTACAGGGACACCTCAGAGTTAACACAGACTAGTAGAGATGTCAGGATGTTACGACAGTATTTGGTGCTCTGAGCAGGCTACTTGCCTTGCCAAACCAGCAAGACACACTGTATAAAAGCAGAACACCATTGTGTATTAACAATTTTTCATATTAAGAAATAGAAGAAGCCTGCTGAAACAACCAACTCTTGGTTTCAGTATTTTTCACTGATCTCTGTTGATAGGAATTAAAGACTTGAATAATTGGTATTTTTGTCATATGACAAAAAGACTAAAATTTGCATAGTGAAAATTAAGAAACCCTTGATCACTAAACAAACTTCTAGTAGATCAAGCTATTGGGAAAACACCCAAGCAAACAAAGCCAGTAACACAAAGGTTCCTGATTGCAGGTCTGACAATATGTCTTAAGCCTTGCATTCTTAGATATTCTTAGCACTTCAAATGGCAGCATCTACGTATATGTAGCAACCCTGATTTCCATTCACACTCTCTCTTAATTTTGGATTTTTTTTAATAATGAAGTCTGTTGCAAATATGTAATTTATTCTTATATTTCCAGCAACAATTGTTAATTGATATATTTCCTCTGAAAAAGAACCTGGCACTGTACCTCATGCCAGTCATTCCGCCCCATGAAAATCTTAGGCTGAAGGAATCAACCTTTTTTTTCCCTGAAGTAATTAACACACTATTTAAAACACCAAGATAATGCCACCTTTAAATCTATATTATATGTCTTACCACTAGATCAGGATGACACCTGTAATAAAAAATTTATTTCCAAGTACCATTCACAGTTTACATTGCACTGTTTTTTCACACTATTCTAGCAGTCAAACTGCCCTGAGCACAATCTACACATCTCACAAAATAAAAACAGAAAGCAATTGCTTTTTTAATAAGCTACAGAAAATAAAAGAGTAATGTATGAGGTGCACACACCCACATACTTAAATACTATTCTTTTTTTAAAGTATGCTCTGCTTTTTTTAGTTTCTACTTCATTACCTTAGTATATTACTTAGAAGGCTGGGAGAACTGCTAAACTGTTTGACTTTCTCTGTAAGCCCCCATATTTCTTCCTGATGGCTTCAGCTCCCATTTGATGTCTGCTCTGACCTCTTAAGATGAATTTAATTTCTCCTCTTCACTTATAAATATGCTTCAGTACCTGTAGTCAGTATCTAGTCTTTTGTTATTAATTCTTCTCTATCCCTACCCAACTCTCACTGTGATGACAGAATCAGTTCCTTTGTTCACCTGTTTTCTTCATTACTTCATGACTTTCTGATCATTGGTACTTATGATATCCTTCCATCCCCTGTTCTGTCTCACTTGGCATTAGTTATCAATTCTATCAATTTTTAAAAAGTTTCTAAAGCTTTGTTCCTCCTTTCCACTGTAATGTCCACCTTGCACTCCTTCAGCTCCATATGCTAACAGCCAAATATTCAGCTCCTAGTGTGCTAGCAGTGCACCAGGGGCCTGCTCACCTGCTCTGTGAAAAAGTGCTCTCTCATCTGAACGGCCAACAAAATCTTTTTCTCAAACTAAACTGACTTCTGTCTCCACAACTTTTTGTCGCCTTTGCCAGCATTCCTTTTATTTCCAAGTATGCATTAATTATAAGAAAACACAACATGAAATTCATTATCCCATCAGAATTTTCTCTTTGATGCCTTCTACTTCTGTTTTTAAGTCAGAGGTGACATTTTTACTGTCCTCTCTTCTATACTCTCTGTACTCTGCACCACTGACAACTGCTTACCCAATTCTCTTTTTCAGTCTCTCATTTACCTTCAGATCTTTCACAGAGATTAAACAGAAAGTGTATTTTGCCTTTCCCACCACAGAAAAAAATCCTCAAATGCCCTCTCCAACAGCTCTGCTAACCTCTTGTTTCTAAACTCATTAAACACGCTATTTAGAACTGATCATAATCTCCATCTACTCAGTGCAGTCACTGAGATGACTCTGAGTGTATGAGATTAAAAGGTCTATCTAGTCTGGTAAATTCTCCCTAAAAGTGGCCAAAAGCAGATGCTTACAAAAAAATAAGTGTATGAAGTACAGCTACTAAATCTATGCTAATGACTGACATCTAGTTTTCTGTTTCAGATGTCTCTCTCCTGTCAAAATTCACGCATTAGTCTGTTTCTACCACTTTCTGTACAGATCTTACCATTCTATTAGGTTCATTAAAATCTCTAGGATTTTCATGTCCCAGCCTTCCTCAAGCAGAATAGATTCGTCCCTCCAATACATGAATTCATTCTGTAACCCAGGAATTATCTTAAATTTAAATATATATTTGAATCCTCCTGTTCTCAGTATTTCTGAAACTTGCATGTGCTTTCTATGTAGCATATCTGAGACTATTCAAACATAAAAAATTAATTTCTCATCATCACTTTTATCATAAGTCTCAATTACTGTAACACATCTTTTAATCGCATGACGAAAGTAATTTTCTCAGCAAGTACAAAGCTGCTTCAAATACAATTCCTTTTAGGCCTCTACTTTGACATGTTACTGGCTTTCTTTCTCCACTATGATGGACTATTTTCTCCATCACATAAAATTAAAAAGACTTGATTTGATTTTTTTAAGTCCTTCCAGGCATTTATTGACATATTAATTACTTTCTAATGATTACTCAGGCATTGAATCTCATTTCCATTCAGTTCATGATACCTATCTCAGCCAAGTATTTTATTTTCCAACAGCCCTTACATAGTGCCTTCACATTCAAAGGGTTCCTGCAAAGCTTCATTATTCTCTTTTCAAGAGGCCTCTCAAAACACATCCCATTTGAGATGCCAAAAACTCAGTTACAGTTAGAAATGGCTAGTGCACCAGGAGTCTCCGTACCAAGGCTAGTGTACCATAGATTTGTCCCTTACCTCTTCTTCAAACTTCTTTGTAAATTGTCCAGTATTGGAACAATCCTTTCTGTTCTTCTTTGTCCACTGAGATATGGAATAGCACAACATATCCTTCTGGATCTTCAGTACAGGGAGTGACATTAATTGTTCTTAGTGATGCCTTAGGTTTTAACTTTTATATATTTCAAAATTCTGTACTGCTTAGTGTGTAACTCTGAGATTTCTTGTAGCCTGTTAATTTCTGCTCTCTCATGCTGAGTAGTCATAACAAAGCCTCTCAGGGCCTGCTCTCCAAGGACACTTGGACTGTCCTGGGCCCAAAAAGTGCAAACTAAAAGCCTCTGAAAGGGGGGCAAGCTGAGGGGAATTACATCATTAAACTCAAGCTTTAACTGGAGAAGTAACCCTGATATGCAAATGAACCAAACCTATAAAAGTGTAAAGAACTCGTGACCTGTGGTCCATCTTGGGGTCCATCTTGGCAGCAGCCTCTGGCTCCCCAGGGGTACCTTTGAAGGCCCTTCAAATAAATAACCACCTTTATTCTCTTACTCCTGTCTGGTCTCTGTTTTTTAGGTGGCCTCTTAAGGCATTATTAGTACAGTTTAGAATGCAAAATTGGAGATTTCAGCCCTATCCCTTTCCCCTTCTTATGCCTAGAAGAACTCAGTGCTGTCATCCAGCTGAGCATAATCATTAGCAAAACTTTTACTAAACATTTACTACACAATTTTTTCTGACCACTGGCCTCCATTCTGAAGCATCTGAAGAACTTGACTTTCACATTTTTTAATTTAACATGCATTCACATACCTGCAGTCTGCTACAGAGTTTTGCTCATGCTTATCTAGTTGATGCCAGTGAGCCTACTCAAATGAGTGAGGATTACGCACATTAACAAAATCTGGAAAAGTGAAACCTTACCTTTTGAGAAGTATCACCTTAATTTTTTTTTATTTTAAGAAATCAGACCTAACAATCAAGCATTTACTTTTTAAAGTAAGTTTTGTGATCTTTCTGATGTCAGAAAAGGTACTGGATTGCCATACAATTAAGTTTTAAATTAGTACATCCATCTACTGTATGACTTTCAGAATAGGTCCATTTCACCGAAGTACCAGAATATAATGTTTTAATAAAAAGGATTTATTAAACATCTAATGTAACACAATTTTATGGTAGTCTACTACTAGTAACAGTCCAGAAAAGGCTACTTTCTGAATATCTTTTCTATTCACTTATAGAAATGACAGGTTTTAGCACCAAAGTATATATTCTCAACCTTTGCATGATTCTATTCCACTTTTAAACATTATTTCTGAATCTTACAAGAGCACGGACATTCTGCAATACACATTCATACTTTACTGCAAGTCTAGTGAACTAATCTCCTAACAGCTCAAAAATTAGATAGCACCAGTAAAACCAAAACAATGTGTTTATATTTCTTTTAGGAATGTATTTCCTCTAGGAAGGAAATCTGTACAAATTATAATCTTAACAAAGTAATAAAAAATATTTCTTTTTGCACTTTTTCTCTTTGTTAATCTAAAATTTAATTCTAAGTGGATTTAATTTCCAAGTCCTACATTTGAAGTTTCTCTCTCCTTTTTATGTCTTTTCAAAACGCCCTTCCAAAACTCCCTGCCCAGAGCAGGAGTATTTGTTCCAGCTCCTCTCATTATAGTTTGAGGGGGAGGGAAGTTTCTAGTTATTAACATAGCCCTGCCTATTAATGGATTAAATTCCACCCTGCCAAAAGGAGCAAGTCCAGCAGCAGGAACATTAATGGACTAGTGCAAGGTTAAATACGTCTTTCTGATATTAACCTAAGAAGGATACTAAAGAATTCCAAGTCTGCATGTCTCTGTTATACATCATATCAAACATCATCAACTTGTGCTCATCTTCCACTGTTAGCCCATGGGTTAATTTGGGGTTTTTTAAATGTTTTAAGGTTTATTCCTACAATAAAATCTATGCGTTTCCACAGTTGGATTCTTAATAGTGAATTATGTAGTAGCTGCTGAAACTGGAACTGGAACAGTGACACTGGAAAATTTCTAGTGGAATAGGAATATTTTGTTTCTTGAATGCACTGCCCAAAAAGAGGTACCCCTTGTGGATTACTTTGCCTTCCATAAAGCAAAAGAAACCACAGAACATGTTAGATATTAAATGGAATATCCACATCTATTCCAGCGTTCTGAATGAAAACATAGAAAAATCTCTTACTTCTTAGAAGTCCCTACACATTTTTACATTCCTTATATACATGAGATGAAGGCAAACCTGAAGAGCTGGCGTAAATCTGCATAGACCTGGGTGTAAATAGATCAGGTTTGCATAGTCCTGGTGTAAATCTGCATTCACCTAAGAAAAAGCTGGTTTTGTTAATAGCACCAGTTTTCTCTCCTATGACACTGCCTACAAAGTTCTAATAAGTAAAAGAGTGGTAGAGACAATGTTGGGAAGATGGACTGAGGCAGACTACTGGTTGTTGAGAGAGTAAACTACTCTTGTCCAAATGCTGTATCTAATGTAATGCAAGAAGTTCTCCTTTTTTGGGAACTTTTAAGTATATTCACTACTTCAGCTGAAGATGTTTTAAATTCCTTCTGTATTGAAATGGTCTCACCCTCAGCTTTTTGCCAAAACTAACCAGAAAGTTACCTTAAAATGAGCTACTGAGTAGTGTAGAAAACAACTCAGAACCTGTCCAAAAGTTTAAGCCAAGACAGCTGTCAAAAACGGCCAGTACTATTACAGTCAAGAATATGGGGGAGAATGGACATTTTAAGACTGATTTCCCTTATAAAATTACACAGACAACTGCCGTTTTGAGACTTCCTTTTAGATTCTAACTACAAAAGGAATATTCTGCGTTGGAGACTGAGAAAGGTACTACTGTGTTTCTTCAAAGAGATGGGTCATCTTTTCGGTGTCAGGAATTTGACCTCAGGATGGCCTGTTTAACTTATTATTTGAGTTGCAACTCCATGAAATCTTTTTGTATGCTATTTTGTCAAGAATAAGAAAGGACAGACCTAAATGACTTACCTAAAAAATGAAAGACAGGGTTCAGAATAAATCATGTATTTAGCTATTGAATGAGAAACACGAATCTGGTTTCTTTCCCTCCTCCCCCCCAGAAAAAAAAGAAAAGAAAGGTGACAAGTCATGCAGTGAATGGCATTTAACTTTTGTCCCTTCAGTTTCTTTCAACTTCCCTTGTAAGCTTGGCCAAACTTTGTTGCCTACTGTGTCATCTATGGACTCTTCTTTCCTTCTCTTTTCCACAGAAACTGAATAGCTGTTCTTCAGAACTGGGCTTGATTCTGCTGCCCACACATGGATATCTAATGACATTTCAGATGACCTTTAATATCCACTTGGCCTCCAGCTGCAGTTCCAGAGTCCTTCATAAGTTCTGTCATACCTGCTATTCTGTGTACATATTTTGGCTACTTTAGGACATCTCAAATAGTACTAGATGCCTCTCTGCAGACAACAGTGTCATGTCTTTGCTGTCTAACAACTATTTTCAGATACTGTAACTGGAAACTATTGCTATCATCTTTGCTAGGAAAAGGATGGTTGCTGTGGATATGCAAGAAATAAAGATTTTTAAAACGTTAAAAAAAGCCGAAAGGATAAAACCCCATGGCAAACCATGTCTCTGTAGAAACAGAATCTACCACATTCATTTTCTGGAGTGTTTTACAAATCCTTCACTTTTTTACATCATAAAGTTTCTCTCCAGGAAAGTTTACCAAAAACTTTCCTTTGAGGATTTATAAAGGAAAAAAGTTCAAGTCCACTGGCTCTGAAAGTACTTGCCACTAATCTGAACAGCCATAAGCAAATATTCCAGATATCCTGTATCCAAGGAATGCTTATCACGTTCACACAACTGCCATTACCATCCAACCATGTCTTTTCTATAAAACTCCAATCAAATGCAGGCACAGAAAAATGACCCAAGTGCTCTGGCCTTTGAGAGCTCCATCATCTTTGAGCTCTTAGAATCAAAACTAAAAAAAGATACAATTATCTTACTAAATGTGTTCCTCAGATGCTATAAAATACAATTTCCAGGACGGAATTTAAAGCCTCTAAAGAATTCTGATATGCAAAGTGGTATTAAGGCTTCCCTAAGAATCTGCTGGAGCTTTGAGTTTCTCCCCTGCCTCTCCCTGAACATGCACCACTACAATGCTCTAACTTCCAGCTGCATGTTCTGATGCTGTTGAAACAGAGCTGTGGAAAATGTTACTGCACATTTCAGCTTCTGAAACAGCTATGGGTGGACAGAACTTAAAGACTGTTCTACAACTCTGAATTGTGCCAAGACTGAAAAGTCACCTCCTTTTACTTTTTTACAGTAGATGACTACACAGAGGACAGAAGCTTTCTTCATCTCTCCCCCCTGCACCCCAAGCTTGAAGAATGAACAAAATCAACCTTTGAGTGAGTCTTTAACAAACAATAAAGACAAGTTTAAAGTTTAGAAAGTGAATCTGGGACATCCAAGTTTTCTGTCACATCTCAGCATGATTTAACTATTTATGGAATTTACCAACCTCTAAAAACCATTTCTACAGCAAGCCAAAAACTAGAAGAACATAACAGAACCAAATACTGCACATTTTAATATGTAACTGGTCTTAAAAACCAACTTCAAGTGGGTACAAGTGCTAGCTGGTGAGGCATATAGAATCTTCTGCTATGTTTTCCAAAAACCTTGAAAGTAAGAATCATTTTGTTTTAAAAAATGACTGAAAACACATACTTTTTTTTTAAAGAACAAATTACCTGGCAAGGTTTTTTCATTTTAATGGCTATAACATGGTATCTGTAACAGCAGAGTTCACAGGTCCATGACCCTCTTTCACTTATCCACTTTAACAGGCAAAGCTGATGTGTGTATCGTACTGAGCCATCGCAGCGGCAAGGGTTTAACAATTCACCCTGGAAAGGCAATACAGAAACATCAACTTTAAAGGAACCTTTCATGTACATGTACACTCAATACCAAAATATTTAGGGGTCTGTAACAACCACCTGGTCTCAATTTCAGTATGTGAAAAAGCACGTATTTTTGGCTATGAAATACTCAAAAATGTAACTTTCTTAAAGATATCTAGCTGCTTCTACTGAGAAAAGCAATAAAGCTGCCTACACATGTGCATGCACCTATGCAAAACAACTGAAATATTACCCCACGTTAAGCAACAGTACCATTACCCTTTCAAATACCTCAAAACATACCAAAAGTGGTTGGATAAATTTCTCCAACAGCTATTTGCAGTCATCACTTGGAAAGAAATGTGTGACATCACAATTCCAAGAGAACCTTGCTCTTGGAGAAGGGCTCTGTGCTGTCCAGCTAGCCAGCTGTCAGGCAGGAACTTAAATAATGTAACTAAGCACTTCCCCCAGTAGTTTCGGTATTATATAAATCAGCTATTCTCTTTTTTCCAACTCCAAGACAAGCTATAACATACTGTTACAGATCCATTGCTGATATTGTGCCCAGTAATGTCGCGACAGAGATGATACTTGGAGGTCTTCTCAGCATTACCTGTAAGCTAACACTCTCATTTTAAAGTCTAACAGAAACCTGAGAAATCCGTATTGCGTAGAGTCCCTCAGAGGTGAACCAGGGAGCGCGAGGGACAGAGGACACTCAAAGTGCAAGCCAGACACAGCAAAATCCCTGAATTCTCCCAAAGCTCTGCACCGGCTCAGGTTTGCCCCAGGCGTTTGCCACATCCACCTCGCTCAGCGGCAGCCGGGGCTCGCACAGCCGCCGCCCCCGGGCAGGGTGATTCCTGCCGGGGAGCAACTCCGAGATCAGCACCAGGGACAGGGCTCGGCCCCGGGAGCGGGAGGGTGCGGAAGGTGTGCGGGGTGCCGGCCTGCCCGCCCCCGGCGCCTCTGCTCACCTGCTCGGGGCCCTGGAAGCAGATCTTGCAGATGGGGCCGGCCCCGCCGGCGTGGCGGCCGCTGCCGCTCTCGCTGCTGCTGCACACCGAGCGCGTCTCGGGCTTGTCGCCGCCGGCGGTCCCGCTCTCCGAGCCGCCCCTC